>CM070040.1:42005628-42042229 GCA_036250615.1 Ptychadena robeensis
CAATGCCCCCATCACTGAGCAGGAGATTCTTGACACCATTGGGACTCTCCCTCGGCGTAAAGCTCCGGGCCCCGATGGTCTGCCCTATTCCTACTATAAGACCTTTTCCCCCATCCTGGTCCCCCATATGGTGACGTTGTTCAATGGTTTCCTGTCCGACCTCCCTATCCCCCGCGATATGCAACAGTCCTTCATTATTGTGATCCCCAAACCCGGTAAGGACCATTCCCACTGCGCCAATTACCGCCCGATTGCCCTCCTTAATTCGGATTTAAAATTTTTTACTAAACTGCTGTCTCTGCGGTTGACCCAGTTCCTTCCCGACATCATTCACAAGGATCAGGTGGGTTTCATGCCCTTCCGCCAAGCTGGGGATAATACCCGGCGCGCGGTTGATCTTATAGACGTGGCTAACCATAGGGGGGTGGAGGCTCTTTTGTTGAGCTTAGACGCGGAAAAGGCTTTTGACAGACTTAGCTGGCCCTTTTTGTTTTCCGTCCTTCAGTATGTGGGGGTTCATGGTCCCTTCCTGCAGGCCCTGTGTCATCTCTACTCCAATCCGACGGCTCTAGTCCGCATGCCGTTTGCCTCTTCCTCGACCTTTCCCATATCTAATGGGACACGTCAGGGCTGCCCCCTGTCCCCCTTGCTTTTTGCCCTTTGTATTGAACCCCTGGTGTGTCATATTAGAAATTCTCCAGACTTGCATGGCATTCCGGTACGGGATCAGGAATTTAAGGTGTCTCTGTATGCTGACAATATACTCCTGTCCATTACCCAGCCGCTGGTCTCCCTTCCCATCCTTCATGACCTGACGGATTGCTTTGGCCTCCTCTCTGGCTACAAAATCAATCGCTCCAAGTCGGAAGCCCTCCCCCTTAACCTCCCGGCTCCTGCGCTGGTTCACCTCACTTCGACCTTCCCTTACTCTTGGTCCGCCACCTCCATCAAATATCTGGGCGTTCATCTTACACCTACCTACGCCTCTCTGTACAAGGCTAATTTTGTCCCCCTTTTTCAGGACATCCGGGCCCACTTGCTTCGCTGGAAGGCCCTTCCCATCTCGTTTTTTGGGCGCATAGCTTCGGTGAAAATGTCCATTCTCCTTAAATTGCTGTACCTGTTCGAGACCCTGCCGGTTCCTGTCCCCTCTTCTGACCTTAGAAAGCTCCAGAATGACCTGCTTAACTTTGCGTGGCATTATGGGCGCCATAGGGTCTCGCGCTCGGTCCTCTATGCTCCGAAGTCTTTGGGGGGGCTTGCCTTTAATAGATGGACCGAGCTGGAGAAACTGTGGCTGGCCCCGGTTCATCCCAACTCCATGCTATGGTGCGGGGGGGTGACCGCCCCCCGAGCCTCCTCCCTGTTCTCTATTGACTTTACTATTGCCATTTGGCGGCGGACGAGGGATAGGTTCCAGTTACATGCCCTGGCCTCGCTCCTGACGTCATTTTTATTTACTCCTGCCGTTCCGGATAGTCTGACAGCACCTATGTCCTCCCCCTGGTCGTCTAAGCATTTATTTCATTTTGGGCATCTGATTGATGTCTTCACTAGGAAGCTTCGGCCCTTTAGTGAGCTGTTGCAGAAGTTTAAGCTCCCCAGGGGGGCTCTCTATGGTTATCTCCAGATCTGGCACTTCGCTCTCACCTTTGCACCCCATTTGACTTTTTCCCCGTTGACCGACTTTGAACACCTCTGTTTGGGTGGTTACTCTCAGAAGGGTCTTCTGTCTGCTATTTATGGGATATTGGCGGTCTTTGCCCCTGAACCGGAACCCAACTTTGGGTATATGCTGCGTTGGGAGCGGGTGCTGGGTGTGGAGATTCCCTATGAATCCTGGCAGCGCATCTGGAAGAATGCGGCTAAGAGCTCGCTGTGTACTTTATACAAGGAAAACATTTACAAGGTCTTGTTCCATTGGTATCTGACCCCTGATGTGTTGCACTCTATTTATCCTCAGACCGTTGCTGGCGGTGTTCCGCGGAGGTGGGGTCTCCGTTTCATATTTTCTGGCAGTGTACGTTGATAGTTCCATACTGGCGCTCGGTGAGTGCCCTGCTCGAGAGGGTGGTGGAGGCCCCTGTCCCCCTGGATCCCCTTACTTTCCTGTTGGGTCTGCCCCCCAAATTGCCGCCGGCCGCGCCGAGGCGTCTGCTGTCTCACATTCTACTGCTCCCCCCTCCTATACGGAGTTGTTGGCCCGGATCCATGATGTCCGCCTGATGGAGCGCATGTCGGCCTCAGTCAATGAGTCTCTGGAGCGGTTTAATGCTACCTGGGCCAGGTGGGACGAGATGGAGGGACTGTGATGGGGCTCCGGGGGTGATCTGTATCGCCTCTACCTGGGGGGGTGGATTTTTGTCGGCAACTCTCTTTCTCTTTTTCCTCCCTCTTTCTTCTTTCTCCTTTTTCCAGTTTCCTATTTTGTCTCTGCCTGACCACTCGCAGTTTCTATGGCAGGGGACAGTCTCTATGGGGTGGAGACGCCAGCTGTGATATTTTGGTATATTGACTAAGATTTGCATTTGTATCTTTATATGACACTTTTTTAGGTGAGCATTTTCACTGGTCTTATTACATGTTTATATTGCCTGTGTCACTCTGGGGTGGGGGGCACTCCGGTCTGGGCTCCCCCCCCCCCTCTACCCTTTGATTCGAACTACTGTGTTGCTTTGGTTTTTTTTTGCTTCCGGCTGGCAACTGGTCTAATTTGTTCGGTGATATTTGCCCTCTATGTGCCCCCCCCCCCTCCTTGTTTTTGTTTTTCCTGAGGGCATTTCTTTTTGGTTTTTTTTCTCTTTGTGTTTTGATTTTGTTATGGGTTATTTTTATGTCTGTAATGATTTATTTGTATGTTAAAAATCTTTAAATAAACAGTTACACTTTTTTTTGTATAAGATGTAGGAGGAAAGCATAAAGTGAAATAATGTGTAAGAGAAGAACAAAGTAATGGGTAAGAGAAGAAATACAAATAAACGTGGACATAAAGACCAACCAAACGTGAGTGAAATTGTGTAGCTAAAGCTTAATAAACAATAGGATAGAAGGATGTATATGGGTAGAAATAGGGTAGTTGTATGTATATTGGTGAATAAAATAAGAAAATGGAAAAGCTGAAGATTTCAGTCCTCATATGTCAGTGTCCATCCTAAAATCTAGGCTTACCTTACAAGTCATGATTCAAGATGCTTAGTATCGGATTCCCCTCCTCACTGTGAGAGGTCCGATATACAACTGTGGGGGGTCTAAAAGCCACAGCCTCTCCCCATTACATACATCCGTGGAGAGGGAGGAAGTGGCTGGCCGTAGCCGCTTGGTCCAGTCCTCCTCTGGTCCACATGCAAGACTTAAATTAACAAAAGATAAAGTCCATATTGATTCACAATTGTAGCAAATCGCATGATTCCATATACAACCATAGGATCATTAATAAAATAATCCACAGTCACATAGCATGATGGTGGTATCTATAATACAGATCACATATATTTTTGGTTACAATACGTTCAACCGAGGGTCCCCTTTCAATGTATCAAATGGGATTGCGCAAAGTGGTCGATTCTCCGAACGAACGCTCATGCACAGCCTGGTGACGCCATCATGCTTTGCTTGAGGGTTCATCGATTGAACGGGTATCGACCAGTGTATGCCCACCTTAAGGCTTATGAGCTTTCCATTATGTTTATAGGTCGCAGTAAACCTAAAGCTGGGCATAGACGTTGACGGCAGTCGATCTGTAGTGAAATTGGTTGCAAATCTAATGCCTAAAAGCAAAATTCGTCCATGAATCGGCCGGTAAACTGACCTAAGAATTTACGGATATGTCCGTAAATTTTAAACCGATCCCAATACTTTGGTCCCCATCCAAAGTAAGTGCTGGCACACAAAGGGTGCCTGGACAAATCTCTGAATGACCGGCTGTGCATCATGATGTCATCTGCCGGAGAATCGGTTAAGAAACGAATTGTCTATGCCCAAGCTTTAGCGTTCAAAGAAAACCTACTCCATGCAAATTGGGTCCTAGGTATAACTCTAGCCAGACATGGGCAAATTACGGCCCGATTACCAAATCCAGCCCTTTTAGCGTTTTTAATCCAGCCCTTTGTCATCTTGGTGACTAGACGTTCTGTCTCCCTTCTCCTGAGGGAATGAGCTTCGCCAGAGGATGATGTGGACAAGGGTAGGCCATCTCTAGACATTATCTCCGCTCATTGTGGTAAACAAGCTGAGGGGTGCCAGAGGGTCCAGTCAATATAATGAAAACAGACTAAAATTAACAGAAATATGGTAATACACATAACGTACCCAAGTGTGATTTTGTTCATGTAAAAAAAATATGTTTATGACTAAATTTAAAAACCCATTGTGGCCCACGACTCAAAATATTTACCCACCGGTGATCTAGACCCAGACAGTAGTATTCATTGATAGAAGGGCCAGCATTGAGGACAAACTTATTCTGTTCCCATTCAAGTCCCCACACATTGATCATGCATACATGGTGTAATACTATAATTAAATATTGTAGATATGGAATTCAATCAAAATATTTGGTTTATTGATAGTGGTATCTCTATCTCCTAGATATACAAGTAGAGTTCAGTAGGGTTCTATATCTTTTGATTTAGGTCAACCTTACCTTTCAAGTCCATTTTAATTGTCCCAAACTAGGAACAGTCTAGCTTACCTAATGTCCCGTGGTCAGAGAATAATTTATGTTAACTAAAGTAAATATTAGGAATAAGACCATCACACAAAGTATTCATAAATTAGACTTCATTTTATTCGGCAGGCAGAAAATCCAGAAAAAAAACAACATGGAAACAGGAGTGTTGGCCCCTTTAAAAATCTCTCCAAGAATGTAAAAATAAAAACTGTACAGAAAATAAAATATCTGTTGTATTTCCTGTTCTTTGTAAAAGCACGAAGCATAACATAAATGACCACATGATGTTTAGATATTAAAGTGCACTTGTCACTTAAAGCCATTTTTCCTGTGCATTAAGCACTGGTGATGCACTCAGAATGACTGGCATCACTAAAGCGCACTGCTTGATAAATATTCATGAAGCCAGATTTATAGTTTGTTATTCATGTTTTTGTAGCTAATTGCCAGGCTGAATTCCAATGATTCTAGGTTCTGTCCACAAAACATATGCACATTATGGATAGAGGTGCATTAAAATAACTTGTGTGTCCCAGTTGCACACAAATGCATGAAGCGGATGCGGTCTATTCGCAAATCCACTAAATAGCATAAAATAAATTTCAGATGGACTTATATAAATGGCTTTGGAGACTGATGTATATTCATGCAGTATTGATCAAACTGAGGGAAATGCTTTGTAAAATCTAAAAATAATGTCTGCATATTTTACAGTCAAAATTCAGACTTCAAAAGCTTAAATTTACAGAACTAAATTCAGCATATAAAACTTGTTCCACATTTCAGTTACTGTTAAAAGCACAATAGGGCTTATTTAACAGAAGGGCAGAGCAACCAATCAGATATCGCCTTCTAACAGAATGAAAGAATAGCTTACAGCCATTGGTTCATTATCTAACTTTTATAATATTTTCAATGCATTTAGAACAAGGTCACAAGGTCACTCCCCATTAAGCGATGGCACCGAATCATTTAGAATTATGGATTACATACATTTAGCAGGCAAGTACTTGCACATGGTATAAAAACAAGGCTCCATAAAGAAGCACGCACACACACAAAAACTTACTCACAGACCCATCCATTGTTTCAATGCAAGCAACCATGAATACTGGATGCTTTCCATATACAAACACCACTAATATCTACACCTTTAGATCACTCCATACAATTTCCTTAAGATCTACCAACAACTGTGTAGTACAGTGGACTCCCTGATAGAATACATAGTGATTGGAAGGTTTAGAAATGTCGTCTTATCACATGGATCTGGTAGAATAAAAAGTGGATTGTACAGAAATTGTATAGTAAGATTGTAAGGTGTTTCCTCTGGACTTCGGTGCGAGCTAATCCAGTCAATATTTAATCATCAGTAACAACTTTTAACCTGATCTGCAGCTTTAGTCAAAAATTCTTTCAGTATGTGGAAAGGTTTGTATAAAAGGGTGAAAAAATGGTTGGCATTAAAAATATTTTTCCCAACTTGAAAAATCAAAGATCAGTGTTCAATGGTTTCAGCTTACTGACAACAAAACGCACAATGATGTGAGACTGAAATGTGCTTTCACTTGTTGATAATGCAGTTTATGAAATTAAAGCAGCAGGCTATTTGGCTTTGGTATAGGGATGACTTACATTCTTATAAACGGTCATGGCTTTATAATCTCGCTTCCTCATATCAGATATGAGAATACTCATTAGAACTATGTGCGCAGATAAAGTCCCAAAGGCTAAAGTCTGGTATTTGTCATTTGCACCCTCATAGCAGTGACAAGCTGGTAAAAAAAATAAAAGGGAGCATGAGGTTGCAAGAGAATTTGTATACAATGAACAGGATTTTATAGTGCAAATCCCCTGTCACAACTTAGACAGTGACCTACAGTCTTTTTTGTGCCTAGAACAGCTTTAAACCTACCAAGTAAAACATTAGATAACTCCAGCATACAATGGTTAATAAACAGTATTCATACAAAGAGCCAAATTGGCTAAACAACCAATAAATTAGAATATCAAAAGAAGGAAAAGTACATCATGAAATCACTCTGTTGCTGAATCTTCTCTTGCATAGAAAGAATTCTCAGTGCAGAAGAAAAATGATTGGTCCCATATTCCTTTCTCCCACCACTTAATACAAATAATTTGCCCAACTTAAGCAGCAGATTTGTCCAACAGCGTCACAGCCTGAGTGGGTCTTAAGGATGGAGTTGTAAAGCTGTTTGAAGGCTGTAGGTGGAGCAAGGGTGCCTGGATATTGGATCTATTATGCAATGTGCACACTTTCCCAGTATTCTGGCCCCTAAAATGCAGGAAAATGCAATATGTTTAGTCACTCAGACTGAGAAATTCCAAATAAAAATCAATTAGCATCATTATTCAAACAATATTTCCAATACTGCTTTCAGAAGCAAAACCTGGAACAAAATGGTACCGCAAGGGAGAGCAGGGGTTCCTTCACACTAGCCGTGCTGCAGCTGCGGCTAGGTTTAACGCAAGGTACACAGGTTTCCATAGAATGCCCTGCAGTCTACATATTTGCAGGTGCAGTGCAAGATGTGTTTTTTTTGCCGGTATGGGATGTGTGTCCATTATTGGTGAAAACAGCAACCGCAGTGGACATACTGTAAAAAGTAGTGAGCAAGGCAGGGGTGCACATAACTTTTTTAGTGAGCTCCTCAGATAAGTACCAGGAGATGGTGTGTGGTACTCACCCCATATGTATGTGGTCTTCCTCACTGTCTCCCTCACTATCACATGGTAGATTCTGCTGTAGATGGACTGCCCTGTTCCTGACTGATCCTCCAATTAGCTGTCTCCTTCCACAGGTCACCAGCTGGCTTTGGGTCAAATGTAACTCTCACAGTACAACACGTTTGAATCCCCAGATCTCATACCTCAGTAGTACAATCTTAAAATTTTCTGGGTTAGTAACTAACCCCTGAGACTACCCACAGTCTAAATGTCAGCCTTTCATAGTCATATTCCAGCTGTCACACTGATTTTATTTGGTTAGATTTTACCCTTACATATGCCTACTCTGACTTCTATCCCCCAGATCTCCAACACCCTTAGAAGTCCAATCTTTTTGGGGGGATATTTATTCACACCCCTAACTGCAACCTTTTATAGTAATTCATATTTCCCTGCAGTTATCCAAGTGACATAAAGTGCCTCCAAGTTGTTAGTATGTATATGAGCTTTGTAACAATAATGCAGGTACGCATAGCTAGTTTTTGGTCCCTTTTGACTACCAGAGAACCACTTATGTGCACCCTTGGTCATAAGCTATCTTCGACATGGTGTGGCATACATTAAGATCTGGTAATCCACATGTTAACATGTATTGTGTTAGGGAGGCACAAAACCTAAAATGCCAGTCCAGGATGACATTCTAGTAGCTGCCGCATAGATGTGCTAGAATGGTATTCCAAATTCTTATTCCAAATTCACAAAGATGTACTGAACCAGTTTCTTATGAGAACACATGTTTCTAAAAAAGCGCCAATGTAAAGCCAGTCAAATTGTTAAACAAATGTAGTTTGTTGTTAATAGTAGTAAAACTAATGGCATACAAGAATTACAAACCTTTTCTACAAACCAGTGTTTAGGAAACTAAACTGTGACTTGCAGTTACTTGCCGTGACAAGCAAGTAATAAAAACGAAAAAAAACTCATACATCTTTAGAAAAAAAAAAACCTCACATACCTTTACTTTGTACTTTCAGCTTCAACTGTACCAGTAACTATGTATCCATGGCTATGGCTATGTGCGATGTCTCGTACAGAACTGCAACACAAAAGCGCACAAGATAAAACAAATAAACCCCTCTACACTGGAGTTTGGTAGGTAGTGTGAAAGCCAACAACACTCATTTTATTTTATTTTAAGTCAGTCCACCGTAATAGAAGGGTTAAGCTACAAAAGATGTTTACAGGTCAAATCCCTCAACAGCCATGGAGATCCCAGGTCCAAAGTCTACTTCATTCTCCGCAATGAAGCAAAAAAAAGTAGCTGGGCATGCCCGGTTCGATTTCTTATTAGATCAACTTAAAATTAATGTGATTGATCTAAAACTGATCGATTTGTTAGCCCTGTGTGGATGCTCCATAGTGCCATCAGATACAAATCAATCTAAATACCTAGAAAACCTGTTGGAAACATGTACCATCCACTAAGCCTGCGTCTTATATTCTGTCTGGAGCTGTCAGATGGAAAATCCACCCAGGACCCCACTGAGATAAACAATGAATAGTATAAGGGAGACAGATAAGGGCTGGGTTGCCTGTGTGTGAAAGCTGCACTCAGCAGCTTTTACACACAGAGAGCCAAACACGGTGTTATCGCAGTCTGTCCAGCTGCCTTCAACACTGCATAGAAGCTATCTGCCTGTGGGTGGATCTTTCCTCCGGCTCTGTGTTAACTGAGTGAGCCGGGCAGCTTTAGGGTTTGTGTCTCTGGGCAAAAAGACACCGTTTAATGTGATGAATGTGACAGTGTCCAATCTGCGTTATATAAGCAGGGTTCCAGCGGTTTTGAAACCGCGGAACGTCACATCTTCATCACAGCACTGTGCAATGCTGCCGGAGACACGTCCATCGGGAAAAGCAGCGCTCGATGCTGTTTGGTCACTGCTTTTCAGCATCTTTGTTATGTGAATTAATAGGGCACACTCCTGCCAATGCGGCGGGAACATACCCTGAGTCGCGGACAAACTGCCTGCATATCACTTGAAATCCGCTTCCGAAACAGCCCAACACAGCCCAACTTACACACATTGCAAATGGCAAAGACGCCCGCGGACAGCTCTTACATCTGAACTGTATGGCAGTTAGACATGAGCTGCCCACCTCACATAAAGCTCCGTCGGTCAGGGCTAGAGGCAGGGAAGCGGTCACAGTCAGCTGAAATTTTTTTCGGTCATTACACGCTCCAAAGTATTGGGTGCGTCCTATATCGAAGCATTTAATACAGTCCAAAAAATACGGTAATCCTCATCTGTAGATGGTCTTCAGCTAGGTGGAGTAATTTGTGTGAAAATGCCCTAACCTAAAAATTCCATGCTTCTTCAGGTTTTCCTCATTTACTTACCCTGATTTTCGTCATCTGTGCCATCTTCATCATCCCACTGATTCTCTCTAGATAGCAGAGGATTTTGAGATTCAGACACTGTTCTCATTGGGTAGCATAATCCATCACCAATACTAAAAAAAGAAAACAGATGTACAATGTACATGTGATGTGAATACAATGCAAACGAAACATTACAAAAATTACATAAAAGATATTGCAATAAACAAAGTTCAGCCAGCTGCATGGACTAAAATATAGTCTATAGTTAGACTGCATACAAAAGCTCTGCCTCCAAAGCATTTGATCCACGGAGGGTCTTAATGCAACCCGGCCAGTGTTCTGCTTCCCAACCCCTGTAAACTGACCACCACCACCATGTACAAACCTTTCAGCCTACCTTGTAAAAAAAGGAATAAACCAAAGTTTTTTCTGCTTCCCAAAGACTTGTTCCAGGTTTTTTCTAATGCCCAAATGAAACCCATTTTTATCAGGACCACTGTGGAAAACTGGGACAGAGAAGGCCTCTACAGAGGTAGAAAAAGAAGTGTAGAATTATTATCAGATTACAATTATAAATAAAACATTATCTAAATACTGCCAAGTAATAACACTGATCAATCACAACCTTAAATTCACCAGCTCCCAAAACAGCTCTGACTCATTGAAGAATGGATCTCACAGGACATCATGTACGTGGCACAAATATGTTTTTCATCCTGTAAATTCCCATGTACATGGTAAAAGGAATGTTATTTGTGACTTTGTTGGTTCTCCTCTTACTTGACTGACCTTTCTTTCCAAACCTGATTCAATGGCACCCCTTCCCCCACCTACCTCCCCATCAGCATCCCACAAGGCTCGGTCCTTTCCTTCCTTCATACCTCCTCCCTTGGCAAACTCATCTCGTCCTTTAGCCTGCAATACAATTTATACGATGATGACATCCAAATCTACATATCCACCCCGGCTTTTACTCCATTTCTCAATGCCCATCAGCCATCTCTTCATGGATGGCTGACAGATTCTACAAATTTGATCTGAGTAAAACAGAACTTATTATCTTCCTAAGTTATCATCTTCTAAGACTTCTCTTTCACTGACCGCAAATAACATCAACATCTCCCCTATTCCACACTGTCTTGGTGTCACCTTCGACTCTGCGCTCTCCTATACTCCCCCACATACAGAACATTTCTAGATCCTGCCACTTCCATCTCCGCAACATCTCCATACGCCCCTTCTCTCCCCAGAGACCACCAATGTCCTGGTACACACTCTTATCATCTCTCCTTGACTACTGCAACATCATCCTCACTGGTCTTCCTCTAATTAATCACCTCTTCAGTCCATCATGAATGGTGCTAGACTCATTTACTCCTCTAACCTCTCATCTGCAAATCTATACACTGACTTCTAATTGTTCAGAGAATCAAATTCAAAGTTTTGTGCCTTGCTTTTAAAGCACTGTTGTCCCACTTATACCTCCACCCTTGTTCCCCTAACTTTCCCCTTCGCTCCTCCACGGATCTACAAATGACAGTCCCAGAACTCCCAAGAATTTCTCTAGGGTGGCCCCTACTATGTGAAACTCACTCCCTAACCCCATTATACTTGCCCCTACTACCCCACCATGTCAGTCCCAACTCCCCTACCTCCTCCCTTGTCATAGTCTGTACATGTGATATTTGGCTGGGACTACACTACAAATGGTGAAGGCGTTGAAGACACATAAGCATGACATGTCTATGGTGCCTGCTATTCGGGCACTGTTCATGTCAGTTTAGGTTTTGCTCATGAAAATTAATAAGGCGTGGTATTGCCAACATGGTGACTGACCCACAATGCTGATGCATCGCCTCTGTCGCAACACCCCCTGAAGTGGGTCATGATGCATCAGTATTGACTGGCCAACCATTTCACATAGGGCAGTGGTTCCCAAACTGGGGGGTGGCGAGGAGGTTTCTCAGGGGAGGGGTGCAGCTAGGGGGCTGAAGGACAAGCAGAAAGCCAACCATGGAGGAACTAGCTGCAGACAGCAAGTAGAGTACATGTAATGTATGTGTCTCTATGTGAATTATTCATGCATCTGCGTGAGTGAAGTGTGTGTGTGTGTCTCTATGTGAATGATGAATATTTCTATATGATGAACCAAATAAAGTTACAGGAGTTGTATTTCAAAAAAAGTGCGAGGGCCATGGCACACTAGTACTAGTAAATGATTCTGCAACGCAAATACAGCTAGGGTGAAATGGCCCTAAATCTGAAACGGAGTAGTTTAAATGGGGGTGATAATTTCCCTATCTAGAAAAGGGGGTCCTGCAGGGAGAGTTTGTGAACCACTGCCATAGGTAAATGCCAGGGGTGTTCGCACCGTGCTAAAAAAAATAGTGAAGGAGATATTTAAATAAATGTTAATAACAATACCGATATTAAAATCCAACTAGAAAGCTGAACCTTAGTTTATAGCCATGTGAAGAAACCACAATAAGGTCTGCTCAGTAGTTCCAGTAGGAACAGTGTGTGCTGCCTTCCATGGGGGACACAGTAGGGTACCCCCTTCATAGAACAGGACAAACATTGCATAACTTTGTTCTACCATCAGCATCCTTTCCATTCATTCACCCTTTACCTTTTTTGTCTATTAATGGCTACATTCCTTCTACTTGTATTTCTCTGAATGAGTTCATCAACAAACCCTCTTTAATACCCTAAAGACCTAGTGATATAGTATGGCACAGACAATAACAGACAAGATGGAATAATACTTACTAGCTAGGCCAGAAAATACTATGCAAAGCAACCGCAGACACTGCACACCGAACGTTCCTAATTAAGCAATAATCCCCCGCAATAAAGGCTCATAATTACTCAGGAGCTTGAGAAATCAGCGAGTGGGTTACCACAGCAACATACCATTATAATATTAGTCTTTTTCCTGCTGTTTTCTAGCAAGGAAACGCAACACAAGCTAGTGCAGAGAGACACTCATACCTGGCGTGCTTTCAAGAAAGAAAGGAACAAAGGAATGGTGGAGTGGATAATATTTAGGAGCTGGGATATGATTTAGCTGTTATAATATGCCAACAAAAATTGCTGCATAGAAGGACGATAGTAAAAACACACATTCTATATTCCATATGTGAAAGTGAAGTAATCATTTTAACCTCCCTAGCGCACTGCTGAGGTACAGATTTCTGTACCAAAAGCGCACCATAGACTTTAATGTAAAAAACGTTTTTTACATTGTAAGCTTGTCATTTCCCAAAGCATGTCCATACATAGGTCTGGTAGACATCCTAAATATGATAACATGTTCAGATGCTTTGTGAATAACTCACAATATCAGATAATGACTTTATCAGGTAAATTAGCACTGCAACCACTAGATGGCGCTGCAGATGTGCCAGGTTACATAGGAGAGCATGGGGAGGGGAGAGCATGGGGAGGGGAGAGTATGGGGAGGGGAGGGGGGGGGGGGGGGGGGGGGGGGGGGGGGGGGGGGGGGGGGGGGGGGGGGGGGGGGGGGGGTGATCTGTTATCCTGCAGCTGCCTCATAAGATCGGAGAGACATGGACCAGTGAGTTTGCTCTCCTGTGGCTCTGATCTCTGCCTGACTAACCTAGCTCATCCACTGCTGTTCTGACAGGGCAGAGCAGATATGTATCTTATTTCTATGCCACTATAGGCAACACATCACAAAGCAAATCAGTACAGAGATAACAATACAAGTATAAACTAGCTCATAGGTGTCAAAATCTGGCCTGCCGAGCAAATATTTTCAGATCTGCCTTTCCAGCAGCCCCCTAACAGAAGCACTCACCTCCCCTGTATCCTCCCACTCTTGGAGTAGAGAACTAGGAGTCCTGTTCAGCGGAGCATTGCAGTGACGTCCCTCGTAGTTATATTTTTTTTAAATAAATCAGGGTTGGCCAGCGACTTTGTCGGAGCTTTAAAATTTTGCCTGCTCTTTGCCCATTGTCCATGGAGGATGGAAATTCATAAGTGTGAACAGGTCCTAAATGCAATCCTTTCTTACACGTTGAGAACAATTATATCTGACTCATGGCAGATGGCGCGCAAATAATCCTCAAAAAGGAAACCGTTAGGATAAAAACTTTTGAACGATTGTCATGACATGATGCTTTAACTATTTTAA
This sequence comes from Ptychadena robeensis, assembly GCA_036250615.1. Classification (NCBI taxonomy): domain Eukaryota; kingdom Metazoa; phylum Chordata; class Amphibia; order Anura; family Ptychadenidae; genus Ptychadena; species Ptychadena robeensis. The sequence continues at coordinate 42,019,522 of CM070040.1, forward strand.
TCCTAAAATAGGTAGCATGAAATTGGCAAAAAAGGATCAAAATAGCCCAAAAATTATCAGTTTTTGCCAGCCGAAAAAAAATGCTGGAATTATCAGCTTAACCACCAACAGAATTCACTGTGGGCAGCCAACAAAACGGTTCTAAAACAAACAGTTCATGAATAAGTTAATAGCCGCCTCCATATTTCTATAGTAAAAGGTTCCCTTTAATCCTAGTTTACATGAGACTGAATTATGCATTGTTTATAGGAAAGCTGAATGTATGTAGCCAACTGTGTTAATTATAGCTTAAATGTAGCCCTGGTTCTTACCAATGTAATGAATGAAAAGAATGAATGAGTGAATGTGAACAACCGTAACTCTACACAGTGTACTGTATACAATAACTACAGGCTCACAGATTATGTTTACCGATATCCTAGTGTCTATTTCTCAAACGCATGTACCCCATAGGGAGGTATTCTTATAGGCATTTGGGTGGTCAAGTTACAAATATCCAAAGAAGTCAAAAGGTACTTATTAGGCTTTTTCTTGACACACTGGTAGCAGTAATATCCTACTAGGACTCCAACATGGGGCAACAGAAATGTCTATTCTATGCTCCAGACGGTCAAGAATCACAGTGATGCCATGTTTAGGTGTGTAGCGTGTGGAGAAGAATGAAGCCACATTTGGACCACATCTTTTACACAAGTTCTCATGTACAGTTGAGATTTTTTATCAATCACACTTTCCGTCCTCTAATGTGAACAGTGTCAATGTTTCCTACCCCTTGGTCAGACTATGACACTGTTATGTCAACACTTTCATAACTACCCAAGGAATTAACATTGGTGCCCGTGAGCTTTTCTAAACACCTTTCACCCACCAAAAAAACTACCCTCTTTCTAATTAGAATTGAGTTGATATTTGTCTACTCACCTGCAGAGCAACATTTAACATCAATCCAACATAAATTCAATCCTTTAGGATGGACATACATAGGTCGATACCTGTTCAATCGATGAACCCTCAAGCGCAGCATGATAACATCACCACGCTGCGCTCAAGAATTCGTACATTGAACCACGAATTGATGTTGACCACTTTGTGCAATCAATCCCTCTCGAGGAAAGGGTGGCCTCAATCAATACCCACACTGTGATCAATTCTTCGGGAATCGATTGAAATCGATTGTATGGCCAGCCTTAGACTAAGGAATGACTTAGGGGTCACCTGTAATCTAATACATATTCTTTGTTACAACTATTCTGGACATACACCTTGTTTAAATACAGCAGGTTACACGTTTCAAATTAGAGTCCCAACGCCAGAATGCATGATCCTTAAGCCATAAGGTTTATATGATTATGATATAACAGTAACAATAATAATAATAAAAATACAGCCACTGATCTCCATTAAAAGCTTACAATATAGGAAAGAAAAAATGGGTTTAGGTTGGGTTCGTTAGTCAGCAGCAGCCTGGAAAACGGTGGGAGCTCCTGGGGGCGGGCATCTGCACACTCTGTGCAGGCGCTTGGGGTTCGTTTATAAAACTACCCTACTTCAACCCTAGGGAGCAAGCAAACGAAAACCAACCAAGGTGAGCGCCTCTTGCCATGGTCACCGGGCAGTAGCACTAATTGTTCACCAGGCAGTTGAAAAACACCCATGTAAACGAGCCCTAACAAAGAAACAAAATTTCAGGTGCCATGGCCATGGAATTACCGTATTTTTCGGACTCAGTTTTTAAAGCAGCAATTCACATCAATTGGGTTAATGCAATGTTCAATAAATGCAATATTAAATTCAACCACTAGATGTAACTAGCAACAGTACACTCGCAGCACATTACGTCACCTCCACACTGATCGGGAGGAGGGGGGCAGACAGAGTTACAGAGGAGTGGAGACTGTGCAGCTGTGTCCATGAAAGCTTAAGTGATTGCAGTTTCTTTGGACATGGAGAGAGGGGAAAAATGGCTGTTCTTCTATCTCTCTCTCCCTTCATTGCTTATGTCACTAGTCAGTAAGGCTCGATTTAAATCAAACTGATTTAAATCAATAATTTTTGCCGGTATAACTTTAAAACGCGAGAAGGTGAAGATTTTTTTAGAACAACTTTTCATATTAGTTTTTTTTTTAACCCCAGTTTAGGTTAATCAATCATATTTGGACAACTTTTCTGTTGCACTTAGTTTTGAGAATTGAGAAAGTAAACCAAGCGTCTGTGAGAATATCTTTTAGGCAGAGAAACTGCCCAATAATCGTACACAAACAGACAGAAGTTGATGGCATAAGCACATCACCCAAAATCTACCTTGAATAGACACGGTTGAGGGGACACAAAAGCAGATTTGGCATATGAAATGACATATTGTACCCCCTGAAAAAGTCTTCAACGAAATGCGCGTTGGGATGAAATTTGCGCCATTTGGACTATTTTAATTGTCTAAGCACCTGTACAGGTGTGAACATCCGTAACATTGCGCATTGTTTCTGATTGATATGATGTCATTTCTTCATCTTTTGCACTGTGTATAATAAATGTATTGCTTTTACATATGGAGTGGGCCGTCCCCTCTCCCTTGTCTATTCCAGGGGAAATTTTGGGTGATGTGTTTATGCCATTACCAACTTCTATCTATTGTTTTTGGGATGTTTTTTATGGAATTTATTTACCAAAACATTTAAACATATACAGGCTTATTCTACATAAACTAATCTTTATTTCATCATGGAATAACCTTGGGATGGTAATGTTTTTTCCTTTAAAAAGCATTTTATTTAAAAAAAAAGAAAAAAAAAAAAAAAAAAATCGATATAAATCCCAAAAATCTGATTTAAATCAATCGATTTTTATCCACCCTGCCTCCAGCTCGCCGGCTAATCTCCATGCCGGGAGAGGTGGTAGGAAATCAAGATTTTGGGGGTTAAAAGGTGCATCTTATGGTCCGAAAAATACGGTACTTGTCCATGTTCTATGTCTAAGAAGCTTTGGATACAAGGCATAATAGGAAAAGAATTTACATTAGTAACATAGAAAGGGCCTAAATGAAAATAGAAGGTTTACAAAGCAGCTTACCAAGAGTTGTTCTGTTTAGACCCACTAACCAGCAGTGATATCCAAAGAGAAACAGAAGGCTCAAGAAGAACATCAGAGCAACAAAAAGCAGGAAGAGGACATGGAATTTTGCACGATTATTTGTTAGGTCGCCCTGTGTGAACAAAAAGAGGTTGTTTTACTAAGCAGTTAGGTTGTTTTACATTTATGTGAATTTTAAACATGGATCTTAGTTCCTGATTTTCTGAAATTAAATAGGCACTTCCTGAAAATGTTCTCCGCCTGATAGAAGGAAGCTAGTCCTGACGCAACATTGGTCATTTGTAATATATATTTATATTCTGTTCTTGGGTTTACCTCTATGTCATTGCATCATCATCTTGCTGCGGTGCTCTTGCATTTAAAGAGACAAACATGACAGCAGAGCTTTCCCACAAAAATGTTAAAAATCTTAACTGTAAACGTAGGGTTGAATAATTCTTTAGCATCCTTTCAAAGCAACTAATGGAGCCCAAGTATCTTGTATACATAGAAAATACACAACATCAGATTTTTAGGTTTTCCTTTCATCGTGTATTTCATATTAAGAAAACTATTCTTCTGTGCATTTTTAAATCAGTTCAGCATACCGTCCTTTTTTAAGCAAAGATCCAGCCTTGTATTATAATAAATGACTATTGTCATGGAAAATACAGTTTGATTTATAAATATTTGGACAAAATAACGTTTTTTTTTTAAATTTTGTTCTGTATGTTACCACAATTAATTTAAAATGAAACACAGATGCAGTTGAACTGAAGACTTTATTTCAGGGGCTCGAAGGTAATTGACCATTTGGCACTGTTTTAACAGCATGGTATGGGCAATCACAGCAGTGTACACAGTGTACACTGCCTGCAATCACCCCCCCCCCTCTCTCCACACAGCCTGCATCATTAAGGACACCGGCTGTGAGGGCTGGAAAGCCCACGCTCCTCCATTAACATGAAGGTCTATGGCGCCGCCCACACCCACCTCCTTCCGCGTCACCGTGTCGCGATCGGTGATGCTGTGCAACCCCGCTGCGGCTGAAAAGAGAATCGCCGTAGCTTTCCGGGGATATGCGGCTTTCATGGGAGCCCAGCTCATCCAGAGTTTGTTCTTCACAGAAACTCTGGACGAGCTGGGCTCGTCATGACCGCTAAGGAGGTTAAGTAGATAAAAGGCCAGAATTTGCTAATAAAAGGCCAGACGTGCACCGGCACACTTGCTGGCAGAGTACGATCAGCCCGAACAGCATCAGGTGCTGCTTTTCCACATCTTGGAGACACGTCCATTAATCTTCAATGGAAGTGTCTCCGGTGGCACTGCAATGAAGCAGCAGCATTCTGGAGCTTCAAAACAGCACCGCGGGTGTGCCACTCAGAGAACGCATTAATTTCCTTGCGTCCACTGTGGAGAAAAAGAAGCAGTGGACACAATCCCTAAATCTGTCCAATTTTGATTGCTTGAAATTTGATTGTGTAAAAGAAAAAAAAAGTTCCTCACATTTCTATGCAATCTGTTTGAACAACCCACTGAGTTTAAGCTGTCCTTAATTTTACCACATCTGAGTATTTATGGACATAACAGTTTATTGTCCTACATGTTTTGTGCTGCTGAAATAACATGTCCAAAGCATAGTTACCCTAATAGCAAAACTATAAAACACATTTGAATCTGTATCTGTAAAGGACAAGAATCACAAGCAATCCTCAGCTCACAGGGAAATACCTACCGACCAGTAAAGAAGAAAGTACTTAAAAACCGTTGAAGCAATGTACAAACAGTACAACATTGCATATGCCAGGAAAAGCAGGAAGAATTTGTAGTTAGAAAATCCAATACAGTTGTTCACCCTGAAAAAAACAAGTGTAATTTCATGTAAAATATTAGCCACAAAAACAAATCATACCAGCAAACCATGGCTTCACCAAGAATTGTTTTCTTTTTTTTTTTACATTCATTGCATTGATTTGAAGTACAGTCAACAGATCCATAATTAAGCTAATGGCTACTACTGCTTAAATTAACCAATGCAAAATGCATTTATTTACATATATCTTTAAAGCCCAATTAGTAGCAATTTCCCTAATGCTGGGTACACACTGGTAGATTGCCGTGCAATCGATCCACGATCAATCACAGCGTGGTGATGTCACCACACTGTGATTGATTGCGGGTCAGTTGAACAGTAATCAATGTGAACCTAAGTGCACATCAATTACCATTCGATGGGGACCCAGGCAACATTCAGAACATGCAGTTCTCAGCCTGTGTTGTGAGAGATTTTCTCACAGCATGGCTGACAGCTGCATGAGGAGAGGAGAGCAGGCAGCCCAGCAAGCATGGCCCCCTCTCCTTGTACAGAGAACCACAAGAGGCCCAGCCCCCTTGCCACAGCTGAGCTGATAGCAGCTTGTAGGCTGTTCCGCGATTCTAGGCTTTCTTGCTACAGAGGGGCACTCAAGGACCCCCTCTGAAGTAACTGACATCGGCCGTGATTTAAGGTCATGTCTGATATCCCCCCTTTCAGGGATTGCCGCATTAGATATGGGACAGATATATGGGCATGAGCGTGTACGGCGCTGGAATCGGCCATCGATCCGGTCCATATCTACACGTGTGTACCCAGCTTAAGGGTCCCCATACACCTTTAGATTTCTCTGTCAGATTTCCTTAAGATCTCCTTTTGTTTTACCAAAACCATGTAATATGAGGGACTTTCTAAACCATCAAGTCTACCTGTGTTCAATCGCAGAGAACCCTATACTACTGGTAGATCTAATGGATATCTGAAAGATCTAAAAAGGTGTATGGCCAGCTTAAGGCTTGTCAGCCATGACACTCTGCTGGAGTCAATATATAACATATGTACAAAGTATAGGTCATATTGATCAGTCAGAACAGACTGCAGAAGCAGCAATTAAAAAATATATATATATACCGTATTTTCCAGGGTATAAGACGACCCCCAACTTTTCCAGTTAAAATATAGAGTTTGGTATATTCTCGCCGTATAAGACAACCGCTCTTCCAACGCTCACCAAATAAAAAAATGTATGTCTACTCTGACTTTCAATTCACAGATCTCCAACACCCTTAGAAGTCTGATCATTTTTTGTATTAGTAAGGATAGGATAAGTGAAAGCATGTATGCAGCAGAGTAGTGCTTTATGCTCATAGGGAAGCAATATTTTATAGGCGGCTTTTAGTAGGAAGGATTGTGCTCAGGGACCTGAAAATGTGCATGAATATAGTCTTAGGGGTTAACTAGTAAACCAAAAATGTCAAGGTTCTACCATGCAGGGATTTAAAGATATATGTAGGCGAGTTAAATGTTGCATATAGGAGTATATCACAAGATGAAGTAGCGATGAAGAAGCATTATCGGTTAGCTGGACTTTAGCTGAAATGTAACTTATAAGTGTTGTAGAGGGGTCAAACTCGGGGTGTAAGTAGTAGTAGGTGAGCATTACTGACCCTGAAAGTTTTATCATTATACTATTAATGGTTTTCGTGCTACGAATGTTCAAAATTAGTGTCACACAGGTTTTGTTTCTACAGCAGTGGAGAGGGGAAGAGGGTGTGTTCTCTCTGGAGAAGCATCCCGTAGCCATGGTAACACTGCTCTGTCCCGATGTCTCTCTGCTTCTGTCAGCCAGCACGCAGCTCAGGGAGCACAGATCCAGGGAGCAGACCTACCAGCTCTCCTAGATGGTCCCCTGCACCCCCCTGCCAGCCACACCGGGCGTATAAGACGACCCCCGACTGGAAGGATGAAGGAGTCATGTTTAGCATAATTTAATGAGAAAAATAGCATAGAAAAATTTTATCTGGCCGGAGACATTCTTCCCTTTTCTTACACTGTTTCACATTATACACACTGCATTGCGTACAGGCAACGCACATAACTGCATTAACACCAACATGCTCACTGTACAGCACACACCACACATTAGCGGACACAGTATGTTTGTGCTTGCTGTACAGGTGGATGGGAAATACTTGCAGAAACGCTTAACGCAACATGCGCTAAAAAGAATGGCAATGTCACGCTTATAGCATGATTAGGGCATCACTTTGCATCAACATCTAAGGTCTAATAGATCAAGTAATTAACTTACTTTACTCATTACATTTTTGACCTAGTCACCCCATAACAAACATGCTTTATGAAAAGGTCTGAAAATATTTCTAGTCTCTGCATTTAGAATGTGCCTGGGCCAACGCGGTAAATGACAAATTAATGCAACTGATTGGCGCCACATGATGTGATTGAATCAAACCCAAATGATTCAGATAAGCGGGATTGATTTTTAAATTCGATCGAATAGGGGAGGGGGGGGGGTGGGAGTATCGTACGGTGTATGGCCACCTCAAAATTTACATTTGACGTGTTCAACTATATTTAGCTTCACGGACTCACAACTGAAAATCTGGACTGCTGATGCGTATAAAACTAAATTATTCTAAAAATTACATTTCTTCTTACTTTATAACAAATCTTATTATTAGCCAGTGTCCAAAATTTACAGATATATAACTGAACAAGTTAAAAAAGGAAACATTGTGGGGATTTTTTGGCTGCAATTAATTGCAAAAAGATGACTTCCAATCTCAAATCAACAATTTAATTGAACACCCCATTTAAAAGCTATGGTTAAGTATTTACAAGTAAAGGAGAAGGTAGAAACATTGGCTTTTTAATGGTTAATTAAACCTATTGTTCTCTAAAGTATGACTACAAGACTATATAACAAGAGGTTAGAAAGAAAACAACATAGTGACTATTCACCAAAGGTAAACACAACACTGAAAACCTGACAAATTATTGATGATCGTGTAATGTGAAAGACCTACAAGATGTGCATCAAGTTGCACACTCTAATTAACAATGTATAATGGAAACACATTCCAAGATTTACTGGAGATCTCTTCACTGTAATTAATCACATCAGCGCTTTTACAAGAAAGACTTTGTCTTATCTGATCTTCAATAACATTTGGAAGACTGACTCACAGCATTGAGCCTTTATAGGGTGGAGATCACATGCATCCTAACAAGAAGGCCTAAACGTAACAAGCCCTGCAAGCTGATCATCTGCCAAGCATGAGGAAAATACAACTACTAACATTGTGCTGAAGAAGCATGTGTGTCTGGCGCACAGATCCATCAGAAAGTTCTGATCTGGAAGACATATAAAGTTATGCTTCTGTCTCTTTCCAACTAGACAGATATTCTAGAATAAACCACTTTCATGGTTCACAGCTCATATGATTTTCTAGAAACAACTAAAGCTTGGCATAGACGGTTGTTTTCCCATCGACTGCCGAACGGACCTAGCGGGTGTGATGACGTCATCACCCACAGCCGCTAGTGCAGAGTATCGGCCAGGCACCCTTTGTGTGCTGGCCATTACTTCAGCTGGGGACTGCCATCCCCATCCAAACTAATGGGATCAGATCTGAATTTACCGTCATATCTGATCACTGTTTGATCCTACAGGAGGCAGATTCTTGGTCAATATGACCAGTTGGTGCACCCGATTTCCTGCCGACCCAACCGTCGACCGGTTGTGGGAACGTTCACGGCGGCCGATCGGCTGTCGAATCGGGCAGGAATCGGTCTGTCTATGTCCCCCTTAAGAATTTAATATTACTTTTACAAAGTAGATATAATGTATAGGGTTTAAGCAGAATAATTGTAGAACACCTATAAACATATTTGGAGTACTAATTGAAGTCAATATGCTGTCTGTGACTAAAGCTAGCCATACACGTGCAGGATTCCATGGCCAATTGATCACTCACCCGATCGATTCCGGCGATTCTGCCGGAAATCGCAGGTGTGATCAATCGGCCAATTAAGAGTATCCATCGCTGCATACCACCTTGTCCAACGGATTCCAGCACGATTCCGGGACGATTCCGTGTCCGATTCCACCTCCGATTCCACCTCACAAATGGCAACTCCCCCTGATCTGTGCAGAATCGGATCAAAAAGACCAACATGTTGGTTCTCTGACGGATCCGATTCTGGGCCCCCGAACGATCGGACGTGATCGGACGGACAAGGTGGGCTGCACACGATTCCGGCACCCGGAATCCGACCCGTGTATGGGGGCCTTAAGAATACCAGTTACTAGCCTTACTCACCATAACTTGACTACAATAAAGTTATCTTTATAAGGTTTACCACAGCATACACCACTACCTCTCCCATACAGAAAATGCATACTGTTGTCCAGCAGAATAGAAGCAAAAATGGAATATACCAATAAAATATATTATTCTACTATGCATTTAGGATGCACTGCTGTAACACACCTGCCTTAACACAAGATCACTTTGAGACATGTTAGGGATGAGTTTCTAAAGCAGCGTCAGGGGGATCATTTCCATTGTTCATCAAAAACACATTCCCTACATTGGATTGCACTGCACTAACATTAAACGCAGGGATTTTTACGCCATGGAAACATCTAAAAAGGCACAATAATATTTATTATATTTATTTAGAGCAACGAAAGCCAGCTAGGGCTCATGCGGTTAAAATTATCATTCATTAGAACAGTATAGTAACAGTATAGTTTAACACACGCGTGCAAACTACGGCCTGCAGACCATATCTGGCCCATTCAGTCTTTGTCACCTCTGGCTCCCTTCAACTCATCCCCTGCAATAAGTGGAGAGAATGCCTAGAAGAAAATTGTTATGCGCTCCTTCTAGAAGCCGTAGTTTGCCCATGTCTGCAATAGAATATTTAAGTTTAATATTCATAGATTTGTGTGAACTTTTTTTTTTTTTTATAATCATCTTTATTGAGAACAAAAAGGCAGATATGATACATAGACAGGAATGAATACATTTAATGAAAAGAGATGTTCTCCATTTTTCAATTGTCATACAGACAAGGTATCATCATCCTAACAACAGTACCTTTCGCCACCTTTCTCCCCTTTACAAAAGATGATAAGTTATGACATATTATGATCCACTGACCTTCTTCCCTCAGCCCTCCCCCCTGCCCGTATTAGAATTATGGAAATGGAATCTCTTTATAGATTGTTGCTTGACTGTGCCCCCTACCTGTCTTACCCCAAACCTCCCACTGGCATTGGCACCTCCAGTGGTCCAAGAGATCCCTGAACTTGTTCTTCCAGATACCACTTTGTGTTACAGAATGCCCTCATGAATTCAATGACCTCCCCAGGAGCATATTCCTCCAGGAGAAAGGCCTTCCATGCAGCAAAGAACCTGTCTATGGCTTTCGGGGATGCCTTTAAGACCCGTATTTTCTCCATGGTAAGCAACTGGCGAAGGTACCCCTTAAGATCTGGCAACGTGGGAGGGGCTGGGTATATCCACTGCCTTAAAATGGAAGAGTGAACTTTTTAGAACCTCCCTAGCACTATTTTTTTTTATAAAAAATGGTACAGAAAATGTACCCCAGGTTCTTGGTCCAGACCCTCTGTCAGTTTGCCGATCCCTGGTTTAGCATGTTGACCATTAGGATTACATGTATTTTTGATGTACTTACATTGGATAGCAAATTCATCAATACATTATTATTCTTTGAGTGGGTTTTTATATTGGTAGAATTGGAATAAGTAATACAGTTTGAGAAAAACTGCAAGGCATTAGGACAGATTGATATGCACGAAAATTCCTGAGATATAAAAAGACAAAGCCTTCATATTATAACAATGACACTGAATGCAATTATATATACACATGTGTATATACATATATGTCATCAATATGCAATATACACATACCACTGTACATTTGTTTAGAGCTATTTATGTTTCCATCAGTCATGGCTTTTTCAAGTTTTTCTTGAACACATTTCTAGAAAATATTAACCACATAGTTCCCTGACCACACCCGATCAAAAAAAGGACTTGTAGAAATACAACTTCTTCTCTCAATGTTTCTTTTCCAGAAATACTGGAAATTAAATCTATAAACTATATATTAGCATGCAAATCAAATGGGAATGGGATATTTTAAACACACAAAGTAAATCTTTCTTCCTTTACCATGACTCATTATTTGCTGATGAACATGCCAAATGCCTGTGTTCTACTGATCAATTTGTTATTTGTAAAGGCCCCCCCCATACACCTTACAATCTAACCATACAATTTCTGTACAATCCACCAAAACCATGTAATATGAGGACCTTTCTAACCCTTCAAATCACTATGTATTCTATCAAGAATGCCACTATACTACAAAGTTATTGGTAGATCTAAAGAAAATTGTATGGAGTGATCTAAAAGGTATATGGTGGGCTTTACACATACTGCACATGTCTGTAGGTCAAGAAAACCAGAAGTCCTCATTTGCAGAACAAGATGGCAAGTGGAGATGATGACGCAACTAGAATTAGAACATCTGAGATAATTTGCAATAGACAATAAGTTCCACTTAAAGCCTAAGCCCTACAAAAAGAAAAGCAAACTGTGCTGTGAGGTTTTCTACTTTTTGTTTCTAAAAATGAGTGGGACAGTAAGATAGACAGCAATCACTTTGTAAAATTCAAACCTTCTCTTAGTGTACAAAAAAATAAAATTTTCCAATCTTAAGGTAGCCATACACAGGTCGATTTTCCACTCAATTTTTGACCTATCGGTTTTTGTGCGTGTGATAGTCGGCGATCAATTGGGTTCTGCCCACCCTGATCGATCAACCAAACAAAATCGGAATCAACCAAAAATTGGATCGGATATTGAACCGATATGACATGCCGATCATTTGGTAATTGGAGTACGTTGGTGGACCAACAGCCCTATGCAGCAGCCTTTCCGATCGATGGATTTTGTGGAATCGGCCATTTTGGAAATCAGCCACAAATCGCATTCCCAAGGTGGCGTTGCATAGATCGGGAATTGATCGGTGACAAATACATGGCTACCTTTAGGGGATATCCCCATCAAATCTATTCCCAACAGTACCTGATGGGAATAGAAGCTCCAACCATGCACCACAAAACATCTTAGAGCCTAGAGCAGTGATGGGGAACCTATGGCACGTGTGTCAAAGGTGGCACTTGGAGCCCCCTCTGTGGGCACACAAGCTGTCAGCCAGCACAGAGGAAAGAACTGCAGCCTATTGGCTCTCAATGCTGTCAGTTCTCTCCCCTATCTTTTGATAGCACACAGCTCCCCTACTCTCTTCCATTCTATCTTATAAGAAAGGAGAGTGTGTGTTAATATGCTTTGTGTGAGTATATGAGTATATCTGAAAGTGCCGGCACTTTGAGATAAATAAGTGGGGTTTGGGCACTGGGTTTCTGTAAGGTTCGCCATTAATGGCGTTTTAGTTAAATTACGTGTTAGTTGGGGTGAGGGGTTACTGTCTTTCCAAAGTGCATACATACCATGGGCAATGATGGTCCATCTTCAAGACACACCTATGACAAGAAAAGCAGAAATTCAGATACACCAACATGAAAAAAATTACCCCCCCCCCCATCTTCATTTTAGACTTGGTCAATACAGACTGCTTTTCTTCTTTACTTCAAATCTGGTGTCTTATATCACAAATTGATTGGAAGTTATTCCAGATAAATTTAAATTGTACCCTGCTTCATGGTCAATTCAATGTATCACTGTGTTAATAGATCGTTTTTTAAATGAAATTTTTTTTGTGATATGGCATTGAAAAGCAAAAAAACTGTCTCTTCTACAGTATTCAGATTTGAGAAGCTAGATACAACAGGAAAAGGGAAGATGGTTGCACACTTACATTCCACAGACAGAGCAATGATGGCAGCGATCAGGCTTCACCACCTGGCACCGATCACAGAAACGAATTGCTGAAACAGACAAAGCAGCATGGGTTACAATCAAGTACTTATTACACCCTCTAACCGATTCTTTACACATATATAGGGGGTAAATATTCTTCACCACTAACAAAAGTGTTTTGTTACGGATGAAAGTTTCTAATCTGTAGGCTGGTGGCACCATGAATGAAGGCTGGTGGATCTGTCAGCTGTTGTTTGACCAAACCAATGGGACTAGACAAATTCCTATACCCGTCTCAGCATATAGTGAATTGCAAAAGATTTGTATAACAGATAATAAACTGCAAGTGCAGTGAGCGGCTTCAAGACTTCTCTAGGGCTGCTCCTACTCTCTGGAACCCTCTCCCTCACTCCATTAGACTTGCTCCTCCCTTTGGCACTTTTAAAAAAATCCCTGAAAACCCCCCTCTTCAGTCTGGCCTACCCATCTTTTCATTCCTAACATCACTACCATACCAGTCCCACCCACCCTACCTATTTGTATACTTTGTTCCCCAACCTATTAGCCTGTAAGCCCGATCGGGCAGGGTCCTCTACTCCTCCTGTGTCATAACCTGTATTTGTGTGTTACCTTGTAAAGCGCTGTGTAATATGTTGGCGCTATATAAATAAATAATAACAACTTGGTGATTACATACCCCTTCCTAGTGGCCAATCAGATAAGCCATGGAAGAAAAAGAATAGCTGAATGTGACTGGCTGCTACTGGACAACATAAAATAAAAGGGCTATATCCAAAAGTTCATAAATGCATTGTTGGCTAACCTCCATTTGCGGTCCGGGTGTATACTGGTAACTTCTTCGCAAACTCATTTAGTATTTGCCTCTGAACCTCTGGGCGCTCCTCACTGTCATATCGCTCCTTCTCAGCATAAGGCAGCAAGAACTGAAAGGACAAGTATGAACTCAGCCATTCAACCGCACATGTTAACCACACTATAAACTGCAAACCCCAAGTTTACAAACAGCCATAAAAGCCAGTTATGATTATCTTAGAATTAAACTATAATTGCTTCAGGTACATTAAGTTCTAATATGCAATAAGCAATCCTATTAAATAGACAATAAGAAATGTTATTGTAGTGACAATCATCGTTTGGTCTGTAGGAGTTGAAAGATTTGTTATATGGCTTTCATTGCTTTAAAAAAAAGTACTTTTCAATCTTACATGTTACATTGTTCCCAGTTACCTCTGAGACTGAAGAACCTGCTACTGAATACAGTACAGCAATGTTATCGCCCCTAAAGGAACTAGGAGCACACTTACATGTTTAGTGGGAATGCATCATTTTCACCAACTGATAGCAAGAGCCAGATGCGACTTCAGGGGGATTATAAGGCAGTTGCCCATTGTGATAATGTCGGGGCAGTTGTCAGTGACTGACAACCCCTTTTTCCACACAGGGGTACAGTAACAGTTTTAAGGCAGCTAATGAATGTCAAGTGTCCTGAAACTAAGCATCAGAATTTTTCCAAAAGATGCAACTTGCTAAATTACTGTATGTATTTTAACAGCAGAGAGGAGAAATGAGTGACATTAGATTAAATAGTTCATTGGCGTAAGTCTCACTGCTGCTGTAGATACTAGAAAGTGAGGTGTTTATGTTACAGCGTAGATCTGGTGACATGGATAGCAAGTAATGCTCTCCCTACATTGTAGTTCTCATCAAAGGCTCAGCTTCTGGGAAGGGATCTGTGTGCAAATCTTACTGGTTTCATAAACAGAGGGGGCTGTGTGGGTTTAAGGTCTCAAAGACGTGCATAATGTATATTTCACTGGTAACAGGAATAAAACAAAGCAGTTGAATAAGTAGTACAAGTAGGTGGCTGTGTGTATTGCAGTGCTGATCTGATTGGTATCAAGCATTATCGGCAAGAAGGTATGTGTATTAGGTTGTAGAACTAGTGGCACAAATACCAGATAAATTATACTATAGCAGGGTATAGACGTAGAAATATGGGTCAAATGGATGGCCGCTTTGAGCGCCGTGCACGCTCACTGCTATCTATCTGACCCATATAATCTGCACCCATCACTATTTTCGAGTGGAACAAATCAATCCTGCTCGAAAACAGCCTTATCGAACATGACCGAAAATACAGCCGATGTACGATGCTTTGCATAGAGACCGCTGGTCTCCAGGCAAAGCTCGGCTGAGCCGGGGAGAGCAAAACTGTCTCTCCCCGGCTCCTCCGATATCTGACAGCAGCGTGATGACGTCATCACGCTGCTGCAGGGTACCCTGCTTATGTATTGAAGTGTAGATCCCATTATTGACATACATACTAGATAGTAAGATTTGTTTACTAGAGTGAAGATTCCAGTAGTTGCACGAATACTGGACAACAAAATGTAGTGACATGAATGTTGGGGGAGAGATTCTTGATAATAGCCAGATTCCGTTTGTAAATAAATGTGTTAATTAGTGTAATTCTAATAAAAAAGCAAAGTAGGTGGTGGGGGTGACATGTTTGGAAGTCTAATTTCAAGCACAAGGATGACCCTGCAATCTCCTGAATCCTCTAAATTCTATAAAGGGATATGAACCATATGGAGCACATGTATATACATTTCAGCTATGCAAGGAGGTTTATTTCCAGTTCCAGTCAGGAAAAGTACCTGAATCAGACATTATGCTGCAAAGTTAACATTTTGGTATTTGAAATGTCTGCCCTGCGATTACTGACTTTTCATATTCACAAAATATATCTGTAAAAGAATATCACCTTTTTTGTTGGCTCTTTAGGAGGAGTAAAGATTGATTTCCAGTACGTCCACACAAATAGTAAAAATACTACATGAAACATGAAAAGATATGAAGCTGTGGAAAGAAAATATGATACAAAACAAATATATATTAGTACACACAGTACACATTTTTACTATATAGTACACAAAACAAGACATCAGTGTGTAATGGCCTGACACGTTAGGTAATGGTAATCAACAGGGGTGCACATATGTGGTACTCTGGTACTCAAAAAGGGCCAAAAACTAGCTATGCGTACCTGCATTATTGTTACAAAGCTTATATGCGTAGTAACAACTTGGAGGCACTCTGTGTCTGGGCGGCCTAGCTATCAGGTGCACATGAGGAGTCTGGCTGTCAGTCATACAGGGGAGAGATCGGCAGCACAATCGGCATCACTCCCACAATAAATAGCTGTACAAACAACTTCACTTTATCATGTATACACTACTGTAACAGTTACATTTTGTAGATTGGCACAATTCTTTGAGTTTTTATTGATAAATTGTATACAATTTATGTAACTTGGATACCCTCAGGGAAACATTTATAACTATGAATGGTTGCAGTTAGAGGTGTAAAATTGGGAATATAAATTACTAATACAAAACAAGAGTGGTCTTCTAAGGGCGATGGAGAGCGGGGGGTTGAATGTCACAATAGGCATATGTATGGGTAAAATCTGAAGAGAAAAGCACTGTTGGAATGTGGACTATAAAAGGTTGACATATGGACTGCAGGTAGTCTCAGGGGTTAGTTACTACTAACTACTGAGGTATGAGATCTGGGGATTCAAATGGTGTTGTACTGTGAGAGTTACATTTGACCCAAAGCCAGCTGGTGACCTGTGGATGGAGACAGCTAATCAGAGAATGAATCAAAAACAGTGAGGTCCATCTGTAGCAGAATCTACATTGTAGGAAGCAGAGGACAGCGAGGGAGACCATGAGGAAGATGGCACATTATATGGGGCGAGTACCAAACACCATCTCCTGGTACTCATCTGAGGAACTCACTAAAAATTTGGTGCACCCCTGGTAATTAATACAAATTTGGCACCATATCTTAAAAGTTTACATGTATGCACATTATACACACAATGGTATTTACATATTGTGATGGAAAAGAAAAAATCAGTATGATACAAAACTACATCAATATTTATCTTTTAAGATTTAAGTTCCCAATTAAATCAATCTTAGGGAAAGTAGATCTGGATAGGCTGACAGCTACCACAGGTAAACTAGCAACTGTTGCTGGAAGTCTAAGCAACAAAATGACCAGTTAAAAATGTATTGTGAAAACCAAGGTCAAACACGGTAGACACCTGTTATCCATTACCCACAGGGATTGAGAGATTCATGATATGTTGTTTTTTGTTGCTTAAGAGTCAATTTAAATTATTAGTAGGATTACAAAGCTTGTGGGACTTCAAACTTGACATACCTAGAAGTATAGACTTCTTCTATACACTATTACAATACAATTATAATTGATGACATAGCATAACCAATGATGTTCAGTTCCAGCATTGTGCTTTCAGTAAATGTTTTCACAAAAATCGCTAGTCAGTAATAACTGTTTGAGAAAACAGAAGCACAAAAAAGCTCAGTTAAAATAACTATTGTGACAACCCACATGGATTTGGAGGTACTGGATATATGGGACTACAAGTATAAGTAAACCAGATCACAGTACTGTTTATATACCATGATCACATTAGGCAAACCAGCAATGTGTACACAGAACAATGAGTGCACGGTCCAGACTAAGAAGTAAAATATTTTTTGGGGGAGGGAGGGGGGTCATATTCTGGTTGCTGCAATTTGCATAACATGAAGTTTACATTATTTAAATTATAACATGGACTTACCTCTTTCTAGAGAATGTTCTATAGTCACTGAAAAAGAAAGAAAAACATATCATTTAGCTGTACAAGGCTAATCTATAGCACAGCCTAAAAAATTCTGCATCAAAGACACTTAAACACCCCCCCCCCCCCCCCCCCCCCATAGAATTTTTACCATATGCTTCTAGCCATTAGTGGCTATGCTTAATCCAAGGTCACTACATATCTCTGCAGGGGGTCTACAATTACCTTGGTTACAATAGCTTTCTCTGTGGAGGAAACAGACATAAACATTGCTGTGATCAGGAAGCCCCATATCATTGTTTTGAACACAGAGAGTTGTACAGTGAATATTCGGGTATAGCGGTGTACAGATCCTGAATATTCCTGTTCTATTACTGGTATAGATCCTCTATATAATAATAAATGAGCATCTATGGTCCATGTTAAACTTCCATGCAGAATAAAATGCACGCATTCTGCACACTGCTTCCATGAAAGGAATACAAGTTGTCTATAGGATGAAGGAGCAAGTGAATGAGATGTGATCTATAGCACAGATATAAACAAAGCCTCAAATCACAACACCTGCCATGGGATGAAGGCGGAAATGTCACTTCCTCCATACCGGCTGCAGGGAGTGGACCTTATCATGAATCCTCTGCTTACCTAGGCACAGCTCGCACACGTAGGCATAGTACGACCACAGAACGACCAGGGAGATGATGACAACGGGCACCCATGCCAGGACTCGCTGGCAGCACCTCAGCCCCCTGGACAGAGCCATTCCGCAGCCACTCCGCATCCTGATCCACCAGATCTAGCAGCGTCTACTCTAGACTATCTGATCGGCATTCGATTCACTCCCATCCATTGCGCATGCGTCTTTATTAGTGATCAGTGACATCTAGTGGCGCATTTGTGATATTACACTGATGTCACTTGGAGGAAACCATACTGTGTGGTCATTATTCTTATTCAGATTTTTATGACTATTAATATTAACGTATATTATGTAGCACTTTATTTTAAATAAGGAAGCATTCACATGGGATATTTCCAGGCGGTTGGCAGCCAGCACACAGTGTGCAGGAATATAGACCATTTAATCCCTAATGGATGAACACTGGGAAAGTGGTAAGGATATTGCCCCATGTGGTGTTTTTCAGATGTCATGGCTCTGTAAGAACTGCATTTCCAGATGCCCATGTGGAAGATCCCTTAAATAAATTAGGCAGCACACTGGCATCTTGGAAACGCATCGTCTTCAGCGCCCAGAAGCCTGGCAAACAGACAGGAAGATGCCACATAAGGCAATATCCTTACCACTTTCCCACTGTTTACACCTCACGTCTCCCTAGTGAAAAAATTGGGGTGTTTGTGCAGACACTTGAGTGTCTAGGATGAAGGGGCTTGTGCTTTCCGGGCTGCTGTGCAGCTTTACCCTCAATACATCTAAATAATGAGTGAACTTTCCAAGGGTTTAAAAGCAAAAAAGATTTCTGCTCAGTGCTGTCCTCCCCTCTGCAAAAAAGATCAGGCTAGTGGCTTTCCAGAGGGAAGGATATTTGATGCTCTAGCTCAGTGGTTCTCAACCTCTTTACAGTCGTGGCCCCGGAAGTGACGATTCGCTGTGTCATTTCCTGCATTTGGAACACGAAAGTGCTGGTGTGGAGTTTAACTTCGGCATTCCAAATACCGAAAGCAACACTCCCTGACATCACTTCTAGCACAATCAGTTAAGTGTTAGATATGCCTTATATTTTACCACCCTGCACAAGCGTTAGGAGAGGGTGTTGGTCTCCCTTCTTACTTCCCACCCTGCTTGTGAGCACCAGCTCTGATGCTTTCAGTGAGCTTAGCGACCCCTGTGAAATGGTCATTCGACCCACAAGTTGAGAACCACTGCTCTGGGTGTTCTTACAAGTATTGTAACTTTCTTTATTCCTTTATTTTCAAAGACAGGTTTTGGATATAATTTATCACTTTTCCCTTTAATTTAATTGGTTAAGTGCTCAATGTGAGGTAACCACTTAAACATTAAAGAAGTGAAGTGTAATGAAAATACACTTAAAACTGTATATTTGTATACTTGTACATAGCTGGTCATGACATGGTTAATATACTGTAAACAGTGTATATGCCTTTAATAAAACATAACATTGTTTGGATAGCAGGTGCTAGGGATGACTCATGGCTAACATTTTCCTCTCTTTTGGTTTTCTCTAATTGTATGTTTTTTATTCTGCCTGGAAACTGACTACTTCCCTCTCCCAGAGGTTAAAAAATATACCTTTTTGGATTCTTCCCTGGTGTGTAGTTCCTGGGCTTTGTAGTCTGCAGCTTACCTGTAGCAGCCTGCTACCTTCTTTTCCACTTTGACTGGACCCCCATCAATGGCATCCTTTGTACCAGGGTAGCAAGACACAGGATTCCTCTCCCACTCCGCCTCCGCTGACCTGCCGCTGCTGCACTACTCCTCAGACTACTTCTTCACAGGTAAGAGAGCAATCAGCACATCCTTAGCAGCTGGTAGATTGTTTGCAATTTAGCATCCCTAAGCTTGAACCCCATCCCTGTCTTGATGGTGAAGAACTGTAAATACTCTTCCCAAGTAAACTGTAAATAGCTCCTACCAGCTGTGTTGACAATACATTTATTGTGTGCAAGACGTGTGACAGAGTTGGGCATAGTAAATTACTGAAAAGGATCTGGTTGCTCCGCTAGTTACTCCGCACAATGCTACAGAACAAACATAGGCAAACTTCTTACCCACAATGGGGTTTTTTAATCTGGCAGAGGGGCCAGACGAAGAACCTGTAAGGGCTGTAATGAATTTATATTTTGCATAATAAATGAGCTTTGTATAGTAAACATAGAGGAACAACCATGAAGGTTATGGTGAGTAGGGAGTAAAGGTACATGCCCCCATCCATCAAAAATCCCAAAAGTGTGAATGCTAACATTGGTTTTCTATGAGAATATGCAGTAAAAACTTTAAATGTGTATAGTGTGAAAGGGTCCTTAGTGTTTCTAAGTTTATATACTTGCTGTTTTGACACTCAAGATAAGGCAGGCAAATATATTTATATTAGGATATTTTGCTAATATAAAGCTTAACTTCTTGCTTGGATGTTTTGGTTGATGCCAGATATACAAAACATTGTAGCATTGGATCTGGGTGTTAAAAGTTTTAAGACTTTCAGAACATACTTTAAAGCCCCCCATACACCTTCAGATTCCTCCATACAACTTTCATGAGACCTACCAACAACTATGTAGTATAGTGACCTCCCTCATAGAATACATAGTGATTGGAAGGATTAGAAAGGTCCTCCTATTACATGGTTTTGGTAGAAGAAAAGTTGGTTGTACAGAAATTGCATGGTAATTGTATGTCGTGTATGGTCAATGATTAAGAATTAAAGGATGTGGATTATTTTTTGTTATTATGAATACTAGAAAGGTTTTAATAGGGGAAGAGATATCCTTAATAGTTTTCACTCGTTTGGGTCACAGTAAAGTATGGGTTTAGGGTTAGTCTTGATTTACATATATTTCATGATCCATTGGCCGGGCAGTTTCGACTACGTTCAGCCTTACACCGGCGGATCAGCTCAGCGCAATGAAGACAGACCCTCCGCCGAGCAGGTAAGTCTATCTGTTACGTTGGGACCTCCCGCTAAGCGTGTACACTTAGCGGAGGGGTCCCAACGCAATGGAAACAAAGCATAAGTATGCAATTTTTCGGATTTTGGAGCAGTTTGTCTCAATCAAGACACCTGACAGGTAAGTAATAAGTCTCTGTAATGTTTTTTTTTTTTCCTTTTAAGTAGATCTACTTAAAGGTTTCCATACATGGGTAGATTCTCCCTCAATAGATGAGGGGCTGACTGTAGCGTGATGGCAGTCCCCATCCAAAGTAAAGGCCCCCATACACGGGTCCGTTTATGCACACGAAACGATCGTCCCGGAATCGTGTGAAGCCCACCTTGTCCGTCCGATCGTTCGGGGGCCCAGAATCGGATCGGACAGAGAACCAACATGTTGGTCTTTCTGATCCGATTCTGCACACATCAGGGGGAGTTGCCATTTGTGGAGTAAGCGATCGGACACGGAATCGTCCAGGAATCCGTGGGACAAGGTGGTATGTAGCGATTGGACACACTTAATTGGCTGATCGATCGGACCGCCGATTCCCACTGAGATCGCCGGAATCGATCGGATAGGTGATCGATCGGCCATGGAATCCGACTGTGTATGGCTAGCTTAATAGAATCAGCCAGGGATTTACCTACATGTTGGATCACTGTGCGATCTGACATGCGCGAGAATCTTAGTCTAACAGAGCAATAGACTGTCAATGGACTAAAAAAGTAAAAAAAAAACACAGTGAAAACCTGTGGGAAAACCGGACAGGAAAACACATGCTTTCCACGTGGGTTTTTTCTGTCCTCCTGTGTGGAGCCTTAGCCTCAGTGTTTGATGCAAACTTTTTTTTTACGTGACTTATAACGAACATTGTCTAAACGGTATCTGGATTTTTTTAAAAGATTGGAAGTTATAATATGCCTGTGAAAATTCAAAAATGTGTTATTTGTAAATAATTCAGTTTTTAGTACAAGTTTTATTAGTTTACACAACATCACTGCCAGGTTGCTTAAAGTTTGGTGAAAATGATTAAATTGTGATATTAAAGTATTGCACGATTGATCTTACATTGCCAGCCCTCTATATCTGGATAGCAAAATATTTAGTTTTTTTAAAGTTTTTAGCTGCAGCGTGGAGCGAGGTACAATCGTAACTGAACTATACAGAAAGCTAATAATGTGTTGACTTAAACTATTTTATTGATTCCAGAAGGCATAAGGAATAAGCAACTGCTGCTGAGTTTCCATCCAGTATTCCTGAACAGCCAAAATCCAGTATTTATATATGTTACAAGCTATGTCATCACTTCTTTAAAGTTGTTTATTACTTTGTTTAGGCCAAATTCCACAGGTAGTAAACCCTTAACAATTATAAATTTTTAAACCATACATTACTAGTGATGGACCGAACTGTTCGTGGCGAACATCGGCTGTTCGCGTTCGCCACGTGTTCGCGAACATACGGCGAGTTCGACCCGCCCCATATTTTTTTTTGATTGAACAAACTTTGACCCTGGAGTCAATCAGCAGGCACAATACAGCCAATCAGCACCCACCACCTCACGGACCATCCCACCCCC
>CM070040.1:42064489-42075926 GCA_036250615.1 Ptychadena robeensis
TAGGTCAGGATCATTTGCCAAGGAGTTAAGTCCATTTTCACACAATTACCATTTTGGCACTAGGGAAAAAATGTATTAATTGTTGTCATCAGGGAAAAGACAGTCCAGTAAGCAATTAAGTCTGCTGCAGGGTATAACCATTATCCTTGGTATACACCAACAACAATCTGGAGCATAAAGTGTTCCAATACAGGTACAGGAGCTTCTTTTGGTCAGATGGCAATGCTTGCCTTGGCTAGATCTTCAATGTCCTTCTACACACACACACCACAGAGAGTGAAAGCATCTCAGCTGCCTCGGAAACACAGGGGGCGTGGCAGCAAGGACTCCAGTGCTGAGCCTATCAGCTTCCTGTCACAAAGCTCTGTTAATCTGTCCCCTGTCTGTAGTCCGCAGATGCGATTTAGAGGGACAAAACAGGTACGCAGAGCGGGTTTTTAAACCCAAATGCGTACCAGTGGACCAGTTATGTACACCCCTGATTATGTTGTATGAAGGAGTGCATACAAGTGGTCCACCAGTATGCGAAACCTAGTAATGCGGACCAAAATTGATGTTACTGATTGCATATGCGTACAGAGGAGTCTGACTGTCACAGAGAAATCGTCAGCATCCTCCCTCCCTCTCGCCTTCCTCCATGTGTGACAAGAAGTGCTCACTAGCGACACTCTGGCTGAAATTGGTATTGCAGCTCCACTGTATCATGCATTATTAAAACATTTTTAATTGCAAAAACTCTTTTAGTTTTATTGTTAAATGTATACAATTTATGTCGCTTGGAAACCCACTTGGAAACATTAATATAACTGAAAGGTTGCAGTTAGAGGTATTAAAATGGGGGGGAAAAAGATTGGACTTTTAAGGTTGTTGGAGATTGAAAGTAAGAGTAGACATCAGAACATTTTCCGGAGGATTTCCAGCACTTGCAGGCAGTTTGCCCATGGTTATGGCCCTATTAATTTAGCATACCAAAGACGTGAAAAACAGCATCAGGCTTTTTTTACGTCTTGGGGACACGCCAGCTGGTGACCTGTGGATGGAGACAGCTAAATCAGATGCTCAATCAAGAACAGGGAGGTCCATTTGCAGCAGAATCTATTATGAAGTAAGCTGACACAGAGGACAGTAAGAGAGACAGTGAGGAAGACCACACTACATATGAGGTGAGTACTAAACACCACCTCCTGGTACTCATCTGAGTAGCTCAAGTTATGTGCACCTCTGGTTATATGTACACAAGGTTTAAGACATTTATACTTTGGATACTATTTGTCCTCTTACACGATTCCAGCCCCCACACCTGATCTAGGGTGGGGTGGCCTTGCTTGGCTCTCCGTTCTCTGCTTCCCCCCAATGACTTCATCTACATGGGTGATCTATGAGCTTTGTGTTGGACCCCCTGATGAAAAGGTTGAAACACGTGTCGGGCCCACCTACATTATCGGCTCTCCTTTTTGATCCTGCCAAGCACATATCTATTATCCCCACTGGAAGCAAGGACAGTTCAGTATATATTTTATCTGATTTATGGACATGAAATTCTGGAAACGGTTTTATAACAACACTAATTATGTGTTTTTATCGATTATATTGAAACTGCTCCTTTTGTGAATGTGATATGGCCTTTTAATAAAATATTAATACATTTAATAGGTCTAGATGCCCCTATGATCAAAGGTATCTATAGAGCTGGCCTTTAAAGTCCCCTAGCTCCCATCCTTCAGTATGGGAAAAACTTTTCTCCTCTTCTTTCATAAAAAAAACCAAATACATTTTTTTGACAAGTATGAGTTCAGGCAACTGCTGTTGCTGGGAACATGTGGAGCCGAATGCATGTTGTAGGCAGTTTATATTTAGTATGTTGTTTGACTGGTAGAGTTAAGTTTCACAAATCCACACCTGACAGGTACATCCAGCTAGAAGGTCTGACACATAATCCACCCTATTCGTTATCACATTACTTAAGCTGGCCAGACACCTAAAAATCCCCGAGATCATTTGTTAAACTATGGTGATATGCGTTTGAGTCTTTGAAGTCGTAAATCAATTAAAAAATGCACCGTTTTCAGTATACGATTTATCGCTGATTTATGAGCCCGAACGATCAGTGACATGACTAAAGATCGGCTACACAAAAAATGTAATTGGAAATGATGGAAGTGGGATAAGGCCAGCATGGGTCGATTGAAAGGGCAGATCTTAAGGTCTTCAATAAAGTCCTTCGATTACAGACATGTCCGATCCCTGCCTAACTTTGTGCGATTTCCCATTATTTTGGTCGAACGCACACTTTAAACATGCATCGATTTGAGAATGATCAATCACTACGATCGATCATAAATTGTACAAAAAAATCGGAGCAGTTATGGCCAGCTTAAGGCTTAAGCTGGCCATACACGTTTAGATCCCCGTTCATTTGACAGCAAACGATCACAGTGTGGTGACGTCACCACTCTGCTTGCGGTCGCCAGCAAAACAAACATGGATCCCCGCCAACACAGCAATTCCAGCGGGATTCACTGGATAGGGATCGAAGATCCACAGGTAAAACACATGTTTTATTAGTCTGCAGCTGATAACATATCAAGATGTATGGCCATAGTAAATAACATGCGCAGTGTCATTACGTTATCACTCTAGTTCAAAAGTCTTATAACAGCAGAAGGCTTTAGGCTAAATTTACACTGTTGTTTCTCTGAAATGACCTGTTACGAATACCTGCAAACTTGTTGGGTTGGCTGCGTAAAGGTGTCGTTCTGCAAACACGAACAAAGTTTCATTGCTACCTCGTCTTAACAACAACATAACAACATAGACAAATTCAAACTCCAAAGCTATTTTATTTACATTTAATAAAAATCTAATTTAAAGATTCAAATGCACCAACCCTGTTTTTTTTTACATTGAACTGGTTAACAAAAAACATACCGAATAAAAAAAAACATGCCGATACAAGTACACTAGTACACAACCTCAAAAGTATAATACAATAGTGCAGCTGTGTTTGATTGAGTTGATAAAACTGATTGAAATTGTAATCAATTCTTGGGGAAGAATGCACAATGTAAATGATCACAAGAGTCTTATTTTTCCAAATACTTAAGCTTCTGCATTACAATATTTGGTAACATTTTAGTTCAATATAATGGTAAAAAAAACAATTCATTATTAAATAAAAGTCAAGAGAGAAATTTGCAGTCTTTGCTTTTCAAAAGCCTAGAAAAAGGGAAATTGTATTGGCTGCTACAGTCATTGTTAACCTCCACCGTCCTGTGAGAGTTTAGACAGATGGTCTTCATAAAGAGATTGCTACCTGGCCAATGTCCATAATGTACATAACTATGTACCCCCCAATCAGATGATAATACAAAAGTATTATCAGACAGAAAGTTGTACTCACATTTGTGCCTCTGCATTTCCAAGAATGGAGGATGATGACTAAAAGCAAAGGTGCAATCAGGTATGGAGCAGATGAGACGATCCCTCCCAGGTAATGAGACAGGTAAAGGGAAATCTGAGACTGTGTAACCACCTCCACTCCTCTGACAGTAAACCATTACTAATAAAAGAAGCAGAGGTTTATCTTTTGCTTCAAGAGCTGTTGTCTCTAATCAGGCAGTGCACAACACGTATGAATACCTGTAGACATATAGATCATCATATATTAATTAAACATCTTTGCAACACAAAAGCTTGCAGTACATATTTAGATCTACCAACAACTATGTAGTTCCGGGTCCTCTGCGATTGAACACAGGTAGACTTGATGGTTTAGGAAGTCCCTCATATTACATGGTTTTGGTAAAACAAAAGGAGATCTAAAGGAAATCTAAAGGTGTATGGTGACCCTTAAGGTGGGTTTACATGTGTAGATTTTTTCAAATCTGATTTTCAAAATTCAGAATGGCCAATTTGTTTGATTGACACATTTTGTTCAACCTCAAACAAAAAATTATTCGAAAGGTCATCAAACAGGTTGGTAAAACTTTATCTGTCGTTGTAATTTTGAATGTATTTTCATTCAATAACGGTGATGGACGAACAAAATAAAATAAAACAAAAATTTAATCGATTCAAGGGATCGATTCTCCCTCGATAGATGAGGGATCGACTGCAGCAGGATGACATAATTTCTCTGCAGCTGACCCATTAGCTCATCGACGGGCTCATTTATTCTCAACCTTTAAGCTGGCCATACAGGCAGTGATCCCTTTGCAATCCTCGAATGGACCGCAAACTTTGTGTGCCAACCTGATCCCCATTCAAAGTAATGTGATGACATGTCCATTCTCTGGCCGATCTTGATTTTGGGACACACGGATTGGTCACTTTTGCGGTTGCTGTGAACACACGGCTGCAAAATCGCACACGGATCTATGGGTGTATAGCCGGCTTTACTAAGAATAGCCATACACGCATAAATGCTCAATCGCTCTAAAGGTCACCATACAATTACAATCTAAAGGCTGCCACCCACGCAACGAGCAGCTGCTGATTTTGCCGCCGACCGATGTGCGTGCACGCTCGCAGACGACGGTCGGAAATAGAAACTAACGGTGGCACACAAAGGGTGCCTGCCGAAGCTTTCAGCGATGGAGAGCAGCATGATGACGTCATCACGCTGCACTCCATCGCTGATCTGTGCTGAACTGTTGGCCCCCACTCGGAACGTGTGTGGAGGCCTTTCATCTTACCATACAATTTCAGTACAATCAACTTTTTTTACCAAAACCATGTAATATGAGGACCTTTCTAAACCTTCCAATCACTATGTATTCTATCAGGGAGGACCCGGCACTACATAGTTGTTAGTAGATCTAAAGGTAGCCATAACACAAGGCGATTCTCCCTCGGCAGATGAGGGATCAACTGCAGCATTGGACATGCAGGATATTCCTCGTCAATCTCACCAGGTGGGCCCATCCGATTTAGGCCGAGCGATCACCGGGCGATTGGCGGGAGCGTGCACGGCGGGTGATCGGCTGAAAAATCAAGTGAAACTCGGACTGCTATCCTCACTTGATTTTCATTATCTTGGTAATACATCTTTAGTGACCACTACATCAGTGAACACACGGCTTGATATAGGATCCGTACGAGGTTCCCTGCAGCAGTGTGATGACGTCAAAAACTGCCTCACAAAAAGTATATACAGATGGACAGCTCTACCACATCAGGAGCATGGAACCAGCATCATTCTGACATCTCTAACACTGAGGAGAGGTATGTGGGTGGATCTTACGCAATTTTTGTGGGCATCTGTATCACCTGGTCAATATCTTATAGCTAGATAAAGGACTTGGGTTGGGGTGCAGCACATCTGGCGGCAGGAAGCATAAATTGAGATGTTTGGTCCCAGACTGGCTACACTGTCCAGATGGGGTCACATCTTTTGGCCTGCCACCACTCACCATTGGAACACAGTAGTAATACCTTTCATGTAGCTATAATGCAGGGCATACTGTACATGGGTAGATTTACATTGATACCCGTGTATCAATTGATCCCGCTCGAAAACAAGGTTATTGGACATGACCGTAAATCATGGTTAATGTGCATTGCTCCATTGTCCATCCGCGGGTCCCCATCCAAAGCATCGGCTGAGCTGGATGACACAACAGTCAATAGTCAATATCGGGCTCATCGCGATGCAGTCATCATGCTGGCCTGGAGCTTCCTCGAATGTCTCGAATATTCAAATATCGAGCCATGTATGCCCACCTTAAAGCAACATCTATCTTTATTTAAGAAGATACACTTTTTACTTAAGAAAATACACACATGACTGTGTGGCATTTATTTTGTGACAAACAGATTTATGGCTGTCCACCAAGGAGGGACAGCTGTCTAAGTCTATCAAGACATGAATAAGGTACAATACTATTTCAATCACATTTTAATACTGTGGATAATATTCAGGGGTGCATATAACTTTTTTAGTGAGCTACTCAGATGAGTACCAAAAAATGGTGTTTGGTACTCACCACATATGTAGGGTGGTCTACCTCACTGTCTCCCTCACTGTCCTCTGCGTCAGCCTCCTTCATGGTAGATTCTGCTGCAGAATGGACCTGCCTGTTCCTGATTGAGCCTCAGATTAGCTGTCTCTATCCACAGGTCATCCGCTGGCTTTGGGTCACAGTACAACACCATTTGAACCCCCAGATCTCATACCTCAGTAGTGCAACTTTTCTCTTGTCAGATTTTACCCTACATGCACCTACTCTGATTTCCGTCCCCCAGATCTCCAACACCATTATAAGTCCAATCGTTTTTTTAAATGAGTAATTTACATTCCAAATTTGACACTCCTAATTGCAACCTTTTATAGTTATTAAAGTTTCCTGCGGTTATCCAAATGACATTAATTGAATACAATATAGCTGCAATCTCAACTTAATCTGCAATATCAGCTTTACCCACCGGGTGTCACTAGAGAGCACTTGCCGTCACAGAGAAGGGGGAGGAGGGGAGAAGCTCCGTCTATCTCCCCACTCCTCTCCTCCTGTGGTCCACAGATGCGCTAAGAATGAAAAAGAGGTACGCAGAGCTAGGTTTTGGACGATTTTGAATACTAGCACACCCCTGTAAAATTTTATAGGAATGTGAAAGCCCCTTCTTTACTGTATCCTTAGCATCTTTTCCTCTTTTTTTTCTTGTTCACACAGGCCACTAATATTACTAATACACACAACACAACCTTCTTAAAATTGATTTATCATATTGGTTTATTTTATATAGAAATGAGATACATAATTTTATATTTGGTTACATACACATGGACAGCAATCAGTGACTAATATAATGACATATTATACCACAACATCCCGTACACTACTATCCACTTTAACACCATTTACCTCACAGGGCAATCTGAGCACATGTACCCTGGGGATTTAGGTAGAGGGGGCTCCTCGTTCCTCAACAAGGGATTAAGTAGCAGCTAAAGACATTACTCTATTTTTCTTTGACATTTAATATCTATGAGGATGGTAACATGTTTTACGATCATGTATGTCCAGTTGACCCCCCTAAGGGCATAAGTAAAGGTCTTTTTGACATTTCATACTAAACCAGTGTCTAGATCTTTTGTACAGGGCATTAAATATAATGTGTTTACATTTGATTCACAATTTTGTCGAATAAATAGACAAAGAATCTTAACTCACCTTGTGCTTATGTTTTTTTGTGTGATTTTTACATATACTGCTGATTAAAGTCTTGCTTGTGTACCACAAAGGATAAGTTCTGGTAATAAGGTTTCACAGTTTTACTGTTTGTTAATATGTTATAGTTTTTTTCCTGAGAGGAGGATGCAATATTAATGGTATGAGTATTTGAGAAAAATTAACATGTCTTCTTCTCAAAACTTACATTGGATCTTATGTTCCTAGTAGGTCATGCAGTAAGGTTGAGGAGGGAGAGAGTGTTCAGATAGCAATGTGTAAATGACGAAGAGGGAATGTAGTGATTTCTAAGGGGATAAGCACAAAGCCTCAAACTTAGTGGGAGTCCAGTGATAAGACGGACTCTGAAAGAGGAATACATAGAATAGAAGTGTCTGAGTTTAAAAAAGGCGAACATGTGGGTTGAGAGTGTTCTGTGGACAATTGCTCAGTTAGTGGATTAATACCTGATGTATTTATGACTTGGGTGATAGGTGAGGGGAACTTAAAAAAATGTGAAATGTGAACATGTGGCGGATCCTCAGACAGAAGGGAAATTCAGGTTTGTCATTATTGGGGTTAAAGGTCCTGAGTACAAAGAGAAGGCCGATTTTATGAGATAGCAATCCCATATATGTTGGAGGAGGACAAGGGCAAAGGGCAGAAAGGGAAGGTCGCACTGAGAGAGATAGACATAAAAGTGATTTGGTCGAGACCCTATGATAGTAACTCAGCATGGTAATAGCATTTAATATCAGGCAGGCCTAAGTGAAAGTTGGGTGGCAGTGAATAGGTGGACATACAGTCAGGTCCATAAATATTTGGACATCGACACAATTCAAATATTTTTTTGGCTCTATACATAACCACAATGGATTTGGAATTAAACAAACACAATCTGCCTTAACTGCTGACTGTCAGCTTTAAGTTGTTGGTATTTACATCCAAATCAGGTGAACAGTGTAGGAATTACAACAGTTTGCATATGTGCCTCCCACTTGTTAAGGGACAAAAAGTAATGGGACCATTGGCTTCTCGGCTCTTCCATGGTCAGGTGTGTGATATTCCCTCATTATCCCAATTACATTATCCAGATTAAGGGCTTGTTTCCACTTGTGTGGAAGCCGGCGGCGCGATTGCCGCCGCTAAGAACCGCCGCCGCTAAGAACCGCATCTCATGCGGTTTTTAGTGGCGGCCATTCACCCCTATGGCCGCGGTCAGTGCTGGGCGGCCGCGGAATCACGCGGACCACCGCCTAAAAACTCGGTCGACCGAGTTTTTAGGCGGCGGTCCGCGCGATTCCGTGGCCGGGGACCAGCGCCATTGAATAGAATGGATACATCCGCGCCATGCACGACCGCGGGCTTCCGCATAAGTGGAAACTAAGCCTAAAGGTCCAGAGTTCACTTTGGAACTTTGGAATTTGGAATATGTTGTTGTCAACTCTCAAGATCAGATCCAAAGAGCTGTCACTATCAGTGAAGTAAGCCATCAGAGAGATAGCAAAAACATTAGGTGTGACCAAAACAACTGAAACATTCTTAAACTCAACAACACCAAAAGACCCGGAAGACCATGAAAAACAACTGTGGTAGATGACCAAAGAATTATTTCCCTGGTGAAGAAAACACCCTTCACAAAAGCTGGCCAGGTCAAGAACACTCTCCAGAAGGTAAGGTTTATGTGTGTCAAAGTCAATAATTATGAGAAGACTATTGGTCAAACCATTGGTGAGCCTCAAAAACAGGAAGGCCAGATTAGAGTTTTCCAAACTATATCTAAAAAACTGCTTCACAGCTCTGGAACAACATCCTATGGGCCAAGATTAACTTGTACCAAAGTCATAGGAAGAGTATGGAGTATGGAGAAGGAAACGAACTGCTCATGATCCTAAACATACCACCTCATCAGATAAGCATGGTGGTGGTAGTGTCATGGCGTGGGCATGTATGGCTGCCAATGGAACTGGTTATCTTGTATTTATTGATGATGTGACTGCTTACCTTAGCAGCAGGATGAATTCTTAAGTGTTTCAAGCAATATTATCTGCTCATAGTCAGCCAAATGCTTCGGAACTCATTGGACGGTGCTGCACAATACAGATGGACTATGACCCAAAGCATACTGCAAAAGCAAAGAGTTTTTGAAGGAAAAGAAGTGGAATGTAATGCATCACCTGACCTGAATCTGATTGAGCATGCATTTCACTTGCTGAAGATAGAACTGAAGGTACCCCAAGAACAAGCAGGAACTGAAGACAGTTGAAGTAGAGGCCTGGCAGAGCATCACCAGGCCTAACCATCTGGTTAAACCTAGCATCTGGTGATGTCTATGCATTCCAGACTTCAGGCTGTAATTTACTGCAAATGATTTGCAACCAAATATTAAGAAGGCAAAGTTTGATTTACGATTATTATTCTGTCCCCTTACTTTCGGTCCCTTAACAAGTGGCAGGCACATATGCAAACTGTGTTGTAATTCCACTGTTCACCTGATTTGGATGTAACTACCCTCAATAAGTACAGCTGACAGTCTGCAGTTAAAGCAAATCCTTTGTGGTGGTGTATAGAGACAAAAATTTTAGAATTGTGTTGATGTCCCAATATTTATGGACCTGACTGTAGATTAAGAAATAGAGCTTGGAATGGTCTACCCAGGTATTTTATGACAGACCAGCAAAATGATACAGTGTGGGATGTTAAGGGATTGCACCGTGTCAGCAGGCAGGGGGATATTGAGAGCTTCAGATGTATTATAATTTCTCACTTTGGATGGGTAATAGTGTATATTAGATCTTGGTGTACTGCTGGGTCAGATAAAATGGTTTGATATAAAAGTTTAAAGGCTTTTTTTTGAACCGTGTAATTTTTGTGTTGTGTTTTTTTAGGCATTCCAATTTTATATGTAACAATCTGTTAAATTACCGGCATTTTATTTAAAGATTTTTGGGGGGCTGTTGTCTATTGTTGGTTGGGGGGTTAACCCTTTGGGAATGGGGTCAATGTGACTCCTACATTCATTCTATTTTTAGATGGAATCATTTTTGTAATCATTGCATATAAAAGTTTTGAACATTTTTACCACCCTTACATACAAAAGTATGTCTGATCACTTTTTGATTGATTTTATGGTCACTTATGTCCAGATTTCTGTACCAAAAGCGCACCATAGACTCTAATGGAATTTTTTCATGTTGTAGGCCTGTAACTTCCAAAAATCTGTCCCTACAAGGGTCTAGGAGACATCCTCAATATAATAATGTTTGAAACACACAATTATGTTAAAAAATACATAAAAAACATGAATAAAAGGTATCATTTGAATGATAAAATCTCTTAAATACTTATTTGGCATGAAAGATTTTTTGTTTTTGTTTTACTTTGATTTGTATTGGATACAGTTATCACTGACATCTGCTTCAGTGAAGAAGCCAGCAGTGACATCGGCTTCATCGGAGTATCGGATCCAAGGGGACAGTACAGAACAGTGAGTACGGTATGTGCTGCCCGGCCTCTGATCTTTGCCTGACGTCTCTATCTTGTCCACTGCAATACTGACAGGAAAGCTGGACGAGATGGAGCCGTCAGAAGAACTCGGGGGGTTAAAATGGAATCCATTGCCTAATGATTGACATAAACTTCAATCGAAATTACAATTTATCCATGTATGACTACCTAGGCCTATGAGCAGGTATTTCCTCTAATTAATCACATGGTACGTTTCAAACATAAGATATGAAAAACAGAATGCATAAATATTGGTTGCTTTACTTTGCAAAGTTTGATGGTCCCCCTCTCCTTATTGAAGCACAACGAATCCCCTGTAACTGGTTTAGCCCTCCACTTACACTATACAATCCCTTTTCATCCGCCATAAATTTTGCAATGCAGGGGACCCTCTGGTTTAATGTGAATAAAGCTTAAATGGGCCCCCCATCCCAATGCAACGGTTCATAGATTGTTTATGTCTAGGGGTCTTACATGTGATTTTCTTACTTAATTCTGCACTTTTGATCCTGCTCTCAAAGGCTGTGTTCACATGGAGCGTGCTTCTTTAACCTCCCTGGCGGTTCACTGAGGTGCAGATTTCTGTACCAAAAGTGATACAGTGTTTTGCCTTTCCGCCCCCATCGGCGTCACCGATGATGCCGATGTGGGCGGAAAGGCTGCGGTTGCGCCTGATACCGGCACGGGCGCAGTTTGATTCACGATCAGACGGCGCCAGTACTTGCTTCGGGCGTAACGCTAGGGAGGTTAAACCAGCCATAGAC
>CM070040.1:42098523-42134768 GCA_036250615.1 Ptychadena robeensis
TAACCGTCTGTTGTTCTCGCTGCGGCCTTCTACAGAGGAATAGTGTGGTAGTGGGCCTTCCTTACCTAGTTTCAGGGCAATCAAGCTACACTGTTGTTGTGTTAAATTGTTCTGCGCCTCCTGCGCTTAACGCGGGGGGTAGATGGTGTAGCAGGGGTTATTCTTTTGTAATTGGGTTAGTTCTGTTATTTACTGTTTTTTATTGTTTTTGTGTGTGTGTGTGGATGTGTGGCTCTGGACCCTGGGTCCCTGGACCCTCTTGCAGTGTGTGGTTGGGTTGGGGGTGATGTGGCGTGGAGGCCCTGTCTGTGAAGGGGACACCCTGGTGGTGTGGGTACCCCTGTTCCCCTTGACCGGTCTGCTGTTTAGTGCTCTGCCATGGGGGGTCCTTTAAGAGTCGTTTCTTGGAATGTTCAGGGTCTGAACTCCAAGGTTAAAAGAGCCCTGGTCTTCCAGTACCTTAAGCAGCAGAATCCCCAGATTATACTTTTGCAGGAAACTCATTTAATGGGCAATAATATCCTTTCTCTGCGTAGGCCTTGGATACAGCGGGCGTTCCTTGCCACTTACTCCACTTATGCGAGGGGGGTAGTGATTCTGCTTCATCGATCTCTGCCATGTCTAGTTCAGAGGGTTATTACGGACCCTGGTGGGCAATTTGTGATTTTAGTACTGGAACTGTGGGGGACTACCCTGGCGGTGGTGAATGTTTATGTCGCGCCTCCCTTTAGGCCGGCCTTGCTGTACCTGATTCTGCAGAAATTGGCTCCACTTATGCCTATCAAAGTATTAATGTGTGGGGATTTCAATGCTATCCTGGATTCAACTAGGGATACCTCTAATCCTCGGAGGGGGGATGGGGGGGGGCTCGACTTAACTGAGTTATGGTGCTGGAAGCACCCTGCTGATAAGCATTTCTCCTTCATTTCTTATAAATATGGCTCGTATTCTCGCATAGACCTGGCATTTGCTAACGCCCTACTCCTTCCTGCGGTGGTCGGAGCTAATTACCTCCCGGGGGTATCTCGGATCATAACCCATTATTGATTGAATTGAGGCTGGCTCCTGGGAGTCCGATGTGTTCCTGGCGGCTGGGACCATCCTGGATAGTTGAGCCTGGAGTGGAGGAGAAGGTGACACCCAGACTGCGAGAATATTGGGATCATAATGATGGTTCTACCTCAGTGGACATGGTCTGGGAGGCATTTAAGGCTGTAACTAGGGGAGAGTATACCTCGGCTATAAAAGCGGTTAAATTGGCAGATGCTGTCCAGGTTAATGACCTTCAAGAGGCGTAGAGAGAGTGTGCACAGACCTTTTTGGATATCGGTGCGGCGGCTGACCTTGAGGCGTTGCGCTTGACTAGACGTACCCTCTCATTACAGTTTTCTAATCTTGCACATTGTTCTTTGCGCAAGCGTGCGGAGGATGTCTTTGAGAAGGGTGACAAGAATGGCAAGCTGCTTGCCATGCTAGTTGCGGACTTCCATTCTCAGACGGTGATCCCGTGTATTTATGACTCGGGTGGGGTATTGTGCACATCCCCTTCCTCCGTCCTGCAAACATTTGTGGACTTCTATGAGCATTTGTATCAGCCTGTCTCGCCGTATGATGTGGGGGAGTTGGATGGCCTCCTGTCCTCCCTTTCCTTGCCGCGCCTACCTGCAGAAAACCAGGCCTGGTTGGATCTTCCACTATCTGACGCGGGCGGTGTCCTCTTTCCCTAACTCTAAGTCTCCAGGGCCAGATGGTATTCCTGCGGAATGGTACAAACAGTACTCGGAGTTAATCGTCCCTAGATTGACGGACCTTTATGGTCACTGTCATAATGATAATTTCCTCCCACCTTCTTTCTATCAGGCTCATGTGGTGCTCCTCCCCAAACCTGCCAAGGACCCTTGCTACTGTGCTCCGTATAGGCCCATTGCGCTCCTTAATATGGACTTAAAAATCTTGACTAAGGTTCTGGCCAATCGCCTATCCCAGGTTCTACATCTTTTGATTAATGCGGATCAAACTGGCTTTATGCCACAAATGTCCACAGACACCAACTTGAGAAGGGTTTTTACTCATCTGAGCAGTGCGCTCCCTTATACGGGATCGGAGGTGATAGTCTCCTTAGATATGGAAAAGGCTTTTGATTCCGTGGACTGGGGCTTTTTATCGGCGACCTTGCATTCTATGGGTTTCGGGCCTGGGTTCCTAAGGTGGATTACTCTCCTCTATGCCAGCCCTTCGGCGGCGATTCGCATCGGCTCCGATGTGTCTTCCTATTTTCGGTTGGGCAGGGGCACTCGTCAGGGTTGCCCCTTGTCTCCCAGTTTATTTGCCCTGGCGGTGGAGTCCTTGGCGGTGGCCTTGCGCTCGGCTGGCCAGGTTCGGGGTATCCGGGTGGGCGCCCTGGAGGAAAAGGTGGCGTTATATGCCGATGATATGATTCTTTTCCTGGCAGATGCGGAGGCCTCTTTGAGGGATGCCTTGCAGGTCATGGATAGGTTTGCGGGTTTCTCTGGACTGCGGGTAAACTGGGATAAATCCCAGATTCTTCCTTTACATTCCCCGCCCCCTGTCCCCCCGCCACCTGATATCCCTCTTAAGTGGGTGACGACTATCAAATACTTGGGCATTCAGCTTACTGCGATGCCTTCCAGTTATATCTCCCTGAATTTGTCGCCTTTAGTGCAGTCCCTAAAGACTCGGTTGGCGGCCTGGCAACATCTGCCCCTCTCCCTGATCGGTAGGATTAATCTCATCAAAATGAAGATCCTCCCTACTCTGCTGTATGTCCTCCGTAATTCTCCTGTTTGAATACCCAAGGAACAGTTTAAGAAGATTGATACGATCATCTTGCGCTTCTTGTGCAATGGGAGCCCTGCCAGACTCCGCTTGGCTATCCTGCAGCTTCCGTGGTTGGAGGGGGGTCTTGCCCTTCCTAACTTCTTCCATTATTTTTTGGCTGGGCAGTTGGTGGTTGTTCATCGCTGGCTGGTGGAGGAGAGGAGGGACTCTGCGGTGGCCTTGGAGGCTGTCATTGTGGGTTCTTATGAGACGCTTGCTCACTTGATCCACAGGGGTCCTCGGTCGCCACACACTCTCACCTCGCTGATGAGAGCTACTCTCAAGGCCTGGAGGAAGGCAAGCCAACTGCTGGGAACGTCATTTTCAGGGGTGTCCCCACATGCTCCTTTATGGCATAATCCATTATACCGGATCCGGTGGTCTGGGCTGCCAAGGGGATCAAGACGCTTGGAGATGTGGAGGAGGGGGGTACTCTCCGCCCATTTCCGGAGTTGCAGAGCAAGTTTACTCTTCCGTCTGCTTACATTTTCCGTTATTTGCAGCTCAAGCATGCGTTTCAATCACAATTTGGGCCTCAGCCCTTGGTGATGCAGACTCCCGGGCTGGAGGTATCGGTCAGGGACCCAGAACTGGAGAAACCACTTTCCTCCCTCTATCGGGGTTTGGCGACGCTGCCTACCTCCCACCTGGGCAGATGCAGGGGGCGTGGCAACAAGATTTTCCTGCTATGACGGATGAGGACTGGGAGGATGTGTGGTCGTGTCCATTTTCTTTCCTGGTGTCAGCGCGAGACAGGCTGATTCAGTATAAGATTTCACATCGGGTTTATTTCATGCCGGCCCGGCTATCGAGAATTTATGCCTCGCGGTCGGCTAGCTGCTGGCGCTGCGATTTTGCCCCCGCAGGGTTCCACCATATTTTTTGGGGCTGCCCCCTCATTGCTGGGTTTTGGGCTGAGGTCGTCGCTTATGTGTCGACTCTTACTACTGTACCGATGACCCCCTCTTTGAGTCTATGTCTCTTAGGCTTGGTTGAGCATGTGGTTCCGACTGTGGCTGCGCGCGCATTTCTCTCTCTTGCCTTGTATTATGCACGGAAGCTTATTGTGTTGCAGTGGCAAAAGAAAGACCCGCCCGACCTTGGCGGCCTGGAAGGCTCTGGTCAATGCCTCCCTTCCATATTATAAGTCTACATATGCCAGTAGGGGTTGCCATAACAAATTTGATAAGATCTGGGGGGCCTGGGTTGCTGCTTCATCTTCTGTTTAAGTTCTCCTGCTGGGGGGGGGGGGGTCCGGTTGTGGGGGGCTCAGTGGTTCCAGAGCGTGTGACTGGATGTGTGATTGTGGGTTGTAGTGTTCCACCCTCTATGTCTACTTATCCCCTGTGTACTGATTAATGTTTGAACGTTTCCTCCGGCGGCCTTGGACTTCTATGTGCCCTGAATGTTTATTACTGGTTATATATATTTGTCCCAAGGCCGGGTATGCAGTGTCTGTTGTTTCATCTTTATTGTAATGGTGGGTGGGGCACTGTGATGGGGTGATGTATGTTGTTGGGATGTTCTTGTTGGCTGTATGTACGGCCTTTTTGTTTTCTGTAACTGAAAATTTTTCAAAAATAAGTTTATTCAAAAAAACACATTTATGACCGACTGTGAAAAAACCAGCTCGTGTATGGCTAGCTTTATAAAAATGGTTCTATTTACACAGTCCTGGCAGTAAACAAGTACTCAAACTCCATTATTTGACTGGCTACAACATGAAAGCTTATTATATATTTTGTTGTAGAACCTCACTCAAACTGTTACGAAAATCTGCTGTGAGAAGAGGAAAAAAGCAACAGATGTTATGACTTTCAAAGTGGCCTACGATGGACAGCCTGAGGCTACCTCTGCTGCATGAAAAATATTTAAGAATTCCACACTAGTCATTGTCGAATTCTGCAGAATGTTGACCCCCCAGGCGAAATTTTTTTTATAGTGATATTTTGACCAATTTCGATTTAAAGTGAAAATGTTTTTTTAATTTAATGGTTTCCATGTGCTACACTGATGATGGCCAATTAGCCTTAAACCGCTGTATGCAGTCTGGAATAAATGGCTTTGTAACATAAGGCTATATTTGCACTGCACACCAGCGGCTCTGCATGTGCATTTGGCTGATGAGCGAAAGAAATATTTTGCATGGCCCCACCCACCGCCCTGAAGCGAGGGGTTTTACCTGAATGTGAATACCTTCTGTTTGAGGAAGGCTTTGCTGTGCTAATGTAATTTTTTAGGAATGGGTTAGACTGGATCTCCAGCCACTGTGGGTAGCGTTATGGACACGTTGGCGTGTGCATGTCCATAGCGTCCACCCACTGTTTGGGTGCTGTTTTAGGGCCTCTAGGGTGTGGTCATCCTATACTTACTGTTAGCAAACCATGCCCAGAAACACATTGCGCATGGTTTGCATGCGTCACACACTTTTGGTAAACAATGGGAGCGTTATGTGTTTCCTGTGCGTCTGTCAGCATTCAGATAGCCCTGGGGGGAGTGCGGCGCTGTCGGGGTCCCCAGTCTGGTTAATGGGGTCCCCGGGCAGCGCAGCCTCTCCCCCAGGATGTCACGTACCTGGGGTAGTGGGGGATACCTCTGCCATGGGGTACCCCCTGCCTGGAATCGGCTCTGCACACAACCAGCGTGCAGAGCAATGGCCGCCGCCGAGCGGCGCGTGTGCGCATGCGTGGTCCTGCGCTGATACGCGGGCACGCGCACGAGCGTGCACAATTTAAAGAAACACCCACCTCTCGGTGTCCACTCCGTATAGGGAGGGGTGGGAAATCATACTGGCTATATAGGTTCAGTGTTCACATAGAGACCGTGCCTGTAGAGCTTGCAGTTCAATTGTAGTTTACCGGGCTTTATGCGATTTCTGATCCCCTTTTCTGACCGACTCCCCGTGTTACCGACCCTTGGCTTTCCTCCTCGTTTGACCCTATCTCTGGAATCCCGAACCTTGCACCGTATTGAACTATCTCTCTGTATTGCCCGCTTGTCCCCGACAGTTCCGCTTCGTCCTGACTTCGTTGGTCTCTCCTGCACTTTTGACTCGGACCCGTCCTGGACTCTTCCTAAGCCTAGTACTACTTTCCACAGTGGGGTAGTCTCACCCTCACTCCTTCACTCCCTGGGGTGCTGGCGATCGTGGGAGACCCTGTCCTGCCTGCCGAAGAAAGACCACACTCGTGCCCCCCTCCAGGGACATCGCCCATCTCCTCCGTCGGGGGGCTCTGGGTCGAAGAACGCAGGCTCTACGGACAGACTCCTCCCCCTGGCGTCAGTGGAATCCGTTCATTACCCCGGTGGGAGTAACAGCCTCCGAGGGTACGGGCTTAGCGTTCAGGTGAGACTCTCAACGACATCTATACAATAGGGTGGGGGATTGTAATTCTATTTATTTGTAGGAGACTTTTAGTTATAAATATAAATGTTATATTTGTATGTATTTGTGTAATTGTAAATCACCCTGCAGATTTCAACTGAAAGTTAAAATTTTGTACTTAAAAAAATGAGATTGGCTAGTAGTTTCAACAAAAACTCTAACTGCCACACTCAAAGACGCACCGTCGAAGCGTGACACTTCGAAAAGGTCCACTTGGAGGTGGTTGGTGGCACTGACCATAATATTGCTCCTGAGTGGACGAAAAAAAGAATGACTTTCAATGGTTAAAGCTGGGTCATTTACAGGCCTGTTTGATCTCTTTGGGGTCTCGTATTGAAATCCTAATTTATTATTCTCAACCAGTTTTTCAAAGCATGACATGGAAAGAACCATGTCATTTGGAAAATTTAAGTACATTGTATAAGTATCTGGATGACAATAACTCAATACAGGCTTTCTTCTGTCAACTTTTGTCCTTAACCTAATCACTGAAAATCACAGAAGAAAGATGCATAGTGGTGTTTCCACATCGCAATCGGTCCTCGTTTAAAACCGTAACCGTGAAATCACAAACCAGAATTAAAACATTTGCCGCCCACTGTATACATACTTTATACTCTTTACCTCCCTCCCGTAACTTCACCCTCCACCCCTTCTCGGTTAAATTAACCTCTACCAATCATTCCCCCCACACATTACCTCTCTACACTATACTCCATCTCGTATTTACCCTACCAGACCTAACTCCACTTTGTACACACATCTCTTTGCCCATCACACACCTCTACACCCCACTCCCTCTGTACCCAAGCTCGTCTCTAGTTCCAAACCCCACTTCTACATCAATCACCCCTACAAACCCCCCCCTCTTGTAAAGCCTTCCCTCTACATTGTACCCCACCCCCATCTATAAAGCCCAACCGTCTCTGTACACGCTCACTCTACATTTTATCACCACTCTGTACACCTACCCTCTTAGCAGCTCCTCCCCCTGTGTACATATACCCTCGACACGTTCCACCCCCTCTGTACATCACCTCTACAACTCACATCTCAGTCTATTGTCACAATACATCTACGCCACTATTCCTGTCCACCTCTGTACAACCTCACCCTCCACACCCAACCCCTCTGTACACATCATCTCTACATGGTATCCCCACTCTGTACACAACTCACACCCACCCCCCCTCTGTACACATACCCCTCAACACTCCATCCCCCTCTGGTACAACACCACCCGACAGTCCTAGCCCCCTCCTAACAACCTGTCCTACTCTACACTCCCCACCCCCCCTGTAATATACTCCACTCTTCACCACACCACTTCTTTACACATTAACCACGTCTTCAACCCACCCTCTCTTTACCAAGTCACCTCTAAATCCCCCACTACCACTCTGTCGACAACCACCTCGTACCGCTTCCCCCCCCCCCCCCCCCCTCTTCACACACCACCTCTGTACATATTACAACTCTACTTTCTATCCCCCTTTGTCCGGTACACATCACCTCCTACCTCGATCCCCTCCCCCTCCTTTTCCCCCCCCCCCGCCCGCTGTACACAGTACACTATACAAAAATCTCACATGAGACAATGCGAGCCAGTGATGAGCTCAAAAAAGCAGAATTTTCAATATTTTTCCTTCCTTTCTCTTCCCACGCGATCCTATCATCACCAAAAGGAGTGATGTCAGCACAAAGTCCACCAACCCAGAACTCCGCAGATTCCTCTGGAACCTTACATTCTACATTTCAATATAATATAATTAGCATTTTATTTCGAATTAGCAGTTAGGGTTTCGGTGCTAATGGTTATGTACGAGGGGTGTCAGTTGAGATGACTGGTCCCTATGGCAAATTTTTTATGGGCCCCTCTGACCTGGCCACTACAATCCTCTGCTCCGCCCCCCCCCCCCCCCCACTAGACTAGCAGATATGGGAATATTATTGAAACTTATAATTATGAATTAAAATGATATAGAAAGTTATAAAATTCAAAGTTACAAGCATACGACATTAAAAAAATATTCCTGAAAAACAGTGCATTGTTTTTGGCAGTGGCATTTCGTGGCAGAATGTGGGTGTGACAAAATTTTGCTATCAATGGGAGGAGCTTAGAGTGGTATGTCTAATAAAGCTACTATACAATACAACTATACCGTACATTAGTATGGGAAGCAATAACAAATGCAATGCAACAATGCAGCTAGTGTACTCCGCTGTACTCCAGCTCTCTGCCCAGCCCTCTACACACCGCAGTTTGATCAGCGATCAATTAAATTTTTTAACTTGTCAACTTTGGGAGCTACTGTATTTTTCAGACTATAAAACACACTTTTTTACCTCCAAAATGGGCCATGGATTATCGCACTTTGGCATTCCCAGCTGTGGCCCAGCTCTGAGCTTAGTCACAGCTCTGTAGGAGAGCAGACAGATCGCTCACTCACATAGAGAGACCTGCAGATGGATGATCTGTCCATCCATCCACAGACAGATCTGTCACACGCATACATATGGCCCAGATCGATGGACACTTTGAGTGCCTTGCGCGCTCACAGCCATCCATCTGGCCCATATCTAATGTGGCTTTCCCTGTTTTTAAGCAGGATCAATTAATGGAAACTGCAGGTCTCCATGCAAAGCATCGTCGGAGCTGGGGACACAGCAGAGCTGTGTCAGAGATGCGGGGAACCTCAAATGGCTCCTATTTCGAGCCGCGTGTTCCCGGCTTTATTCTGCTCACATACAGAAGTAGGACCGATCTGCCAATGGGCAGATCTTTCCCTCCTCAGAGCTGTATGTGAGCAGAGTAAGGCTGCAGCTTACATAGAGTTTTGCAGACAGATGATCCATCCATGGATGGTTTGTCCCTCTGCCGAAGTCTGTATAAGAGCGTCAGCTTTAAGCCTGCCATACACCCACCGAGTGGGTGCCGACAGAGCTGTTCAGATCAGTTCGGAATAGCAGCGTGATGACATCATCACGCTGCTATTCCGGGCTCACAACATCGGCGGGCACCCTTTGTGTGCTGGCCATTATCTTCAATGAAGACGCCGGTCTTCATTGAAGTTAATGGCATCGGCCGGCATCGGCCGGCATCGGCCAGAGAACATCGCACATGTCTGTTCTCTGGCTGCCCGAGCTGTGGGGCGACAACTCGGTC
The DNA here is from genome assembly GCA_036250615.1 of Ptychadena robeensis. NCBI lineage: Eukaryota > Metazoa > Chordata > Amphibia > Anura > Ptychadenidae > Ptychadena > Ptychadena robeensis. Next base: position 42,107,913 of record CM070040.1, read on the forward strand.
GGCGGCAAAATCGGCCGCCGATTGGTGTGTGTATGGCAGGCTTTAGTCCGCTCCCATACAGATCTGCATGAGGAGCCACTGACAGCTTCCCCTTCTCGTAACTCCAGCTTTGACAGTTGGAACAATGGGCTCCAACCAGCAGAAATGCAGTTACCCTGTATTTTTTACAAAGAAAAAATAAAAGAAGTATCTACTCTAGCACACAAAGTTTCTGCATAAATTCAATTAAAAGTTTAGTGGAGATAGGTCTCTATCTAACCATTAATTTGGGGGATGATATCAGGTGAAGGAGCTTCATAATAATCTCGCAAAGTCAGATCATGTAATTTTCAAACCTAAATTAAAATTTCAAATTAAAATTTTCAAACAAAAATTGGTGAAAAAGCCACAAAATGGTTCTGCCGTTTACACATCATTACATGTCACCAGCCGAGTCCAGTTTGGGACTACCAATTTAGCAGGTGCCCATCCATAGGGGTAAAGTGGGAGTAGAGGCCAAAAATAGAAAACAAGCAGAACAAGCAGTCAGGAGTGGCGGGCCCCCTTATGGCTACAGGATGACTGCTATAGTGGTTGTTATGCCAGTGCTTGTGTAATGTGTGATGAAACATGACATTTCCAAAAGCCTTTTTGAGAATTAAAATCCTGTTTAGCTGCAAAAATAAATAAAAACTCTCAATTTGCACCTGGTGTCATGAAATACAGAAAACCAAGAAAAAGTTAACATTCTTCTAAGTTTAGATAATAGAGATTCTAAGAATTACACCCAATGTAAAGAGCAAGGATTAGTGACATGGCTTCTATTCATATACAATATGTGAAACACACCCGCATAGTGTACAGTGTGTGTACGTATGTATGCCCCTACACACGTACGTATGTACATGTGTAGGTGCATTGTATGGAAAAATAGTAAGGTTGTTTTAGATTTTACAAACATTTCTCACATCCTGTAGAACAAGAATGTCAACCATAAAATACAGAAACGTCTACAATCCTTTCATTTCCTTGTGATCGTGAAAAAAACTACCTTTTCTGACAATAGCTGGCCATACACCTTTAGATCTCTCTGTCACATATCCTTTAGATCTACCAACAACTATGTAGTATAAGGTCCTTTGCAATTAAACACAGGTAGACTTGATTGTTTAGAAAGTCCCTCATATTATATGGTTTTGGTAAAACAAAAGGAGATCTAAAGGAAATCTGACAGAAATCTTAAGGTGTATGGGGGCACTAGTATCCATGTAGCAGTAAATATACCTCGATCTCTATTGACAGATACTAAGAACAATACTCAACATAGAAAGAATAGTAGCAGTGTACAGAGTATATACAGGGAGTGCAGAATTATTAGGCAAGTGGTATTTTTGAGGAATAAATTTTATTATTGACAACAACCATGTTCTCAATGAACCCAAAAAACCTTAATATCAAAGCTGAATATTTTTGGAATAGTTTTTAGTTTGTTTTTTATAGTTTTAAATCTATTTTGGGGGATATCGGTGTTGTGCAGGTGACTATTACTGTGCATAATTATTAGGCAACTTACCAAAAACAAATTTATACCCATTTCAATTATTTTTTTTTACCAAGTGAAACCCATTAACATCTCACATCTCCACAAATATACATTTCTGACATTCAAAAACAAAAACAAAACAAATCATTGACCAATATAGCCACCTTCTTTGCAAGACACTCAAAAGCCTGCCATCCATGGGTTCTGTCAGTGTTTTGATCGTTTACCATCAAATTGCGTGCAGCGCAACCACAAGCCTCCCGGACACTGTTTCAAGAGGTGTACTATTTTCCCTCCTTGTAAATCCACATTTGATGATGGACCACAGGTTCTCATGGGGTTTCAGATCAGGTGACCAAGGAGCCATGTCCATTAGTTTTTCTTCTTCTATACCCTTTCTTTGCCACCACGCTGTGGAGTACTTGGACGCGTGTGATGGAGCATTGTCCTGCATGAAAATCATGTTTTCTTGAAGGATGCAGACTTCTTCCGTACCCCTGTTGAGAAGGTGTCTTCAAAACTGGCAGTAGGACGGGATTGAGCTTGACTCCATCCCAAACGAAAAGGCCCCACAAGCTCATCTTGATGGATACCGCCCAAACCACTCCCACCTCCACCTGCTGTGTCGAGCGGACGAGCTTTGCCCTTACCAATCCACCCGTGCCCATCCATTGGCCCATCAAGACCATTCATTTCATCACTGAAAAATCAGTCTTGAATATTCTTGGCCGCCTTGACTTTCAGCTTGTGTGTCTTGTTCAGTGGTGGTGGCTTTCAGCTTTTGTCTCGGATTGCACATTTGCTTTGGCACTCCAGTGAGTTGCAGCTCTGATAGGGGCCAAACTGTGGCAATGGCATTTGCGCTGCAAGCTTGATTTCTCAGTTCAGAGCAGTTATTGCGCCTTGTTGTTCCCAACGCTTCTGCGACCCTGTTGACTATTTGAATGAAAGCTGATTGTTCGATGATCACGCTTTAGAAGCTTTGCATTTTTATTTTTTTTTAAAATATTTTTATTGAGAAGAGACAACAAAGAACGTCATGCAAGCATGAGAATTATAGGGTATACAATGTTGTAATTACATTCTCAAAGCATTTCTTTTTTCAGGGAACAAGCACATATGTGAACACTGCAAAACACATGGGCGTACAACATACAGTCTCTCGTATTGTAATGCGTCAAGAACAAATTCAAAAAAACGAACATTAATAATCAAGACGACACCGTCTACCCACAACACTGCTGCAACTGGCACCTTTCCTACCCCTCCCCATTCAAGTACCAAACCATAAACGCAACCCTTCATCACCCAGTCGCCCCTCGTTATGGCGCTTTCTGCTATCGCTCGAAGGACGGAGACAGCTCGGATATGGGATTAAGTTTCACCCCCGGTACCCCTGCTCAGGCCAATTTCGGGTCCCGCGTGCCAGAGGCCCAACGAGCCCTCATGCCTCCAAGTACCACTGTGTCCCGAAGGCATGCTGAGTCCTGTAGCTCCTCAGGTCCTAATTCATGGGTCCAACCCCTTCCTGTGAAAAGAACTTTCCATAGCGTGGGGTTGAGATTGGAGTGCGTGAATCTTTTCCAGGCCTATGTGTGTAGGTGCTTTAGGTCAATCAAGGGGGCACGGAGGCAGTTCCACTCTAGAAACCTCGTTAGCGCAACAGCATAGTACAAATCTGGTAGAGTCGGGCAGCCCCGCTCGATGGGGGGGTCAGAGTCATGGAGACGGGGACATGAGTAGCAAATGCCGGTTCTAAGGGAACTGTCGCTCGTCACTTCACGATGTAGGTCAGTACCGTCCCCATTGTCTGTAACGGTCATCCAAAGAGGGATCCAAGCCCGCATAGAGAACCCACTTGGGCACCCTGACCATGGTCAGTGGCGCCCACTGCGTTCCACTAAGCGCCAAATAGGCTTATGAATGAGCTAAACCCATTCCCTCATGACTCACTACAGACTTTCCTATCCCGCCCAGCTGCCTCCAAAAGGGCTACCGCTCCTCTACCGGATGTCCAGAAAAGTCACCCCGCCCAGCATGGTCGAGAGTCACTGGCGCTGCCTACGAGTCTGGAGAAAAGAGTAAAGGTCAGCTAGGGAGCGTTAAGTGTTGTGGTGCAACAGATTGTGAAGATTGGGATGCAACATGGGAAGGGGAAGGATATTAGCCGTAGAGCCGAAAGGAACCAACTGCCCTCAGGATGAGTATCCATCAGTAACAACGCCTTATGCTCCCGCTTTAAGCATCTGTCGTGGGACCCTCTGGAAAACACGGGGGTGTGAGGGGCATCAGAGGTGAGACATGCCTCACTACCAGAACTTTTCGTTCCCTCCATGCTATGATGGTGTCTCTAAAAGGTTGGCGTTTGATAGGCAGGGAGCGTGGGATCAACATGAGGCACCCTCAGACCATGGTGTGACAATTGGGACTCCAGGTCAAGGTCGGTGAAGTGGCGGTGACAGCCAACTCCCGGCATGGCAAAGCAAGCACGTAATATACAAGCGGATTCTGGGAGGTGACCCCTGTCAGCTACTGGCCATGTATTCCGTACGCAAGTGCGCGCTTTCCTCATATGAATCTAGAACCCGGGAATAAAAGGCCTGAATGTCCTTTGCCGTAACATAGGGCACGTTGGCGGATACACAGCCCGGAAATAAATCATTTATAAGGTGGATCGGCCCATCAAGACAGAGGCAAATTGCCATTCTGCGTTCTCAGATATCCTTTGAAGAGGGGTGATAGTTCAATATACGTCTCGGTGCATTCGAGAGAACAGAGTCCAGATATTTACGTATGCTCGCCAGGATACCATCGCCATACCGCTGTCTCTAGAGGCCGGGGAGGCGGTCCAAAAGAGCATTCACTTTGGTTTTATGATGGTAAGCTGTAACGACTGGTGGAGTCCAGGACGTCCAGCACCTGTTGAAGGTGTGGTGGGCCGCTGAGGAACAACGTACGTCGTCCACAACAAAGCGAAGCACTCCTGGTTCCCTACCTAATCCCTCAAGGTATCGGTGCAATCTCCGGCGATGGCTCTAATGCCAGATTAACGCAGGCGACGGGGGCACCCTGCCGGGCCCTCTCTAAGGGAAGGTGTCAGAAAGTACACCATTAACATAGATACTCGCACATAGCGAATCATACAAGGTATCTAAGGAATAAAAGTACCCCGAAACCCATCTTACGCATCACCGCCCCTAGCCACCGCCATCCACATTATCAGGCTTTTCACGTCCAGGCTAGAACGCTCCGGACCCTAGAACCCAAAACCGTAGGCTCTAAAACCACCACAACTTACGGATATTCGTGATCGCCGTTGCCCCGCACAAAATAACTTGCGAAGGGTGGATCAGAGACGGCTTAAGCTAGTACCTCCGCTTATTTTGAAGGTATAACGTCCTGATTGATCAGGGAATCAGCCGAAAGGCCCCCGGTCCAAGGGTCTTGCCAGGCTTAGGGCAGCCTGATATATGCTGCTTGCACAGGAGGATGTGATTGTAAAGGGACACCAGAGAAGGGGACCCTGTGGACAAAAGCTTGTAAACTCTTCGTTAGGCTCGCCCTGGGCTTACAGTTGGGGCTGTTTTATACCCGACGTCCTCGTCCTCGTCACCGGCTATTCAGAAAGTCCACTCAGGCCAAGGTGGAAGCTGTAACCCGACAACAGGATCACTTCCAGGTCTCCCCACCCCCCCCCCTTGATACAAGCCGATAAATTGAGCAAAACATACCAATCTTTCAATCATCGTAACTGCCTGCGGTTTTAGTGCGTACCCGCATGGCGGCGAACCGGGCCAGATCTGTCCTGCTGGTCCAACCAGGCATCACATAAGTTTTTGGCCGTACCCCAGAGGCAGATTCGGTCGTCAGGGGCCAATGTTTAAGTAGCCTCTCTGGCCTGGGACAAGCGTTCAATAATTGTCAGGGCGTTGTTTCAGTGTGAAGAGTAACCAGATTTACCCGCAAAGGTTGGCAGTCTCCAAAACAGCTCGGGTCCGACTTGTGTTGACCATTGGGAATTTTACTCGCCAAGCCGAAGTGCTGTTGGAAGGAGTCATCCGCCTGAGGTGACAGAGCCCAAAAACGAAGTCTTGGAGACGGGCCAAAACAGAATTGCACAGGGGCATGGTCGATATACATGGGCATGATGGAAGCCGATCAAGTTTTTAGAAGGGACGACTGACATATGTCTATCTAGAGTGCGAGCATGAACCACAGAAAAATAGTGTACTCTATCGAATGGGGCAGGAAACGCGGTACCCCAGAGCCTATTCCATGAAAGCCCCTGGGCTGAGTATTAGGAGATCGAGACCAGTCGTGGGCCCTTTGCGGTCTCACCGGAACCGCCGGATTGAAGTCCCCCTATATGATCGAGTCCAGGTGAGTTGGGCATCGTGTGAGCCATGTCCAGGAAAGGGTAGGGAGTCTTTGGGATTAAGAAGATAGTGACGGCCGTGTGAAGCCTCCAAGTGACAAAGGCCCACGCCCCATTCTGTCGAGCCATGGCCAGCGTTATGAGTAATGACTTATGCACCAAAATCACTCCCGCTTCCGCCCACTGGGACCAATCACTGCCCACCCTAGTTCTGAAAAGTGAATTCAGCAGCCCGGAGGTGTTTCCTGTAGGAGGGCGACACCGTCGCAGGATTGAGGTGGCGATATTAGGCGTTGGTCGGAAAGCGAGATTACGTCCATGTCGTGACCGTAGGTTCAGACAGGGGTGAGGGGAGTGTAGTAAGTATGCCGGGTGATGGTTGGACAAAGGCAATAGCACATCAATTCAAGGGGAGGCTGGGTCAAACGAGCTCCACCCCCCCTCGCAACATCGAAGGAAAGTGCGTAGTAAAATAGGAGCAGAACCAGGTGCACAGCAACAATTCAACCAGTGGCGCCTTCAAAGCCCACGTTCAAACATTAAACAATACAATAACAAGTGGGGGGACAGGGTGACTCCTTCCCCCCCCCAAAAAATAGAAGAAAAAATAAAGTCAGTTCCAAATGAGGACCCCCTTTTTCCCCATATGGCCCACCTCCAGGTGTAGGTGTCCCCGCGGCAAACAGGTAAAAACCCATAGAAGGAAAGCAACTATACCTTCAAAGTTCTTGTGTCACAGCGGGGCGCGTGCGGACGGGCAGCGGCGGTAAAGGGACGGTGACGGGACGGAGCAGCTCCTGAACGCCGCTGCTCACATGGGGCGCCGGAACCGGTAGTCGCTTTGCAATTTTAAGAGTGCTGCATCCCTCTGCAAGATATCTCACTATTTTTGACTTTTCTAAGCCCGTCAAGTCCTTCTTTTGACCCATTTTGCCAAAGGAAAGGAAGTTGCCTAATAATTATGCACACCTAATATAGGGTGTTGATGTCATTAGACCACACCCCTTTTCATTACAGAGATGCACATCACCTAATATGCTTAATTGGTAGTAGGCTTTCGAGCCTATACAGCTTGGAGTAAGACAACATGCATAAAGAGGATGATGTGGTCAAAATACTCATTTGCCTAATAATTCTGCACTCCCTGTACATGCAGAGCTGGACCACCCATAAGGCAAACTTAAGGCTCAGTGGTCGTCTTAGGGGCTCAACTGCTTCCATCACTCCTCTGCCGTAATGCTAAAAAATAGAACAATAGGTAGAGCTGTGTATATTCATAACACTTCAAAAAACAGGATGAAAGGTTGAAGGCAGTTGGGATCATATAGGTCCCCATGAATATTAAAATGCTTCTGGCAGGCGTATTGAAATCCTACTTAATGTACATTGGAGGACTAGAGCCAAAGCTGGATTTAAGGAGTATTTTCCCTTACATAATTTTTAACTCCCACTTTGTTTTAAGCTTCTACAATGAGAAGGGCTAATGTTTAGAAATTTAGCTTGTTTCTTCAAAGCTGGTCAGCACTTGGATAATAATATACTAGCTAAATGCAACAAAGGAGTAATAGATAACCCATCTTCATTAAAACAGTGGCAAGAAATTTCAAGTGGAAATGTAAGTGTATCAAGTAGAATCTTATTTAAATGAATATCTAACTAAAGTAACATCATTTGTATAGTTGAAAGAATAGACGTTCATTTCATCCTGCTTAGGTTTCTATGTGTTATTTTTACCTCTTAGAGCCCATACAGAAAGAAAAATATGATTGCTGAAGGTTAGAAGGATCATTTGTACTTACAGATTATCAATGACATTCTACAATCCAGTCCGCTTCCGAGTATGTGAAGGCTGTGATAGGGATCCGTTGGGGGTCAGAGGTTAGAATGAGGTGCCATTAGCTTTGTGGAGCAGAGAAGCAATAGATTCCGTTGTTTTGGCAAGGCTGGAAAAAGAAACAGGAGTGGTGGCTCCACCTTCCCCAGGTATATGAAAGCAGCACCTGGGAATAGAAGCAGCAGGTGGGGTAGAGTAATTGTTAGACTTTATTCTCCTCTCATTTACCATGGAAATTACTTTCATAAACCTGTCATTAGTTCTCCTTAGGTAGCTGCTGATTTTAAAAAAAAAAAGGAGGCTTACATATAACAAATCGAAAGATGACGTATTTTATGTGCATTAAGATGACATTGACCAGGTTACACCTTCAACCATGTGATTTAAAGGATTATCACAAGTCTAACAATCTATGTCACTATAGGTTTGGCCATTGTAAACGAACATAGGGAGTTTTTTACAAATCTTTCCCTAATCAGCCTTCATTCACACAAAGCAAACTAAGTAAATTACAGTGGTTTAACCCGCTAGGCTAGGTTTCTGACATTCCCTAAATGAGAATGATTACAGATAAAGTCCCCTGTCACCTACCACTCTGAACTTTACCTTGCACTTCATAAATGTACAGGGCAAGGCATATACAGGTGATATGTGAAAAAATGAAATATAGTCCACAAATTCCTGTATTTTAGTCATTCAACTTGAAAATGATATATGAAATAAACTAATTACATGCGAAACAAGATATTCCAAGCCTATATGTGTTATTATTTTAAAAAAAAGGTGGCCATACACATTTAGATTTGATCACAAAATCGCCTGCGATTCTAATGATTAAAAGCAAAATTCGTCCATATCTATCGGCCAGGAAATCGATGGACATGTCTGTAATGCTTTGGGGATTGGCGTCCCCATCCACAGTAAAGGCCGGCACATAAGGTTTGCCTGGCCGATTCTCCTGGCCGGCAGAAAATCTCGACAGTTATGGGCACCTTTACAGCTTATGAAAACCCCAAATCTCTGAAACTTAGAAGCATCTGGTCTTCGATAACACCTTAGCATTGCCACGGGCTGATAGCATCCATGCCACACCGCATTGAGGCAGTAATAATGTGTTTCCCCGAAAATAAGACAGTGTCTTTTGTACATTTTTGCTCCCAAAGATGCCCCACGTCTTATTTTCGGGGGATGTCTTATTTTCGGGGGATGTCTTATTTTTCCATGAAGAAGAATACGGCACTGGGGTATCAGGGTGGGAGGATCACTTAAAATGACACAGGGGGATCAGAGGGGGGAATCACAATGGCACAGGAGACTCAGAGGAGGATCCTCCTGAGTCATTTTGATTGCCCCATCTGATCCTCCATCTAGAGCTACAGTATCGTATCTTGGAGGTTCCTTATTTTGGGGGGGGGGGGGGGGGGGGGGGGGGGATGCCTTATATTTCAGCGTGAGGCAAAAAATGTAAGGGTGCCTTTTTTTTGGAGGATGCCTTATTTTCTGGGAAACTGGGTAGATGCAAAAGGGGTCCAAACCAATTACTGAGTAGATATATATGATTATTTTTAGATTTCGATTTTGGGGTTTTCATAAGCTGTAAGCCATAAAAACAAATAAATGCTTGAAATATCTTGTTGTGCATATAATCAGTCTATTGCATATATTTGTTTCTCTTTTTAATTTGAATTACTGAAATAAAGGAACTTATGGGCGAAATAAAAAAAAATCGCAAATCACCTGTATAAGCAGGGAGGACATGGAGGACTGCAAGATTTTTGCAAGACTGCGTGACTGTCTTCACATAAACTGCTAGTGGTGTTATGGACACATTAGCGTGCCGTATCTATGGCCTCTGCCACCGGTTTGCCCGCTATTAGGGCGCTGTTCATGTCATTTAACCATGTTGCCAACACCAGTACACGTCCTATTAATCTTCATAAGCAAATCAGAAAACATCGGGCGCTTTTTGCCCAAGTCACATAATGCGCACGTCATATAACCTTACTTATTTAAATAGCCGGTAGATGTTAGACCCCATTGATGTGCCCAGAGATGTCCCTTATGTCCCCGGGACCTCACAAATCTTGATTTATTTATTTGTCAATATATTTTTTTATATATAGGAAAGGCAAGTATGGGATGAAGAGTGATAGAACAGGTATGGATAGGTGGTGACATAGGACAGACATATATGAGGAGTAAAAGCACTTGGCAGGTAGGTGTGGGTGGTATATTAGCTCAGTACAGGTAAGTTGATTGTACAAAGCACTTTCCCAGCTTTAACCTTGCTGGTAGTGGGATTTGTTTATATATAAATATATAATATTGCTAGCCCAATTCAAGCCAGGACAAAGGAGTCGGACGGCAATGGATAGAGGAAGCCGCCAACTGATCTTGATCAAGTAAGCAATCCTGAGTTAGGTTCAGGGTGACTGCTTTTAGTACTTGGGATTAGCACTAAAGCTGGGAATAGACGGTATGATTTACCGCCTATTCCTTTTCCGATTCTCTGCACTAGGAGCGGTGTGATGACGTCATTACGCCCGCCCGCTAGTGCCGAGAATCGGACAGCACTCTTTATGTGCAGGTCATTAGTTCGGCTGGGGGCTCGGGCTAAAATTTACCATCCTGTCACATAACTGGGATCCGACAGGACAGCTGATTTTAGCCCAAACCTCGTTGGTTGGTGCATCCAATTTCTGCACGACCCGATCCTTAAGGGATGCAGGAGCTAATCTTTTATCATTTTCTTTACCATACCGCCTGTAATAATGTAATTTTGACAAGCCCCCATAAAGACCCCCCCCCCCATATAGAATCCCCTCCTTTAGTTTTATCTACTTCTCTCTACTGCATCCGCACCTATGATACCTGCCCAAGTGGTATTACCACTTGGACACCTGTGCCTGACCAGGATTCCTGGGGGAGGGTGCTGCAGCGACCCCCCTGGGGGCCTTAAACCAGCCGGAACCAAGTGTGCTCTAATAATTACATTACCTTCTTATTCAAGGTACTTACCTGATTATTTTTCAATTTAGAAGAAGCTATTTATTTGTGAAACGCATCAAGACCTTCTTACAAGACATCATGATTGAACGATTATGTCTTTAATTTAGTTTAATTGTATTTATGATTTTCTGTTTCTTACACTCAAAAGGGTTTTGGAGCCAGGACATGGGGGTCCTTGAAATTATGTTTTACATATGATTTTAGAATAAAATGTCTTTAAATACTTTGAATATATAATGTTATAAATGCCTCAAAAATCCCCTTGCTGTTTTTGTGATTCTTCATGTGGGTATGGCAGAACATTTTGTTTGGTTGGTTTAATGTTGATTGGGATGTGGCATCTATTCCTAGGAACGGTCGAATGGCAGCTTAAGCAGGCAAAAAAGTAGTAGTTAAAATCTACAAAATCTTACAACAGTAATTGGAAAACAACTGTAACAAAATGAAAAAACTATCCATCTTTGTAACAGGAAAAGCGGCATATTGCGAGATCGCCTGACTACAGGGTGTCAGCACAGTGCAAAGATGAGACAGCAAACATCCATGTCTGATTAAATCAGGTTCCAGCCTGTAGGACTGCAAACATTACCACACCATCACATCAAAAGGTTACCCTAAGCCTTCATTTATATGGGTGCTCCTGGATGTGTATATACACCCCCACTTTAAACCTATGGAGCAAGTGACTATAAACCACTCGGGAACACCTCATGTTGCATTCCACCAGGTGGCTGCCTATCTGCAAGCCCACTCCGATCTGCTCCGAGTCCACCTCTTGCATGTCATCGGCGATGGCGAAAAGGCAAGGAGGGGTGGCACCATTGAGCATGTTATGGAGGAGGCGCCGGCTTTTTACAACACCCCCCCAGTATTGATGATGCATGTGGGGGGGGGGGGGAAAGTGGAGAATCCCGGTGGATTACATTGTTATCCGTCACAAAAAAACGGTGCCATGGGCGAAACACTCAGGTTAAATAGCCGTACACATTTTTTCATGTTTACACTACTGTAAAGTCACATTTTTTAGATTACCAAAATGCTTCAAATTTTTTATTAATACATGTATACAATTTATGTTACTTGGATAACCTCAGGCAAAGATTACACAAAGCCAGCTGTTGACCTGAGGATGGAGACAGGTAATTGGAGGATCAATCAAGAACATGTCCCTCGGCAGCAGAATTTACCATACAGGAAGCTGATGCAGAGGGCAGCGAGGGAGACACTTATCAAAACCTACGTATGGGGCGAGTACCAAATCCCATCCGCTGGTTCTCATCTGAGTAGATCATTAAAAAAGATAAGTGCACCCCAGTATATACAGTTGTGTTCAAAATTATTCAACCCCCACTGAAATTTAGTGTTTTGGCCATTTTAACATTGATTTTGATCATTTCAATTAGATCAGCGAGGTACTTGTAAGTCAGACAAATATAACATAACATTAATAATGAAATAACCACAACTGTCTTTTCTGTGCTCACATTATTATCAGTTGTATTCAACCCCCAAGTGACATTCATTCTTAGTACTTAGTACAACATCCTTTTCCAGTTATAACAGCTTTTGAACGTGAAGCACAGCTTGACACAAGTGTCTTGCAGCGATCTACGGGTATCTTAGCCCATTCTTCATGGGCAAAAGCCTCAAGTTCAGTCACATTCTAAGGCTTGCGTGCTGCAACTGCTTTTTTCAAGACCCACCAGAGGTTCTCAATCGGATTTAAGTCTGGTGACTGGGATGGCCACTGGGATGTTCCAGCCTTTTATCAAAATGGCCAAAACACTCAATTTCAGTGGGGGTTGAATAATTTTGAACACAGCTGTATATATATAAATTCAACTTTGAATTTAACTTTGAACTTAATTAACCCACAAAAGCCAGGTAACCAGGCTTTTGGGGGTTAATTAAGTGCATTACCATATTTTTATATATGAAGCTTGATTACCTGTTTTCCCTGCTGCCACTTTTCTGAGAAATGTTAGATTTATTTCTCATCAGGGCACTGTCTCATCACATAAAAGGAGAGAGGGGCCATGAGGGGCATTTAGGATTTTCTCATTCCAGATACGTTTTTTTACTCGTGCTCAGCCCTTTTATTGGCACTTCTAGTGCCGATCACACCAAGTGCAAAAGCCTGTGATAGGTTTACTTTGACCTGGCTATTTAGGATGCCTTGTGAAAGCCTTATACACTATTCCTGGAGCCCAATACACTACCCACTTTACCTACACCAAGACACCCTATCACAATACATTCCTGAAGACAGCATTTGTGTGCCGAAAATTACATTGAATGGGGACTGCTGTCCCTAGGCAAAGTAATGGGATTGACCGGGAATTTACAGACATGTCGGATCACCATGCAGTCTGACATGCGGGAGGATCCTGTCGTTCTGGTCGGTCGTTTTGCACCCAATTGACCGCCGGATGATCAGCGGGAATGCACACGGTGGTCGATCAGCTGAAAAATCGTTCAGGAATCAGCTTGTGTATGGCTACCTTAAGGTTGAGCCAACCAAACAATGTAGCTGAAGTGCTTTATTGGCTCAGTATTAGACTGCATTTTCATGTAAAATTTCTGGGTTTCAAACGGCAAAGTGATTTAAATACACCCCGGGACAGATGGTCACACAATATTAGCAATGCCTAGAGTTAGGGTCCCCACACACCTTTAGATCTCCTTTTGTTTTACCAAAGCCATGTAATATTAGGGACTTTCTAAACCATCAAGTCTACCTGTGTTCAATCGCACAGAACCCTATACTACATAAGCTGGGCATAGATGGGCCGATTCCTACCCAAGCGCCGATCGGATGCCGTGGGCGTTCCCGCATTCAATCTGGATCCGGTCAGGAAGGAATCGGGTGCGCCAACTTGCAGGATTGGACTAAAATCTGCCGTCATGTCAGATCGCACAGTGATTCGACATAACGGATAATTTTGATCAGATCCCATTAGTTTGGATGGAGACAGCTGTCCCCAGACGAAGTAATGGGCGGCACACAAAGGGTGCTGGCCGAATCTCGGCACTAGCGACTGTGCATGATGACGTCATCACGCCCGCTAGGTCGGCTCGGCAGTCGACAGGAAATCGCCCCGTCTATGCCCAGCTATAGTTGTTGGTAGATCTAAAGGATGTCTGATATGTAAAGGTGTATGCCCAGCTTAACCTAGACTTACCTAGATATCACAGAGAACAGGACCCAATAATAAAATGTTGACTGTCCAGTTGGTATAATGCCAAAGGAAACAGATCCACCGAAAAACCAATATCCACTCAATAGTGGTAAAAGGAAGTAAAAAATCCTGACACATTTCATCCGAGCTTCAGACTTCCTCAGAGGGGCATAGTTGGTGAAAATCAGGTGTTTCAAGTGTCTCTTTATAAGCAGCTTTTCAATGCGTACAATAGTCAACTGTGCTATCTACCAGTGAGGGCTTGTGTTAAGCCCCCCATACACGCATGGAGCCAGACAAATTAGCGGTGATCGATCATCTGTAAAAGGAACGCGTGCAATCCGACTTGTTGGTTCTTTCGAGTATTGGCTGATAAATATAAATTGTGCACTTCGATTCTCCGAATGATCGGCCACAGCATGATGATGCCATCATGCTGTGATTGTCTGTTCAACAATTGCACTGGGTTGGGTGTAATAAACTTGCACATGATGTCCAGTGGACACACGCTCTTGCATTGTTCTCATACATATTAGAGCAGTGGTTCCCAAACTGAGGGGCGCAGCAAGGGGGCTGAGGGAGGGACAAGCAGAAAGTCAACCATGGAAGAACTAGCTGCAGACAGTAAATAGAGTGCATGTGTTTGTCCCTATGTGAATGATATATGTCTCTGCATGAGTGTAGTGTATGTGTCTTGGTTGGTGTGAAAATTAATTTAACTTGTACGAGTTGTATTTCAAATAAAGTTTGAGGGCCATTTCACACTAGTACACGATACTGCAACACAAACACTGCTAGCATGAAATGTTTTGTTTTTTTTCTGCCATAATATATTATGGCTTTAATATCTATATATTCCGTTTATGTAATGACATAAAACCCCATATTCATTTTTCTTCCGTTTGCATTAGGGGTTGTCTCAAAGTATATTTACTTGTTCTGTATCTGGATCCTGACAAAAGAAACTATCACTTTTTCCTGATTTCTGTAAACGTCAGCTTCAAAACTCAACTAGGACAAGATGACACTTTATTTGCATGTTTCTAAAGTGACAGTGTTTACTGCAAACCACATAGTTTCCCTCAAAGTTCTGCTGTGCTACAATGGCCTCATGCCAAGTATAATAAAAAAAAAAAGAAGTTCCATTCGAACATGTACTTATTGGAGAAAAACATAAACCCTCCCAATACAGGGAGTTTTATGGATGAGGTGGCTAGCCTGCGAGGAATTTAGTGACAGGGAATGGGAAACTAAGTTGGTAAGTCAAGATAAAAAACACATTTTATTAATCAGCATAAAAGCAGGGCGCTTGAAAGGGCCCCCAACATCTCCAAAAAACGGGGTGTTACGGACAAGCACCAACACCCTACAAATACAGGTAACAGTAAAAAAGTACAAAGTTCATGGTGTTCAAAGTAGATACATATGAGCCACACAGGCCTCAAGCATTCAAGAGATTTTATCATTCAAATGATACATTTTATAAAAAAATTTTTAATGTACATTTTTTATAATAATTGTGTGTTTCAAACATTATTATATTCAGGATGTCTACTAGACCCTTGTACGGCCATATTTTGGGAAGTTACAGGCCTACAACATAAAAAAAATCCATTAGAGTCTATGGTGCGCTTTTGATACAGAAATCTGGACCTCAGCAGAGCGCTAGGGAGGTTAATTTACTCATTACAGGTAAAGTTTTTTTTACACATTCCTTCCTAATAGTACTTCTAGTGTCGTTGACACAAACGTGAACTTCTTGTGGCAGGTCCACTTTACATTCTAAAGATAATAACCGTGTGATTGAACTAATATCACTCATGTTATACCTAGCTAAAGAAAAAAAAAGGAATTGACCTTTATTTGTAATACCGTTAGTACTTCCAAACACACATGCAGTTAAAGTAAAATTATTTGATCTTCTGGAAATGTTGGATAAATCGGCTGACATGTTGAACCTATGGGTAGAACACTTCTGTGTCAAACAAAAAGATATAGAAAGTAGAAGTCAGAGGAGCATACATGTCCAGTTTAGTGGCTTAACGTATTGACGATAGTCTTAAGCCCCCCATACACCTTTAGATCCATTTCCATTAGATCTACCAACTATAGTCGAGTCCATAATTATTCATACCTCTGGCAAGTTTTTACTTTAAGTTACTGTTATTCAACCAACAAGTTTTTTTTTGACGGGAAATGACTGGGAGGTGTCTCCCAAAAGATAATAAGACAATGTACAAGAGGCATTTTTGTGGGAAAAAAACAATTTCTCAGCTTTATTTACATTTGAGCAAAAAATATCATGTCCGAAATTATTCATACCCTTCACAAACTGTCACAGTCTCTGGGAAAATCCAAAGTTCTATACCATTCCTAATAGTCCAAGCTGTTCTAAATCATCCTCATTACCCTGATTAATTGGGAACAGCTGTTTTAATCAACTCAACAGGTGAAAACAGCAGCTATCTGCTGTTGATTTGTGGACAGTCATGGCTAAGACAAAAGAGCTCAGTGAGGACCTGTGCATAAGTCTGGAAAAGGCTACAAGCCCATATCTAAATGTTTTCAAGTTCCAGTGGCTACAGTGCAAAGTATCATAAAAAAATTACAAGATGTTCCGCACTGTGAAAAATCGAGAAGCCAAAAGTTACACCTGTGCTGTCCAGGAGATTAGTGAGATAGGTGAAAAAGAATCCAAGGATCACCACCAAGGCCATCCTGGTCAATTGGGCTCTGCTGGTCTCAAGGCAGACAATCCAAACGGACACTGCTGGGTTGCATGGATGCAGACCAAGGAGGACGCCACTTCTCCAGATAAGGCACACAAAAGCTTACTTGGCCTTTGCAAATGGTTATCTGGAAGAAGACTTTTGTGTTATGGTCAGATGAAACAAAAATGTAATTGTTTGGTCACAATGATGTTTCCTTCATTTGGCGTAAAAAAAGGAGAGGTCTTCAACCCAAAGAACAGTAAACAGCACCATGAAAAAAGCTCAATATATGAAGATTCTCAACAACATCAGGCAGTCTGCAGAGAAACTTGACCTTGAGCACCAGTGGACTTGCATGACAATGACCCAAAACACACAGCAAAAGTGGTGATGAAATGATTATGTAATAAAAATTGCATTTGTCAAGGTGGAGTGGCCCACATTCCAAATATAAATCAAATACCCAATTAGAGATAAGGAAGGGACCTCATATCCAACATATATTCCCCCCGAGAAGACCTCAGGGGCAAGGGGACTTTAATGGCCACTAGCGTGATGCAGAGTAATATTAAAGTTAGAGTTAATGTGTTAACATCTGTAACATATTTAATTCAATTAACCATTAAAAACATAGAACCTTGCACTGTTGGCCAGCATTAGTACATACAGAAATTGGATAATAGTGTATCCCTACATCAAGTACATATAATACATAAACATAGGTAGCCACAAAATGATTGACATGATGAATCAATGGTCAGGATAAGGGATTCTGTACCACCAGAATCCACCCCAATGTGCATTTCGTGTGTACTTCTACAGGGGGTGTATCTTTATCGGGTTTATTTCTGTATCATCAACATAGACACCAACCAAAAAACAAACACCTGAGGGTAACAGTTAGCATCGCAAACTTGCTGACCGAGTAATATCGTTTATCCATAGAAATAAGGTTACTTACTTGTGTCAATATGAACAAGCCAAACATTGTAAAAACAGCCAAGAGCCCCCCTAGGGGGGTTATGGATTAAGAACGATGAGCCCAACCAAAATTCCGGCGACCATGCGAAACTGACACAACCGGCACACAAGGTGTCGACCCCATTTTATTTAGTGAGAGAGGTGAAAAAGAATCCAAGGATCACCACCAAGGCCATCCTGGTCCTGGTATCTACTATACTATCCTAGGGGGTTAATGATTTGTTTGCACATTCACCATTACCTCATGTAAGAATGCATATTCACTCATATTGAGCACCTCATTTTCACCATTAACATTGGAATCCTTATTTAACCAGATCACTTATTTTTTACTTTTTATCATTTTACGATCACCTCTCCTTCACTTTGTGTTCTTGCTTTTATATTGTTTGTGTCACTCATCATCATCATCGATTCTTTCACACCACATTAAGTTTGAGTTTCACTCTACAGACCCTTAAAACCCATTGACAAACAACAATTGTTCACTGGTGCACTTATATCAACCGACAATGGCACTCACTGTCCTCCCACACACACCCTTGGTGGGTTCCCCCTTGGACAATTTCACTATACTAACATTTTTACAACTAAATAAAATGGGGTCAACTCCTTGTGTGCGGGTTGTGTCAGTTTCGCTTTGTCGCCGGAATTTTGGTTGGGCTTCTCGTTCTTAATCCATAACCCCCCTAGGGGGGCTCTTGGCTGTTTTTCCAATGTTTGGCTTGTTCATATTGACACATGTAAGTAACCTTATTTCTATGGATAAACGAGATTACTCGGTCAGCAGTTTTGCGATGCTGTTACCCTCCAGTGTTCGTTTTTTGGTTGGTGTCTATGTTGATGATACAGAAATAAACCGGATAAAGATACAACCCCTGAAGAAGTACACACGAAATGCGCATTGGGGTGGATTCTGGTGGTACAGAATCCCTTATCCTGATCATGTCAATCACTTTGTGGCTATCTATGTTCATGTATTATATATACTTGATGTAGGGATACGCTATTATCCCATTTCTGTATGTACTAACACTGGCCAACAGTGCAAGGTTCTATGTTTTTAATGGTTAATTGAATTAAATATGTTACAGATGTTATTTAACACATTTACTCTAACTTTAATATTACTCTGCATCACGCTAGTGGCCATTAAAGTCCCCTTGCCCCTGAGGTCTTCTCGGGGGGAATTTATGTTGGATATGAGGTCCCTTCCTCATCTCTAATTGGGTATTTGATAAAATGATTAGCAGACAACATTAATGTTTTGGAGTGGCCCAACCACTGACTTAAATCCAATTGAGAATCTGTGGAGGGAGCTAAAGATCAGGGTGATGGAAACCTGACTGTAATAGCCAATAAAGACTTTTCTATTGATTATTTAGAAGGGTATGAATAATTTTGAACATGACACTTTTTGCTCGAATGTAAATAAAAGATAAGAAATGTTTTTATTCCACAAAAATGCCTCTTGTACATCGTATTATCTTTTGGAAGACAACTATGTCATTTCCCGTCAAAAAAGAACTTGCCGGTTGAATAAAAGTAACTTTAAGTCAAAATTTGCCAGGGGTATGAATAATTATAGGCTCGGCTGTATGTAGCGTTGGGTCCTCCCTGATAGAATACATAGTAATTAGAAGGTTTAGAAAGATTGTCATATTACATGGCTTTAGTAGAAAATAGGTGGATTGCACAGAAATTGTATGGCAAGATAAAATGTATGGGGGCCTACAGAAGCAAATCAAATGCTATTAAAATGGTATGTTGGCACCCATAACATCTCAATTTCTCAAACTATGCTGGTATATACACATTCTCCAAAACCACTAGTAAATTAAACATTGGGAAAAGGCCATTTTCATTCTCCATTGATTTTGTTAAAGCATTTACTTTGACACACAAATTATTTAAAATTTAGCTGTGATACGATTGCTGCCCAGCAAATATGACAAATATTTGGTGTGAATTAAAAAGCTCTCGGTTTCTATAATGAATATCTACTCTATGCACGGTTCTTCAGTACCAAGTACCCCTTATGTAACATTGCTATCCATACTACCAGAAGGAAATGATGATGACCTTACACTTGGAGTGCCGATAATGGAGAGGAATGCATGAAAAAAAACATACCTTGAAGATGTAACATGAGTTTCTATGAAATCCAATCCAACAAGTCACACTGAATTCTTTAGGTTTCACAATCCAATTCAAACAAAAAGGAAGGAAAACACGAGTTTGGCACAATAATGATATGCTAAGGATACAGATATAGTAGCTACTCTCCAGACAAAATGTTTCAATAAATTGTTTTATTTTTAAAGAGGGACTTGCTATATGGAATCACTATATATAAAGTTCCAACGTTCTGAGTTCCCAGTGCTCTATCCTGCAACATAAACTCCAAAGCATGGTTTATTTACAAAGAAATCATATAAAAACTGAATTATTTAACATTAGCTTTGGCCAAGTCCTCAGGCATGATACGCCCCTTCTTTCTCGCCCTATTCTTCTTCTTGTCGATCTTGGCCATTTTTTTCTTTTTGATGTTGCGTTGTCTTTTGTCCTGCCGCTGCTGCATTCTCTCCGTAGTCTGCAGCACACGTTTGTCCCAGCGCTTCTTTCTTTGCTCTCTCTGCTTTTCCTTGCGTTTCAGGGCAGTTTTTAACATCCCTTCATCATCTTTGATCTTCAGCCCTTCAGCTTTATACAACACATTAGTCCATTTGATTTTAGATTCAAACTCTTTGGCTTTCTCTTGGTCCTTGGCCCTTAGATCTTCCAGCTTATTGTTTCGTGCCTCTAGGCGACTCAGCAACTGTTTATAGTTTCTGCCAGTCATAGGTGTTATGTTCCCTTTCACCCTTTCTTTCTTTTCCTTTTTCTGAATGATTTTGTTGACAGGTTCATCATGGACTTGAACCTTGTTGAAAACTAATGGAACCTGAGAAGTCTCCTCTACATGTTCTTCTACAGCCGGCACCACCTTAGTGGCTTCGCACTCCTCATTCTCCTGCGAAGCTTTAAGTTTAAGATCCTTCCTTTTTCTCTTCTTCCTTTCTCTCTCGTGTTTCCTCCTCTGACGCTTTTTCTCAATTTCTTCTAATGAAAGAGATTTGTTGGGAAGCTGCAAAATATTAAATTAGATTTAGTGTTTCTGATTAAAAAACAATACGTGACAACAAAAGATCCAAGGAAAGAGAAAAAATTCGAAGAAGAAAGAAGAAGAGAGAGAGAGACGCGTCAAATTGGCTACAGAAGGCGTAATCTACAGCCGCATTTGTTTCCATTTGTACAGTCTAGAGCTATACAGCTGAGAATCTGTAGCTGAAAAGTCTGTCATGCTACACCTACTATCAAAACATTAATTTCACTGGGACACATCAGCTATACTGGCAGACATACTTGTTAACACTGTGTTAACAAGTATGGCTGCCAGTATAGCTGATGTGTTCCAGTGTCCCATACATTTCTCATGTATCTTATTGTTCTAGGTTATTGCATATGGTATACTGTATACCATATGCAATAAACTAGAACATAAGATACATGAGAAATGGTTACGCTATGAACATTCAAATGTTTTTAAAAAGAAGCAAAATCATTTTAATACACCTATACTGAAAAAAAATGCAACACATGCAGTGTGAATGGTAACATTGTATGTAAAAAACATAAAAAAAAAAAACCCAAACGTTTCTAAAACACAATGCAACACATATAGTGTGAAATGGCCCTTAAAATATACTTACCTGCTGTTCCCTTAAAGCGGATTTAAACTAAAAAAAAATAAAAAATACATATGTCTGATCCTTTAAGCTTTAAGACGGAGTAGACGACACTCTTCCGGTCTCGCTCCATCCATCAATCCAGATCTGAATCGGGTAACACTCCACCCCTCCGTGTTACCTGATTCACATGTGGCTGGCTGTGGGCACATGGGAATGTAGACATAAAAGGTGATGTCTAATTTCCCAGGTTTTCTTGGGGCCACCCCAGTCACAGGAGGTGGGGTGTCACAGAACTTCTAAAGATTTACCGGGTAATTTTTTTTCTTCTTACATTTGACCTCCAATCAGCCCTATAATAATATAAGATAATAGAAGGCAGGATCGGAGGTGGTAGGTCCGCTTTAAGTCCTGGAAGTCAGTTCTAGTAATGGAAGTCGATGTTGCAGCTTTGCTTGCAGTTTTCCTGTCTATATGTTCACACAGTACCATGAATGTTTATTAGAGCTGGATTATTGTTTTCAGGGCTAAAAACATATCTCCAGAGGCTGGTGGAGGGAGCATCATTAAGACAGTGTCTCTGCATCTGACATAAGACATAATCACCAAGTCGCCAGATGAGAGGAGATTCAGGACAATTGAGATTTAATGGTAAATGTTAAGCCCCCCATACACGCTTAGATTTTATGGCAGACCGATTGCCTACTGCGGGCTCTCGCCGATCAGCCGAAAAATCAAGTACAGATCTTAAGCTTGCCACACACGGGTAGATTCCCGCAATCGGCGATCAATTACAGCGTGGGGACGTCACCACGCTGTAATTGATCGCCGGTCGATTGCACGGGATTCTACCCGTGTGTGGCCAGCTTAAGCCATTACGGACATGTCCGTAATTCTTAGATCAGTCTGAACATTAGACGGGGACACAGTGTCCCTGTCTAAAGTATGGGCATATGTCTCCTCAGCTGCAAAGGAACCCATCAGGCTGAGGAATCAAATCAGCCTCTCTGCACAGTTCCCTATGAAGAAGGGGGGTGCTTCTCTCCCTCCGTGCCGACACACAGCACAGCCGGCTTGTCTGTTGGGTCAGCACTGGCACACAAAGGGTGCCCGGGCCGACATCATCACGCATAGTGGGTCACAATCTATACATGTATGGGCGGTTTACAGATAAGGTTTTTATTTTGCAGATCGTCTGTGTAATGTATGGTTTGCTCGACTAGTACAGGTCCACTTTAAAACAATCCCAGCAATATCCTAAAGTTCCTGTTAAAGCTAGCTCAGCAAAGCCTCTACCTTTGCAGCAGCTACTTAGAAGTCTTTTAACCTCTAATGCAACACACATGCAATTGTTTGAAAAAGGAGGGCAGTGTGAGAGCAACACAGAGAGACACCCAAAGTAAACATGTCAAGTGAGCAATAAAGTATGTTCATGACATATTTGATAAATATATATATACATATATCTGGGCTTTCCGGTTTGTTATGGAAGCATATTCCCACTCATATCTATGTCCAAGGCCAAGTCACAGATTGACATCAGGTTGTCTCTGTAAAATATATACTTTTATTCTGACATATTCTGTTCATCTTGTACTATACAAGCATGATCAATTCACAAATCTTTTCAGTCATCTGCTGAGCTAGAACAGCTATACCTTTGAGACAGTTTTCCGATAGTATATGTGAACTATGAACTATGCGGAAGTAATGCAGTTGAGGGTGTAGCAAGTTCTCCGGTTTCACCCTTTAAAAAGCCTTGTTCAGTACCTGTGCCTCATTCATTGTCTATTTTGAACTGGGAGCAAACATGCCTTTGACTCAGCAAAAAAGGGATTATTGTACTTTTGTACGTATATAGCAAGCAATAAAGGTCAATTCTTGGAGTTTAGTAAACGCCTTTGGGGTTTTACAGCCTTTGTTTGTATCTACAACTCCTTGGAAAAGAATTTGGCTCCAGGCCCACTCCTAGGCTGACATGTGGAGACCTGTTATTCTACCTTGGCCAGAGTTGATGGATGAACTGTTAGCCCCCCCCCCCATAAACCTTTAGATTTCTGTCAGATTTCCTTTAGATCTCCTTTTGTTTTACCAAAACCATGTAATAGGAGGGACTTTCTAAACCATCAAGTCTACCTGTGTTCAATCACAGAGGACCCGGCACTACATAGTTGTTGGTAGATCTAAAGGATATCGGACAGAGAGATCTAAAGGTGTATGGCCAGCTCAAGCTCTAAAATTTGATGCCTTGAAAGTTATTATTGGTTTTTCTTAAGTGGTCTGCGCTGTGCACTCACCTGTCCATGTGACTCCTCAATATTCTCATGTTTGATGCCTTGAGAGTCCCTTTAAATTACACCTAAGCCCACCAGATAAATGTTTATCCCTAGCAGGCCAACCCCCTATATTGGGGCAATCTGTAAATAAAAGATAAGAAATCCTTACCTGTGAGGAGATATTTGTGTATTTCCACAGTCGCTCCTCCTCTCTTTGGCCCATGTGAAGCATGTTGCGGCGAGAACGATGCATCAGAACATGCTTAAACAGCATCTATTTTTAGCTACTTTCGGTTCTGGCCATTGAAAGATGTTGTATATGGCGTGGCCCGTGGCCGTTGGTGGTACTGCAGCCTTAACTCATGTAAGACTGAAAGCTACACAAAAATCAAAATGGCGACTCCAACAGACATCAACTGGATAGTGCTGTGTGTGGGGAAAAGCGATGCACCCTCCATTAACATGCATGTCTATAGCACCGCCCCCTTCGATGCCGCAGACTCGGGGCAGGAAGAACTCAAAGCAGAAACGCTGCAGGCTCACCGAGAACTGGTGATTGTGCCCGATGCCGATACCGGCGCAGTTTGATCCAAGATACTGGCTTCAGGCGTAATACCCAGGAGGTTATATATTTTTTTTTTTCTGCTTAGATGCACTTCAAGTTCATGGTAATTAGCCAGCAGTTATTAACCGTATAAACTAAAGTATAAGCAGAGTTTCTCAGCACAAAAAATGTGCTGAAAAAGCAACTCAGCTTATACTCGAGTCAGGGTACCACTTGCCTGTGCCGGTCTCTGCTGGCCTCCCTGCAGGCACCGGCAGCCTCTCTGTGTGGTCCGATGTGTATTCAACATTCTATGGGCAGCATTTCCCTGATCAACTGGTAAAATGTAAACAAACTTAGGCAGCAATGTTATCTTGTGGACAATTTCTTTATTGTCACTGGAGATGGTGGAATTTAATTTTGAAAGCTGCTACATTTCCCACTCTTAGCTTATTCTCGAGTCTATAGGTTTTCCCAGTTTTGTAGACAAAATTAAGTAACTTGGCTTACATTAGGGCCGGCTTATACTCAAGTATATGGTACATTTTTTTTGTATGCATGTGGTACTCCCCATAAATGTTTAGAACATACAACATTACAATTAATCATATGTGCCAAGACTTGAAAGCGGACCTACCACCTTACTGGGCACTTTACACTATCAGCAGCAGCACTGCTGATAATTGGGCAATCACTGCTCAAAATGTAAAAAAAAATTTTCCTTACAGCAGGAGAAGCTCCATCTAGTGGCCGTTTTATAGAATTACAATCCCATAGTCAGAATGAAGCATGGGCAGACTGTTTCTATCTGCCCTTGATAAATATGATTTCCCGGGAATGAGGAAGTGAGATAGGTAAGTACGTTGTTCTTTTATTGTGTAGCAGTTTTCACAGATGTATACCGCTGACAGGCGAGTATTATGTCAATGTAATGTAAGCGTTGTTTTTTTTTTTTTGAGTATAGAACCGCTTTTAGCTAGTGTAAACATGTCTGCAGTAGCATGCCCATAATATACTATATCTGTGTAACAAGATTCCTTCATTAGAATGCGATACCTAATGCATCAAAATAAAGATTCACCTTACTGTGCATTGTTTCTGTGCATCCTCTTTAATAATTTCAGTTGAAAGATTAAATGCAAACCGGAAAAGTTTTGGTAAAGCAAATATGTTATGACGAATTTAACTGCCTTTATTAAAGGGAACCTAACACCTCTGTATCGGCTTCCTGACGATAATAGGGCAGAATGAAGGTTAAAACAAAAATATACTTATATACAAAAATGCCAGCCTGTGAAGTGGGTGGCCAACATCCCAAAATTCATATTAAACTGTTTACGATAGGTTATATCAAAACAAGTACCATGTATTTAATAATTCACTAAAAAATTATGAACAAATCATATATACATACATGTGTAATTAAATACTGTTGCAGCAAGTTATGGCAAGACAATCAATACAATAAGATGTATAAGTGGATTGCGGGCATAGAACCTAGTCATGTAGAGTCCACCCCATCTCGTCGTGAGGGGGGTGGACTCTACATGAGTAGATTCCATTACATAGGTTTATTCATTTTGTGGATGATATATGTCATCGCAAACAGTTTAACAAAAATATACTTACCTGGTGAAATCTATCAAAATGAAGGGGCAACTCATCCCTCCTGTGATGTGCAGCCAACTCTGGTCACCCCCAAGTGGAACTTGGGAAAGTAGATGTCACTTCTGACATGGTCACAAAAACACAACAATGGATCCTACCCTTCCCCACTCCATCCAAAGTGTAAAGCCTCAAGGGAAAGAAATGCATGCAGTCCCTGAGATGGTGGAGTTTAATCTAACCTGAAGGAAGGAGAACATAAAATTGGTTAGTTTTAAGTTGTCTGGACTGGGCCCTCACCTGTCCACGTGACTCCTCAATCTTCTCATGTAGCCGTTTCTTCAATAAATCTACTGTGGAAAACGAGCTCAGTGGTGTATCTACAAAGAAAAAAACAAATAAGAATGAGATGATTTTCCCAGCTTCCCTACTGCTGCACCCACACATTTAATCTGATAGATCCCAGTTCGGTTTTTAAACAAACTCTGGATGAACTGGGTTCGTCTAAACCACTAGGGGGGGGTTAATAAATTACTCCTATTGTTTTTCTGGGCATAAGATAAATTGGAATACCACGCTCAGCTTTTTTGGGGGGACTCAGTCACAAGAAGTGGCATTTGCTTTTTAGGTTATTTCTATTTAGTTCCTGCCTAACTTAGGAAGGAAAGCCCCCTCCCTTCTACCTCTGCCTCGTTTCAGTATGCCAGAAAAAATCCGAGATTTTGTGAAATCTGGATTTGGCCAGGAAAGCCACATAAAACAACGTGACTTTCCCGGCCAAAACAGGAGGGTTGACAGATATGCAATTCCTGCCTGGCTTGTATATAAGACATATATATATATATATATATATATATATATATATACACTGTATTTTCTGGCGTATAAGACTACTTTTGAACCCAGGAAAATCTTCTCAAAAGTCGGGGTTCGTCTTATACGCCGAGTGCAGAAACGTCTGAGCCAGAAAAGTCTGCCTGTCAGACATGGGAAGCGCCCCCCTCCCTTTCTTCCTCCTCGATGTGTAAGACTAAGCCGACGTCCTCATTAAAGGCTGTGGCTCCAGTGGCTGAAACTGGTATTGCAGCTCTA
>CM070040.1:42141570-42156094 GCA_036250615.1 Ptychadena robeensis
AGGCAGAGCGATGCATTCTGGGGCCCCACTCAGAGCTGATTCCCGGCAGCCTTAGCTGTCTAACTCTAACTCTGCTCTAACAAGGGACCTCGGCGCCGCGGCTCAACGTCACAGAATGGATTGTGCTACCTCGGAAAAACTGTCTTTCCTGCTGTAAGATTTATTTTTTTTTCTTTTTGGACAGTGATTGCCCTATCTATTGGCAGCCTGATGCTGATAGTGCAAAGTGACCTACAATGTGGTAGGTCCGCTTTAAGTAACTTTTTGCCATAACAAAGTCATTGAGCCCCCTTTAGGAAAACCATGTATGTGGCGGCCTCCAGTGGCCATACAGGTTACTGCGGTTCAATAACCATGGGACGACCAGCATTTATGGAATATGAAACATGGTGGCTGCCACAGGAGCAGAGCAGGTAAGTACAGTTTTTAGGATATTGAAGTAACTGAGCTAATGTGTTTAGAGGAAAGTAAAATGTTTTGGTTTCTGTGCTTTTAGGCTATGAGGGCTTTTATACACTACACAGTACACACTGTATACATTTTTGAATGTGCTGGTGTTTGCATTTCAAATACAAGTGTATTGGAATCAGAAACATCCAATCTGCATACAGCAGATTATAAAAATGTATAATGTCCTGTGCAGTCAGTAAACTTCCTATAGGTAACCTGTGTACCATGCACAGCTCATAATGTGTGCATTGCCCACAGCGCATGTACTGGGGGATAGACATACAGTGGTTGTTGCCATTGAGGCAGACTTGTAACAATGAATGGAAGGTTTATTTTTGGAGTTATCTCTAATGGTGGCCATATATAGTTCGATTCCCCAGCGATTGTTGTGTGATTGGTCGCAATGTGGTGACGCAAGAATCACTGATTGATCGCACACCGATTGTTTGGGACATTGATGCACACCACCTTGGGGAATCCATTACTGCAGTGTCCCCAGCCAAAGTAATGGTGATCGAACAGAGAATTACCAACATATTGAATCCCTGTTCGATCAACATTTCATTCAAGCAAAATGGAAGCTCAAGGTGGACAGCGTTCGATTACCGAATGATCGGACGGTGCTCAATTGTTCGGGAATCCAACACAAAATCGAGCCGTGCATGGCTACATTTAGATATGCAAGTCTAGGACAGCAGACTTCTTTCTGGAATTACTAATAATTTGCATGTATTCTTATCTGATTTTGATCAGGAATAAGCAAGCAGCCAGTGACATCAGAACATGTAATCGGTATGTTGTTTTGCCATTAGTAGTTTAGAATGCAGTATGCATCTCGAGAAACAGGTCAGAAATGCTTTTCATCGGCATTGTTGATGTACTTATGGAGGCAGTGATATTTCAGCTTCACCTCACTCCACACTGACAGCATGACAACCTGCAGATGTTAGCAGCCACAGATCATGGGATGTTGTCCGTCAGGGCCAAACGTTTTATACACGGCAAACAAAAAGGAACTGTGGCAAGCCTGAGGTGTTATTGTGGGCCATAATGGGGGTGGGCATATTGTTTCATCATTAAACCATATAAAATACTCGGGACAGGGTCAGGGTATACTCAGCAGTCATCAAGCTCTTCTGTATATAAGTAATTAGTATCAGAACTTACTTATCTGTCATCATTTGCACTGGACTATAAGCTGGTTTGTCTTTCAACCCTTATTTAAAGGTACCCATACATGTGTAAATACCCGTGAAATCGATGACCTGTTTGAAAGCAGCGTGGTAACGTCAGCGGGCGCACCCCTTTAGGCGCTCAACTCCCATTCAATATTTTGGATGGGGACCCTGGTCCAAAGCGGGATTTATGGACATGTCCGTTCCCTCTTCAACCGGTCTATCTTCAAATGACAGGGGTGGCAGTGTTCGATGGGCGCGAACGCGCATGGCGTGACGTCGAAGATGCCATCAATCAAGCGGCTATATACACCTGTATGGGTACCTTAATATACTTTATACTTATTGTGACAGGAAGCCTGTTAAGTCCTCTGGTTGTATGTGTGTCCCAGATACCGGCAGTATGTTAAATACTTTTCTATCTGACCAGCAGAGGGAGCTGGAATTGCTGGGACTGGTTCAGGGTAGTTACAGCTGTGTCCTGTTTGCTCATTAGAGCTTGTTACAGCTCTATATAATCTCCTCCCCTGCTCTGTCAGATGCTCCACCCTGGAACCAGTACTGTGTGTGGCTGGGAAGCAGCATGTACCTCTGTGGCAAACAAGGACTTTATGTGTTGAGCTACCAAGCCTCTGTTTTCTGTGGACTACTGTTTCCCTTGGATGGACTTACTGCTTTAAGCCCCCCATACACCTTACAATCTTTTCATACAATTTCTGTAAATCAAATTTTGTTCTACCAAAACCATGTAATATGAGGAGCTTTCTAATCCTTCCAATCACTATGTATTCTATCAGGGAGGCCACTATACTACACAGTTGTTGGTAGATCTAATGGAGATTGTATGGATCGATCTTAAGGTGTATGGGGGGGCTTTACTTGCTGTAAATATTGTATATAGACTTGTATAATAAACCACCCGTGTGTTTTCACCTTCAACTGTCATTTGCTGTGCCTCTTTCACCGGCTGTGGACCTATCCAGGGGGTCCTGTACCTTGCCGCTCTACAGCTAATCCCTCACATTAGATACAATATACCCAACACATCATGAACTGTATGAGGATACTAAACCAATTTTACAGGGACAAAATAAACAACAAATAACAGAATTCAAATATGATCTATAAAATACATGTGTGTTTTCTGTACACAATCATCAATTTTAGCATAAGTCGAATTTTGACAATTGTGTATAATAAAACACACATGTATTTGAATATCTGTTATTTGCAGTTAAAGTCCCTGCAAAATTGGTAGGCCATGTATTATTACCTAGACCACCTGGGTGCAATTTGTTTATTTAAAAATGATTATTTTTGGCATGTTGGCTATGTAAGATGGGGTGGTAAAGGATGGAGCTTCCTTTAGTCCTGCGTGAAGGTTCTGTCTGCTAAAGAAGATATTTTGCTTGCCAATACAGAATAGTCTTGCTAAACATATTGTAGACACTTTGTAAATTAACAGAATTGCAAATGACCAATGTGGTGGCCTATACAGGTTTTAGATTACAGACTCAGGTATGCAGAATGTATTGGTATCTCACATTGGAATGCCTGTACTCTCTAAGGTTGTCTCACATAGACATAATCACCTGCTCCTTCCTTCTACCGCAGCTACATGTTGGAATAAACACAGGTGCTGGATCTCAAAATCAGGTCCGTCTCATACCTTCTCCATAGCGCATCCATAAAAGAGAAAAATCCACACTCTTGGTTTAAGAACGCCAAACTTGATCCTTTATTTTGAACGCTGAAAACACAACATAGCATACATTACATCCAAACAAATTGATTTTCCCTGAAGTGCACGCCCCTCAAGTGTGTCCAGCAAAGAAGAGAGAAAGACTTCAGGGGAATCACTTACATCGCTATAAATAAGCTCCAGTAGAGTGAAACATGTAAAGGTAGCCATGCACAGGTCGATTTTCCACTCGATTTTTGACGGACGATCACTGCGCGTGTTCACGAGTTCGATCGGCAATTGACCGGGTTTTGATCACCCTGAACAATCGACCCCAAAAAATCGGAATAGACTAAAAATCGGATCGGAAAGATTGGATCAGCAATCGATCAGCATTTGATCACTGACAAATCGGCCTGTGTATGGCTACCTTAAGAGGTGTGACCTCCATGTGGGGGTGACTTCATCTATGCTATGTTTTCCATGTTCAGAATTAAGGTTTTAAACCAAGAGTGTGGATTTTTCTCTTTTGTGGATGCACTATGCAGTATGTATATTATATGTGGCACTGTGTAATGCACTGAACACATAAACTGTAGACATGCATCAGGTACGAACACAGGCTGCATATAATAAAATACAAACACAATGCTACAAAAAAGGAGGATTTTATCTTTATTGTGTCGTCTACAATATATACAGAACGTAAAAACTCGACTGGCAATTAGTGTTACTTGTCTACAGGACAACAAATTTACAAATGTCTGTGCACTGCACTCTACCCAGCACTGAAAATGTTCTTTTCAGAACAAACAGCTCAGTGAAGCACCATCACAGAACACGAAAAAGGGAAATTATTTGCTCTTGTTGGCTATTACACAAAAGATACAAAAATATCCGTTAATACTGTCAGGGCTGATCACTGAACTACAATCCCCAGCATTGAGTGGCAACGTGTGGTGACTCTCCCATCATTTCCTAATTGGAAGTGAAGGAATCTTGTATGCCACGCATTATGGAAGAGCCATCATCACACCACCTCAATATAAAGGATTCAGTATGTGTGTTGGCAGCGTCAGTCTAGATTTTCTGTAGCTTTTACTGCAGGATTCAATCCCAGTAGAGATCTTAGTGGAAATGCTGTCACTGAACAAGCTGCTACTCGACTTTACAAGCTTTCAACTCACCTAAAGCATACTGAAGTCAGGCAGCAGCATTGGTTTACCTCTACACACTAGAACTGAATGGGACTTTGAAGGCTGTAACAAAGCATGAAACTATTTCTGCACACAGTATTCTCATATTTACATACAATGTAAATACAAAGCTAAACATACTGCAAGGGGTGAGATCGAAATCATAATTGGGTGTACAGACCAACATTTTCAACACATAAGCAGGGAACACGCGGCTCGATATTGGAGCTGTTCGAGGTTCCCTGCAGCAGTGTGATGATGTCATCACTCTGCTGTCAGATATCAGAGGAGCTGGAGACACAGCCGATGCTTTGCATGGACACCCCACAGTCTCCATGCAAAGCAACGTACATCGAGCAAGGTTTACAGTCATGTCTGATATCCCTGTTCAGACAGGGATGGCCACATATGATATGGGCCAGATAGATGGCTGTGAACGTGCACGGCGCTTGGAGTGGCCTTTTATCTGGCCCAGCTATAGAACAATTCTAAATCTTGTAGTGGTGGTGGTGGTGCAAAGATGTGAACTCAAGCCACTGATACAGCTTGTGGGGTGAACAAAACATGAGTAGACTTAACAACTGTCATAGTTTGTCTAAGAAGCCTGATGAGATACCCCAGTACAACTTCCAGGGAGGGATGTTTAACCCTCTGAGCATTTGCCACGTGGCACGGTTTTTTTATAACCGTGCCACGGGCAATCGCGGCGGAGCACAATGTGCTCCGCCGTGATTGCCAGCTCACAAAAGTCCAGCGTCGCTGGAGACGCCGGACTTCTGCTGAAGAAAGGCGACGCCCCTCCAGTTTGACGGAGGTCTATGGCGCCGCCTACCCCCGCCCCCTTCGCGTCACCGGTGACGCGATCGGGGGCAGACCCGGAAGCATCGGCATAGATGCCGATGCTCCCGACCGCCGTCAGAAGACGGCAAGACCTTGGGCGTTCCTCCGGCTAACTCGGGCTGAGTTTCATGATGCATGAAACTCAGCCCGAGTTAATTCGGGGAGAACGCTCAGAAGGTTAACAACATGGAATGTATTACCTTGAATAATGGAGTGACAAATACTGGTACAAATGGTCCAATATCATGGCTAGTCTCACCTCACAAGACCAGCTCAATCAACAGTTATCACACCTACCTACAAGCAGTTAGAAAAAAATTACTGAAGTGTGATTGTGGAATGGAAAGTGTGGCTGTTGGTTCCCATCTATGTGCATGCAGCTAAGGAATCCTGACGGATAAAGTTCTCAACTGTGTTCCACCATGCCTCCGCCATTTAGGTGAGGAGATGCTTGAATCTGGTTATTGCTGGAAGCCGGCTCCGCTGCTGGAGAGGAGAAATCCGGAGGCGAGGAGTCCGGGCTGTCGCAGTTCCAATAGGCTTCACACAACGGGAGATCGCGTGGCTCACATACACTGTTGCTTACAACACAAAGGCCAACAGGTAAAGCAGAGAGTGTCCGGGAAGCGAGAGAAAAGTGGAGAGAAAAGTAAGACAGAAGTAAAGGCTTAAGAAAACAGCAGCAAGAATAAAACTAAGATCACATTCTCCACATATACCATAACTACACTGAACAGAAGCTGGCCATATGGGAGTGTTGTCATTCAGGTCATCAGTTTACACTCTGCGCTGGGAAAAGATGCCATTGGTCAGTATAAAGATGGAGTACAAACACATGGCTCAGCTTCAATGGGTTAGAAACATGAAATTTTACTTTCTGATCAGTCACAAATTTCAGAATTTACACTATGCGTTAAAACATTTCATATTTTTATAGAATGCAAGATAAAAATACATGAGGTCATAAATAAAGAATAGTTTTTTTTGTGAAGAGAAAACTGATAACTTTTGGACACGTCACAAATAAAATGGAAGAGGCTTTCTCATGGTCTAGAACAGGGGTTGGCAAACTTTGTGACTTGTGGGCCACATTGTCTTCTCAAATTTAATAAAGGGGCCGGACCCAGAGCCTGGAAATGGCTGACCTGCCATTGGTGTGCCAATTCCATGCATCGCCGGAATCAATAATAGGGGCGACGTATAATAGGCGACGTGTGACAGGGATCTTGTTATCGTTTGAAATTTCCTGTGCTGAAGATAAAATACTCATTTATTGCAATGAGCACAGATAATTCCTAGAGTCTGTTGTCACCATGAGGATGCGCCCACAGTGTCATGATCACTGCATCATCCCCATTTTCAACAAGGTGACAAAGGCCCGGCAAAGAAAGCTAAAAACGGGCCAGATCCAGCCCCCGGGCCATAGCAATTGCCCCCTGGGCTAGCAATTGTTGTCTATGGCAAAACAGAGCTTTTACACTTTAGTTATTGACTCGTTATTTTAAGAACTTAATTCACTTTCTTTTTTTGTCTAACTTGTGGCAATATTGTGCCTTTAAAGTCCCGCTACGTAGAAACTAGGTAGGTAGGTATTATTTGACACTAGGTAGAAACCAGCAATAACACCAGGGGTGGTCCATTATGGTCCGGCCTGGCTTCTTGTATGCTAGAACTAAATGTTTTATACTCTGTGTACTTGAATAATGAAGGTTTTTGTTGGCTTTTATTAGCTATTATTACATGTTCATTTATGTAGTATACATACAATACAGACAAGTTTTAAAGCTGCAGTCTGTATCACATAATACCTGAACATTATCTGACTGATTCACTGTTGTGAAGACATAACATTGTGATACTAAAAAACTTCCAGTGCAATATCAGAGTATGTGTACATAAATAGAGAGAATACCATCAGAATGATGTTGGCTTTTCCAGAAAGGATTTAGTTGAACCCACCCAGTTGTAAAATACTGAATAGAAGCATTCATATAGAGGGATCAAAATACATTTTACAGGGGTAGCCTTAGCATCTCTCAAAGGAAAGGAAAATAGTTCATGCCTGCTAAAGTGATGACCCTCTGCATATATTATTATAGCAAAAATATTCACTTATTCTCAAGGTTCTTGTAAGAACCTCATATGTAGCCATTACAAACATGCTGATCTTTAAGGCCCCCATACACTGGTCCGTTTCCCATCGGATTCCGGGACGATCGATTCCGGGCGCGTGCATGCGAAACGATCATCCCGGAATCGCGTAAAGCCCACCTTGTCCGATCGATCACGTCCGATTGATCGGGGGGGGCACAGAATCAGATCGGACAGAGAACCAACATGTTTCTGATCTGATTCAGCACACATCAGGGGGAGTTGCCATTTGTGAAGTTAGCGATCAGACACGGAATCCGTGGGCCAAGGTGGTATGGCGCGATCGGACAGACTTAATTGGCTGATCGATCGGACCTCCGATTCCCGCGGAAGCGATCGGATAGGTGATCGATCGGCCATAGAATCCGACAATGTATGGCTAGCTTTAGACTGTCCCCAGATGTAGCCTACCCCAGGGACAACTTGTTCCTGACTTTTCTTCAGTCCTACAGTGAACAGTTAAAACAAATGCAGATATAGGGAATACTGTGGAAAAGGAGACATATCTGTATGTGTGTCCACCTTCAGACATATATATCTATATTTTTTTAAATAATATTACTCTCATAATATTAACTGAATATATCTTTGTATAGACACACACACATCAAAAATCTAAGGCACAAAATAGCTGGAGTATCTGAACAAATACATTGGGCCTATTTATAGCAATAAGTGAAATAACTGCTTCTCCTTTTAGGGTACTGCACCCAAGTCTTCATTTATGTTGGCAAATTTCATTACATTGAGTGACAAAGAAAGTTGTTAATGATAAGTATGAAAATTTCAGTTTTTAAAAGGCTTGTTTCTTTACAAAATAACCAAACTAATGGATTATGTTGATGAGCATAAAACTCTTTTTTCTAGACTGTATGTTAGAATGACTGGATGTGGGCATGTACTGAAAGACCCTGCAGGTTTGTGACTTATCATAAAAGAAAACTGAATTGAAAGGATTCACTGGAAGAATAAATAGGTATTAGTTGGACCAGGGAGGAAACTGTAAATGCAGGTGAAGGTAGCCATACACAGTTTCGATATCGACTGGAATCGACTGGGAATCTAAAGTGATCAATATCGAACAGAAGATCAATCAAAAACTCATCAGACATGTCAGTAAATTTCAGTCGTTGTGTCATGTTGTTTTTTTGGTTTCCATGTGCCCTCTTGTGGCAGAAAGCGGTAATGATGCTTAAAAAAATTGCTTGGCTGTGAATCTATAACACTGGCGGTCCAATTGAGGTTCGACTGGTGATTTTCTTTTCTTCTGCAATATTATTGAGTCGATGATTGAATTGCAAAGTAAATGACCCGTCTATGGCTACCTTAAGAGAACCCCATATTTACTTCAAACTGTATTTCCTATCTGGACTTCTGTGTCGCTTAACCTCCTGGGCTTAAAACAAATGGTGGGCGTCCCAGGATAAGGCATAATCGCACAACCTTGTTGTGCGTTGGGGGAGCGGTGCCATAGACCTCCATGTTAACGGAGGGGACACCACTTTACCTAGCACACATCGCCCACGCCTCAATGACGACAGCCATGTGTAGAGGGGGGAGGGTCGAGGAAGCATGGTAGAGTTCACTGTACTCTGTCATGATCTCCTGTACGGCTCCGTTTTGCTAAAAAACTAAAATGACACAAGACGGCAGTAAAGCCCAGGAGGTTAATATCTCTTATGTACTACACAATAGCACATTCATTATGGATATACACAACAGACTCTACTGGAATCAAAAATCTTATATATATCCCAAAACACTGACACAAGCCATGTTCCAATAAGGCACACATGTCTGCCGTAACTCCAGCCACCAATGCAAACTACATAGTCCAAGATGGCAGACAAGGGCACACTTCCTGCAAGATGCCATTTTCTGTCCGAGCTGCACCCAGGCCCCTATTTATACCTGGATGAGTAATATTCCTCTTCCAGCTCATAAAGGTCGATAGCAATCTCATCGCGAAGAGAAATTAGCTTTTTGTCGCATTCATCCTGGAGAGTTCGCAGCTGTTGATTCTTCTGATTTATGGCCTCATTCACAGAGGGAAAATCATTGAGAATGAGGTACTGCTTCAGATCAGAGACCAGCCTCATGAGTGATTCGCCAGCACGCACCTAGAAGATATAAGGACAGTATGTGGTAAATCTACAAAACTTTACAGAATGTAAAACTGCTGATGCCAAATCTGATAAGACTCCTTTCGTCATTTTATATTTTGGGCAATCCAGGCAACTACATGTCACTGCCAGAACAATAATCACATATGCAAAAGTAACTTTACGTAATGCAATGCCCTAAGGCCAGTTTAAACCTTCCAGCCACCCAAGTGGCAGCTGCATCAGACATATTTCTTAAGCCCCCCATACACCTTTAGGTCACATTTATACAATGTCCTTTAGATCTACCAACAGCTATGTAGTGCCGGCTCCTCCCTGATAGAATACATAGTGATTGAAAGGTTTAGAAAGCTCCTCAAATTACATGATTTTGGTAGAAGTCGATTGTAAAGTGATGGGGGCCTTTCCTTGACACAAGACAATACATGAACAGCAAATGTTATGTAGAAATTGGTAGAGGCTTTGGCACATTGCACCCCTCAGAAAATTGATGCACTCTGCAGTACATCTGCAGCTACGCTCAGATGGCTTTCTCCAGGATTCTGACACTAAGGCCATGTGTCCACTGCTGTTGAAAAAAGACACGCGCCAGCACATATTCCGCCGGATTCCCTTCGACTTGATTTAGCATACCAAAGACTTGGAGACACGTCCAATGATCTTCACGTCTCAGTGGCACCGCGGGTGCGCCGCTTGGGTAATGCAGAGTGAACACTGTCCCATTCATTACAATGGGACAGTGTCCCATTTATTTTCTCTTTCTCATCCTCTTCTTTTCTTTTCTCTTTTGCCCCCCTTCCCCCGTGGGCAGGTTGCTTTTTTTATACCAATGCAGTGCCACCCATACCTTGGTACATTACCCTACTCTACAATTAGCTATGTTAGTTTAACCTTCCTCCTATGTTAGCATTCTGTTATGTTAACTATCTGTTATGTTAGCGGGTCGGTTTTGGTCGGTTTGTGTCTTTAATCAGCCATATTAACCTCAAAACAATTATTGATGAGCATAAAGCACTACTCTGCTGCATACATGCTTTCACTTTTCCTATTTTGAACCCCTGCATGGTAGAACCTTGACATTTTGGGGGTTACCAGTTAACCCCTGAGATTACATCTATGCAAATTTTCAGGTCCCCGAGCACAATTCTTCCTACTAAAATCCCCCTATCAAATATTGCTTGGATGTAGTCTCATTTTTTAGATTGCCAATTTTTTTCAGTTGTTATTGTTAAACGCATACAATTTATGTCACTGGGATAACAGCAGGGAAACATTAATATCTATGAAAGGTTGCAGATAGTGGTGTCACATTGTAAATTACTAATCTAAATAGGGTGTTGGAGCATCTGGGGGTTGAAAGTCAGGGAGTAGGCATATGTAAAGCCCTAGCTCCATGTCTAGTAATTCTCCCTATCGTCTATACAGGACACAGTTTCAAACATATGTATTTAATTACTAGACAAGAGGCACCTCACAAGTACATATTGAGGGGTGAGTGTAGGGTGAAAGGGGTAGGAAGACCTGAGGAGCCCTGGGATGGCCATTTTCTCTGCTCACAAAGCTTACTTTAGGAAATATTGATATAAATTCAAGCTTTTATTATCCTTCCTGTGCAGGGGCCCCCTACCACTAGCACTTCCTTTCCCCCCGGCCTGAGGCCTCCAAAGAATGCCTATGCACATAACTTTTTAGTGAGCTCCTCAGATGAGTACCAGGAGATGGTGTTTGGTACTCACCCCATATGTAGGGTGGTCTCCCTCACTGTCCTCTGCGTCAGCCTCCTGCATGGTAGATTCTGCTGCAGATGAACCTCCCTGTTCCTAATTGAGCCTCTGATTAGCTGTCTGCATCCACAGGTCACCAGCTGGCTTTGGGTCAAATGAAACCCCCAGTAATGTTTGAACCCCCAGATCTCATCGCCATTGAGCATTGCAACAAAATCTCTGTGTTCAACACAGGGATTTTAGTAGACATGGAGCTAGGGATTTACATATGCCTACTCCCTAACTTTCAACCCCCAGATGCTCCAACACCCTTTTTAGATTAGTAATTTACAATGTGACACCACTATCTGCAACCTTTCATAGATATTAATGTTTCCCTGCGGTTATCCCAGTGACATAAATTGTATGCGTTTAACAATAACAACTGAAAAAAATTGGCAATCTAAAAAATGAGACTACATCCAAGCAATATTTGATAGGGGGATTTTAGTAGGAAGAATTGTGCTCAGGGACCTGAAAATTTGCATGGATGTAATCTCAGGGGTTAACTGGTAACCCCCAAAATGTCAAGGTTCTACCATGCAGGGGTTCAAAATAGGAAAAGTGAAAGCATGTATGCAGCAGAGTAGTGCTTTATGCTCATGGGGAAGCAATATTTGAATATTATCAATATTATTGGCTGTATTTTAGCTGAAATGTAACTTGTAAGTGTTGTAGCTAGAGAGGTGAAACTCGGGGTGTAAGTAGTAGTAGGGGAGCATTACTGATCCTAAAAGTTTCATGTTTATACTATTAATGGTTTTCATGCTATGAATGTTTAAAGTTAGTGTCATACAGGTTTATTAAGCCTAGTTTCTACAGCACAGCCAGAGTGGAAGAGGGTCCTGCGTTTTGATTGGCTGGGAGGACGTATCTGCGGGAGCTACAACACAGAATCTAGCTCCTCTCCTTCGCTTCAAAGCATTGGCTCTCACTAGTAAGGAGGGAAGGAATGAGCTGCAGCCGCCGGTCCACATGTGACCCTATTTGGGTCCGGATCTGGACCGGGTTCCGCCTATAGAGTACCCCGGATCTATGGTGTTACGGGTCAAATTTAAAATATAAAAATGCAAAATGAAAAGCTAAACAAGTAAATCTCAAAATGTGGATTTGCAAGGTCAAACAAACAATGAACAATTAAGCAAATCAAACCAACAGAAATGAGGCACTAGTTCCAAAAAACTTCTTTGTGTGCAAGAACATGCATGTGTGGCAAAAAGTGGCACTTTGAAAATATTTTTTTTGCAGTAGAAGCCACCTTTGCAGACCTGACATCTCTTTCTTTTAGAATCAGGTGGCCTCAGTGGGGTTGTGGCTGTGTAGTTGATGCAGTGCTGGCTGAAGAGGATGCTGGCACTGATGCTCTTTGTGTTGCTCATGGTGTGGAAGGAGTGCTACATGAGCTCTGCAGCTGTCTGACCAAGGCTGCAGTGGCTGGGTCACCCGTTCCCTTCTCTCAATGTGTGCCTTCACAAGGGAACTTCATAACTTCTCAAGAATCATTCTCTGCTTGTTTTTCTCGCTTGTTTTTTCTGGTTGAGTTCTACCCTAGATGAATGTGGGTCTTTGGGAAAAGTGGACAAAAGTATCACACTCTGTGGTGTAATGGTGTCTGTAAAAGCTAATTTTGAAAAAGTGGAGCCCTGTCCGTTACCTGCAAAATATCAGCAGGCAGCTCAGGTTTATTTTATTTTTTTACTGTGCACACCATGATAAGATTGTCCAAGGTCATAGCAAGTAAAGAAATTGTCATATGTGATATTGTGACCCCACAGTCCAGTAGTCATATTGAGGACTACATATTTTTTTCTCAGAAATACCACTTGCAAAATCCAGCTTTGCATGGAATCACAGGCTGTCCAAATTTTTTTTTGCCGTATTTCCCTGGCTTACTAGGCATGTACTGCCAGAAAGGGCATTTTCCACAGAAAGGGATAAAACATTCATCTACTGTTACCTCTGAGCTCCAACAGATGTTACCACTTTTGGATTTGAACGTTTCAGCAGGAGTGAGTGGAACATGGGTGACCTGCTCATCAGATGTGTCTGTGTCTTCTGGTAGATACTCTACAATGTCTTCCTTCTAGGGATCATCTGTTCATCTGTATCACTATGTTGTTCTGTGTCCTATGCCTCATTTTTAGAAAAGATATGATCCAGAGCTTGGCATATTGTAAATCTTCAAATTTGTGACTGCTGCAAATCAGAACTATTGTACTCTGCAAGTCACCAACGCTAAACTAAATATGTCTTATGCAAGCCTAACATGTCTGTCTTTGTTTGTTTTGTTTGTTCAGGTAAGGAGACACACAGGCAAAGAAAGACGCCCCTCAAAGTGCGTTTATGATTTTTGTTTTGACTATAACTATTGTTTTGTAACCTTAAATTATAACTGGGTCAAAACTGCATTTAAAAAGCCGACCCTAACACAAGAGGAAGGTTAAATAAGAGGAAAGCTCCCCCTTTTTGGATTTACTGCCTTTTGGTTATATACATAAACATATAAATGTCCCAGACATACTGGATTGGGCGATTGTATTGTTTTACTGTTTTATTTTATAATGTAATACAAGGTATATTTTTGTCTACACATTTGTAGATTTTGTATTATTCATTTGAAAACTCAATAAAATTATTGAAACAGAAAAACAGTACAGGAGGATGTCACCCATTCTGACCACATACTGCTGTTTTCCCTGGAACTTTTGGTATCTGACAAATTATTATATTGGGTGTCCTCAAT
The DNA here is from genome assembly GCA_036250615.1 of Ptychadena robeensis. Taxonomy (NCBI): domain Eukaryota; kingdom Metazoa; phylum Chordata; class Amphibia; order Anura; family Ptychadenidae; genus Ptychadena; species Ptychadena robeensis. The sequence goes on from CM070040.1 coordinate 42,155,693, forward strand.
GTGATACCCTCCCAACACCCACCATCACCTTCAATACTTACAATGTTAGCAGCTCGGACGTGCATTTCATAGTTATCCTGCTCTCCTTGAGTTGAGCGTGAGACTTGATGTTCTTCTTCAATCTGTAAAAATGTAAAAAAAATGATTCCACATTGGATTAAAGTCTCAAATCTATTTGCCCAATTCTTTAACAGCTTGAGATGGGGGGGGGGGATTATTAATGTTCCTTCCATTACGGAAGTTTTCTTCCAGAAGGATATTCCTCATCAACCAGACCAACTTTTCAATCAACAAGCCCCTGCCCGTGCAATAGCAATCTAAGGCAAAAAAAAACAAAAAATACACATATATATATATATATATATATATATATATATACAGTGCTGCTTGAAAGTATGTGAA
>CM070040.1:42205870-42222300 GCA_036250615.1 Ptychadena robeensis
CCCCCCCCCCCCCCCCCGGTCACTGAGAGTTATGGATAGCCCCTGACTGAACGTCATTCAGTGACAAATGCTAATGTATATCGAAATATTGAAATATTGGAAATGTGTAGTATCACCGTTATTGGAAAAAATTATATTGCGATATATATTGCTTTTGAATTATTGTCCATATTGATATTGTGAATAATTTTTATTCTTCTGAAGTTTGGCTCCTTTTTCATCTTTAAATTTTTTTTAAATAAATAGGGCTAGCTCATTTGTGAGTTAATTGCAATTCCAATCCCCCGAACCAGGTATCGTCACCAAATTAGCTAGAAATGTAGCTTATTTTCATATTTTAATTCCTTAGATCTCCAGCAATTATGGTAATTATACCATGCATGTTCAGGAGCTTTGCAAACTCACAAAATCAGCTAATGAAAATTTATTCTCCCCCCTAGCAAACGACATCTATATGTATTGTGAAATTAGTTTCCCTGACTGCACAAGGGAGAGGAGTGAATGGAAATCTAAACCTTTACAGAAATTCAGCAAACTACATAGATGCCACTATAACTGGTGTCAGTACTCTGTAGCTCACCTGGATACTAGATATACTACAAATAACAAGAACTGATAACTGGGCCTATTGCCGCTGTGTCTCCACTTATGTAACTGGCATTTTTCATGATGACCCCCATATTTCCCATCTCTGGGAGGCAGTGCAGAGGTGGAACTCCACTTTTAGAAAAGGCTGTATTGTGAACTTCCCGTGCTCCCCAAGGCACCCAGTCACCACCATTTTCTTACCCCACTCCGCCCCAATAACCTCCATGCTGCGGCCATTCCTTTCCTCTTTCCGGCACTTCCGAGTCACGTGAGTCAGTCACTATGGCGACAAGAAGCTCAGTGACAGCCATCTTGCTGAAGTCTTGTGAGTTTCTTCCTCTAGCGGTAGGGGGACACGTGCTGCCAGCATGGAGGATTTGACCGATGAAGTGCGGGGATTTCTTCTCCAACATCCCGAGCTGCAGCTTGTACCGGGGAATAAGGTACCCGACTCCTGTCCAGGGGAATATGGGGTACATTGCTAGCTGTGGAGGAGGCCTCCAGGGAAGGCATGGAGTACACTCATAGGCATCATGGGGGTGCACGAGAGAAGCCTTCCTGAGGTGACATATGGGGCATGCACAGCACCCGGGGAGGCCTCCTGGAGTGAGAGGAGCCCTGCTAAGGTGACATAGGGAATCTCCACAGCAGGGGATGAGGCCTTTTGAGGTGACATGGGGTACATTCACAGCACAAGAGAAGCACTCCAGGGGTGACATGAGGACATCCACAGCAGGAAAGGATGCCTCCAGGGAGACAGAGGGGACATGCACAGCACAAGAGGAAGCTTCTTTGGAATGCAAGGGGACTTCCACATCACAAGAGGAGGCCTCTTGGGGTGACATGACAGGAGATGAGGTGACATATGGGACATCCATTCCATAGCACATTATTTCATCTCGCCTGAGTTATGGCAGCACTGGCACCTCCTCTGCCCAGCCTTGGTTTATTATTGTGCTACATTCCTTTCTGTCCTTGTCACCACTCTAATCACAGCTATTTCCACTTTCTCCTACTCAGGTCCGCTTCACCCCGACTGGACATGAGCTGCCCTGTAGACTCCCTGAGCTGCAAAACTTCACAGCTGGGAAGAAGTACAAGCATCTTATGGAAGTATCATTTGATGGCAGCAAATATGAACCCCACATTGTCCCCAGCTCAAAGAACACGTATGTCGCCTCAATATTCTAATATATGTGGCAGTACAGATTAACTCCATGTACTGAGGATGTGAATATTTATTACAATTTGAACTGCTCTTTAAATTCTACATACGGGGTCCCTTTCAATAATGTAAACCTGAAACATGCACTATCTTTAGAAATAAATACATGTAACAGCTAATATCATTTTGTTGAGTTCCAGGTTTAGGTTCTGTATGGATGCCTACTGGCTAATGCCTTGTCAAATATCCTGGAAATGTATTAAATGACTGCTATTTTCCTTCCAGAGGGCAGCTGTTCTGTAAGCTGACACTCCGTCACATCACAAAGCGCTTGGAAGATGTTCTGAGGCACGTCAATGGAAAACGCTACCAAAGAGCACTGTCTAAATGTAAGTTAAATCTCCAGGTATCCATGAGAAATATGGAGATGTGGGAGTGGATAGCAGATGACTCTTGGGTTGTGCTGGTTTTACTTTTATCCCTTTTCATGATTACCAATGATTTATTAGTAAGAGTGAAGAAAACTGTAAACTCACTCTGAATTTAAATGACTGTAACATAAACCTATAAGCAGATTACCTAACAATTTCTAATACTGTCTTATTTGGTTGTGTTGTATCCTAAACCAACCACACATTCTATAGTAAGACATTCTGTAATTTGGGTAAGGTGCACAGATTATATTATAATTTTTTTTTCTTAGATGAGGAATGCCAGAAGCTGGGAGTGGAGTATGTACCTTCTTGTTTAAAGAACAAGCCCAAACAACGAAATTTCGGGGATGATCGTCAAACTGCCAAAAACAACCAATTGTGGGAGCCAAACGATAGCAGTGCTGAGGACAGTGACTCCGGCGACAGCATGAGTGACCTTTATCCAGGTATGAATTAACTTTTTATTTATAAAGTGGCAAAATTTTACACAGCGTTGTTCATTAAATAAGGGTTGAAATGCAACACAAGCTAACATACAGATACAAACAATAACACAGGAGCAGAAGAGGACTCTACCAAACCGGGCTTGCATTCTAAGAGATTAGGGAACAAAGTATACACCATGTAGGGAATATTCACATGCTGCTGCAGTTACTACAGTTCAAGTTTCCATTTAGAACTCACAAAGTTCTAAACGGAACTTTAGAACTTTGTAATAATAAAGATATTTGCAGTAGCAGTTTAGCATTCCTATACCGGGCACAGGGTCTGAAGCACTATACTAAACCATGACTGATATACATAGGTGCTTGTCCTGACCATAATTCATATTTCTATTTGGTAACAAAAAGCTAGACCCGCATTTATCTATAATATTATATTCTAGAATATAACAATAGACTGCTAACCTCCCTGTCAGTCACCCAGTCTAGCTTGTGGTAGTTAAATAGCGGTACTTGTTCCAGGTGAACCTGCACCATGCTCCAGCGATGGCATCCTCTTCTCTTCTTAGATCCACCTCCTCAAAATCAGTGATGACACCAAGGAGGTGCCCTTGCCTGTAATAACAGGCAAAGGTGTCTTGGGTTTTTGCATCCACTGCATGATTGATGATGCTGGGAATGTGAAGGGATGGGGCTGGTAGGTGGACCACTAGGGGTGATCAAGCCATATCTAGTTTAGAGCACTACACCAGGCCTGACCCTAAATCCCTATGCCCAAAATGCTAGCGTCACAAGCATTTCAATTGCCTATTTTGGTTAGAATTGTACTAATAGTGCAAGTCTTTGCTACTTAATCAAACGTTATTACATCTATTTTAAAATACCTATGTATTCCAGCAAACATGTTCACGAAGAAATCCACAACTGATGCAGTAAATGGAGATTTTCAACCAGAGGGTGATGAAGAGATGGATGTGGAGGAAAGTCTTGATAGCAAGCATGGAAAACGACCTCAGGTATTCTGGAGTTTGATTTCAATACATTAGAAAATAAAGAATTATTGTCATTCTGATGATCTCTTTCTCTCCTCCTCCACAGACGCAGGCAGGGCCCTCCCGCAAGAAGTTAAAAAGCCACCATAAGAAATCTAAAAATTTCAAGAAGTCTGCAAAAAAGTGAATTCCATGTCCTCCACTTTTACATTCTTTTCCCCTTTTTCGTTTATATATTACTGGTCACACAAAGCTGTGTTATTGTCCTTCACAGAAGCCTTGGAGGAGGACACAGTAGATAAAATGACAGTAGCGTGTGACAGTTGGTGGAAATTTGTGAAGCCCCCTGTGCTGACGTCCTATTAAAACAAAGGGTGGCTTTAACATAACCTTTTATATAATTTAAAGATTTCTGCATAGGTTGCGTTACATCTTTACACACTTTGTATACATTCTAGTTCTGAGTGTCAATTTATATAGCGGGGACATAACAATTCCACCATACTGCAGAGCACGAGACCTGTTCCCACATGCTCAATGACCATCTACTTTGTTTTCGTCTGTGAAAAAAAAGTGCTCATGCAGCTTGTATGTCATTCTGCTAATAGTTTACATATTCTGTCTGGGGATTATGAGATTTTAGATTCACAAATACACAACATATTTCCTTTTATAGAGATTAGCAGCATGTGTGAGATTTAACTAGTCTGTGTAACCAAGATTGTTAGCGTTCAGTATTCTTGCACATCAACAAACAAAGGAATATGTTAAAGAAGAAAGATGTGGTTTGTAGTCTAAAATCCTGATGTATATTACCCTTATTCATTGGATTTGATACTTTTTATGTTATAGTAACTGAACTAATAACTGATATCAGTAACTTATATGAGAATGTATCAGTAAAATCAAAAGTTCTTTGTATACTTTATACCTAGATTGGAGACACAAAGTTTGGAGACTACCAAGTATAATCGGGCATATCATTTTAGGTCTGCATATAGTTGGAAGGAAATAATTTTTTGTAGTCCAAAATAAATGTGACTTATACGTTGTGTGAGTGGTTTTTCTAATCATGAATCTGGTTATCAAGTCTATATACTCTAATGACTTCAGTTAGCCAATAAACGGTATCACTTGAGCGCCAAACTTTCTGTATTCATTGATGGCTAACACAGTACAACACTCTACTAATACTAGTATGTAGAAATGAATTTTTAATTAAATCTTGTTACTTGAAATTAGCATGCAGATTTCATGAAGTCTTAAACAAATCCAATAAAGCACAGAAGCTGCAGAGTAAGGTCGGCTCAACTCAGGCTATGTCTAATTCTTACATTGATGTCAAAATATGGCATCTCATGAAGCATATCTACTAGTATATTGTTATCTGAATATTGAGAACTCCTGTGGCTATATTGTTCAAAATGCATAAGGTCGCATCGCTGACCACATTCCATTAAATGATCTTAAAATAAAGGGTCAAATATAAGAAGCCATTTGAGAAATTATCATATAATTTCTGTTGATAGAAAAATCTGAGCAGAGGTCACCAGTAGATCAGAATCTCCAGCTGACAGAACTGATATAATTAACTAAATGGTTTTCTACTTAATATTTATTTTGCTTTGTTTCCATTAAAAAAGTATTATAAAAGTGTTATATTTGAATTTCTATTAAATTCCTTCTCCAGTAACAACTAATTGAGCCACCAGATGGCAGTGTGGTGCTGTTTGTTTACATTTCAATGGCTGGTGTTGGAAAACACAACAGAGTTTCACAGAGGCTGCCAACGTGCCAAAGTCCTCCCCATACTGAAGAAGCCATCACTTGACCCCTCTTCCCTCTAGCTACCGACCAATCTCTCTTCTTCCTTTCACTTCTAATCTGCTTGAGCACCTTGTATACAAAAGACTCACCAACTATCTGACTGAATAACCTAATTGACCCCTTCCAATCCGGCTTCTGATCTTCTCATTACACTAAGACAGCAATCACTAAAGTTGCCAATGACTTGCTCACTGCCAAGGCAACTTGCTTCTTCTGCTGGATCTCTCCTCTGCCTTTGACACTGTTGATCACCATCTTCTTTTACAGACCTTGCACTCAATTGGTATTCGCCACTGCACTTTCCTGATTCTCCTACCTGACTGACCGCTTTCCAAACTTCTTTCAATGGCTCCTCTTCTCACACCCCTCTTCCCATTGGCGTCCCACAAGTCTCTGTCCTTGGTCCACTGCTATTCTCACTTTACACCTCCTCCCTCAACTCATCCTTTGGTCTGCAATACCCTTTTTATGCTGATCATGCCCAACTCTACATATCCACCCGGGCCTTCACTCCCTCTGTCCTGGACATCGTGCAGTGCCTATCAGCCATCTCTTCATGGATGGCTGACATTCCTTAACCTAACCTGAACTCATCATCTTTCATCACCTTCCAAGCCTGTCCCACTTACAACTCCAACCTTGTACCTTAATACTCCCCTAACCGCCCCCTCCACTCCTCAAGTGACCTACTAATGACATCCCCACTCATAACATCATCACACTCGTGGCTTCTCTAGGGCCGCCCCTACCCTCTGGAACTCTCTCCCTCGCCCCATTAGACTGACTCCAACCTTTGGCACTTTTAAAAAAAATCCCTGAAAACCCACCTCTTCACTCTCTACTACCCATCTTCTCACTCCAAACATCACCACCATTCCAGCCCCATACCCCCACCTATTATATTGTAAGCCCCATCGGGTCCTCTACTTTTCCTGTGTCATAACCTGTTCCTGTGTGTATTATATTGTGTTGTTTCTCCACTCTAATGTATTGTACAGCGCTGTGTAATAGGTTGGCGCTATATAAATAAATGATATTGTTTTTCTTTTTTGAAAATATCCTAATGTGAGGTGGGCAGCTTGTGCTCGACTCCCAATACAGTGCAGATGGCAGCTCTCCCATCTGTATCTGCAGCTGAGCTCACAGACAGTTTTCACAGAGCCGGAGGAAAGAACTGCCCACAGGCAGATCTCTCCTATGCAATGTGTTATCGACCATAGCACATTGCTCAGCTGTTTTCACACACAGGCAGAGCTGGATGGGTGAGATGCGGGCTGGCAGCTCTTTAGTCTGTCTCTTCTCTTAACAGTTTATATCAGCGGTGCTCTGCTGATGTCCCACATCTGGCAGCTTCTCCACCTTCCCAGATATTCTTGGCAGGGAGTCAAGGTCGTGCCTTCAGAAAATAAGATGCAGGCATTTGTTGTGTGTGCGTCTTATAGTCAAAAAAGTAAGGTAAATCTTGTGTTTTAGATGGGAAAGGGATCATGCTTTGAAAAAAAATACATGCTATAGCCTCTGTCAAGATATGCTTTAATGAGGCACAGCAGTACTTACCATGCTTACTCTATTGGGGTAAATTATCTTCTCTTGCTGTCCAGCTTTAAGCTCTTTCTATCCTCCCTCCCAATTAATAATAAAATTATGGTTTAATAATAATAAAAAAAAAAATGTTAACACTGTAATTGGTCTGAGCCTAGAACTTTGGTGACACAGGTCTGAAAGTAAGGCAGAGCTTAGAGGTGTGATGACTTGAAAGAATGAACACTCCGATCTTTGTGTATGTGGAGCTTTATTGTGACAAGCAGAGCAGAGGCTGTGGATTCTGCTGTCATATCAGCATACAAGTGATGTTACACTATATAACGGTTGGACACAATTGCTTGTGGTGGGAGACACCCAGGTTAAACATCCACGCGCAGTCTCTTACAGGGGGGTTTTCTGGGGTCCAAGTGCTTTTATATGATAGCTGGTGGTGATGATTATGGGGCAGTTCCTCTTGTTTGTTATAGACAAACTAGCAAATCATTTAGTCTATTTTGTAATAAAATAGATTACATGTATAAAGACTATTGAAGACTGAAATCTATATTACAAATGGGTGATGGACAAGGTAGAGTCTTCTTTCTTTTGCAGTTTTCTTTAAAAGCAATCCAAAAGGAAAGACTGGCTAGACATTAATCACGGATAAGTTCATGGGATGTATGTAAAAAGAGGCAGTGAGATCCTTTCAGCATGCGAAGTGCGGCAATAAAAGGCTCTTTCCTCCCCAAACTAACCGAAAAAGAAAAGGATGATTGTGCAGGGCACGATGGGAGACTTTGGTTCATGCAAGTTATGCTCTGACAGGGGTTGCTGTTATTTCAGTCTGAATGTCCTGATAAAAACACCTGATGCATATTTGCTACCTTCAGCCATTTTCTTTCCACAACACCAAATGGATACTGTGATCAGGCATACTTGTGGCAAAGACCAAGCCAATGTCATTAACACCATCCAAGCCATTCAGCCATGCCATTTCTCCGGCCAGGAAGCTGGAGCCCCTTTTGGACTTCCTATACTCTGGTAGGGGCCAGCGGCTCACCACTTTTTCAGTCCGTAAGTCCATGATGTACAAGTGGTGATTGTCAAACAAGAGAGCAAAGATGTCACCAAAGCCGAGAAGGGAGAGGCTGGTGGAGTCTGGCGTTTTTATAATTCTAGAACAAAAAACAAACATTATTATATATACAGACTATATAGTTAGCATTTGGTAGATGCTGGACAGTGACTCACAGTTTTGAATTTTAATCACATCTGACAATATCACGAGAGTTCCCACTTTTCTTGATAAATGTAACAGAGGAATGGCAGACTAAAGCTAGCCACACATGGTTCGATTTTAGCATTCAATCAACGTTTTTCGATCAAATAAACGATCGATTGTACAAAAATCGATGTGCTGCCCACACAATCGACAATCATTGATTGATTTTTGTCAAATCGTCGATTGAAAAGTGATCGGACAGGTTGGAAAATTTGGCTCGATTTTTTTGGCTACTTCCCTTTAACTTCCACTGAACTAAATCGTTAGAGGAATTCAATCAACGATTTTGGATTACTTCGATTAACTTTTCAGTCGAAATTGAACAATAATCGTACTCCCCATGTGGTGTACATCGATTAAATTAAAATCGAGGTTCGATTTTTTTGATCGAACTACAAAATCGAATCGAACGCTAAATTGAACCATGTGTTCACACACTTCTGCATACTTCTGCTATGTATTGCAACTAGAAATAATGAGCGACGAGTCTAAGCCTAATTTTATCTACAAAAAATGGCAAAACTTACTGACTCGAGTATAAGCCGCAGATCAAATACTAAGTATAGAAGAAAGAACAGTCAGCCAGGAATGGCGACGGGCCCCCCTTGTAGCTACGGAACCCCATAGTGGCCACTAGGACCGCTGTGGTTATTCTTATGCCACTGGGCACATTCATTGCCCACACTGGAAACTGGCAGCAGAAAGAGGAGTTGGAGGTCACAGAGAAGACAGCTTGTTAGTACACCGGCGCCCGCAGAGAGACCAGCAAACACCCGGACAGGTAAGTGGGACCCTGACCCAAGTAAAAGCAGAGGGGGGCTTTTTCAGCCCATTTTGTGGCTTATACTTGAGTATATAGGGTATGCTGTATGATGAACTTGCTTAAGCTTATTTTGACAGTTTAGTCTTTCTTCCCTTAGAAATAGTTTGTTTATTCTTTGCCTAAAGGAGGTCTGGTATGAAGGGGGTTGGGATAAATGGCAGCATCCCGTTTCTATTTTTAATCCATTATGAATTACAATAAATTCCTCTGTGCAAATTCAGCTTCATTTGTATGTAAACAAGGCATTAAAAATGTGATGGCGCAAATTGCAACAAATAAACATATACGTTTTATTGTGGTTAAAACGCAAGTAAAAAAGCAGATGTCCATGGGAACCTTGCCTAACCCATATAAGGTGAAATGACATCAGAGAGCATTTATCTTCCGGAGATAGTATTGTGTTTAAGAGAAGGAAGCAGTAGGGCAGCCGGGATTGAGGCAAGTAACAGTCTTCTTTAAGCTGAGTTAACTCAAGTTTTATGTGAACAGGCCCACTTCTCAGACAATCGTTTACGTCTGTTGGGCCTTAGACCACAACTATCATTCAACTGCTGCAGGAGGGGTGACAATTTATAGCTTTAACACAGAGAAAGAAATAACAGTATCTCTATTACCTTAAAATATCGTAGCTGGCAAAGTCCCATTGGTAGAGTCCTAATGCTGAGCTGCATACAATGTATCTGCCATCAAAGTGCAGGCGTGGCTGCAGGGTAATGCTTCGGTCATCAGACACATACAGGGTCTTCAAGCATTTGCAGTTTATTTCTCTGCCAATTGGCCAAATCTGCAACACAAACACAGTTACAATATAAAAATAATAACCCTTAAATCAATATATAGCAGAAAATTACCCGATTTATTACACATTTTTGAAATTACCTTTTGTATTTCATTACTATTAGTCCTTGAAAGAAGTACTACAGTACATATACATAAACTTAAATATAAGACGATTTTTAAATACCCAAAATGTGGCACAAAACCCCAAAAACCTTAAATTTGAACTCAATTTCTACAAAGCTAGAGGACTGTTTCCCTAAACCTTCAGCAATGTTGGTGATGATACCATGTTCAGGGGCTTTGGAATGAACTCACAAATCAGCAATTTGAAATAACACCCTGTAACAAAAGTACATTGGCTTTGAATTTCTGCTGCATTTCCCACCCTAGGCTTATACTGGAGTCTGTTTTTCCAGTGTTGTGGGGGAAAAATGATGTACCTAGGCTTATACTCAAGTATATACAGTATACCTAGCCCTATACTCAAGTATATACAGTATACCTAGGCTTATACTCAAGTACATACAGTTTACCTAGGCTTATACTTAAGTATATACAGTATACCTAGGCTCATATACAGTACACATATGCTTATATATAGTTTACCTAGGCTTATACTCAAGTATATACAGTATATAGTAAAAATGTTTTGGCTGCATCATGGATTTATACTCAATACATAAAGCAAAAAAAAATGACAACTCCTAAACACAGAATCAAAAGTGCCAAACAACAGTGCTTAAAAAGTCTAATCCAAAGTTTTATTATTGTGAAAATACAATAGAAGGAATAGCCAGCGGATCTTGAAGGATCAGTAGACCGCCTTCCTTGGGGCTTTTTTCCCTCTAGCAGGAATAGTGCTTCAATTATAACATAATGCCTAAACGGTTGTGATACTTGAGGTTAATTCTGGGATTTCTGCTCGCTTCATATGTTGCAGCGGGGCTATCATAGGCAGTGGGACTCTATGGAGCTCTGTATGTAGGCAATGCTGCATGTGCATCCCCATAGAAATTTTATTGCGAATGCATAAGAAGGAACTTACACATGTGATTTTGGGAAATGCAGTTTCCCAATGCAGGGCGCCAATCACGCCCATAGACATAAATGGACATGGTCAAAATTTGTATGTGGACGTGAATTTTAACAGCGTCCAATCATTCTCTATGGACACAATCGGGGGTGGCTGCATTGGCCATGCATGAAAAAAATGCAGCGGAGCCAATGTAGGGTCAAGCCCAAGACAGAGGAAGAAATGGAACAAAAGTAATAATGAGGTGGAAATCGTTTTTTGTAAAATAATTCATCCTCCAGTATTGAAAGGTGGAATAGACATTTTTTACACGAGGGATTAACCTTCCTAGCGCACCGCCCATATCGCGCCGTTTACAACGGCACGATATGGGCGATCAAGGCAGTGTACATAGTACACTGCCCGCCGTTTCCGGCATCCCGCCGGAGCTCTACGCGCAGCTGTTGTCATTACTGACAACAGCTGCGCGGGAGAGAAAGCCGGCGCTCCGGAGCCGCCAACCCGGAAATGCTGCGGTGATGTAAACAATCGCCGCAGCTTTCCGGGGAGGCATAAAGTCTCCCCATCGGCGGCTTCCCGTGCGGTTGAGGCGAGCCTAAAGCTCGGACGAGCTAGGCTCGTCTCAACCGCTAGGGAGGTTAATAACAGACACTTTTTTGGAATAAAATAAAGTGCCACATAAATCCCAGCTCCAAATTTAGTTTCACGCAACAGATGTCTTAATCTTAAGGCCCCCATACACGGGTCCATTTCCCATCGGATTCCGGGACGATCGATTCCGGGCGCGTGCACGCGAAACGATCGTCCCGGAATCGCATGAAGCCCACCTTGTCCGTCCGATCACGTCCGATCGTTCGGGGGCCCAGAATCGGATCAGACAGAGAACCAACATGTTGGTCTTTCTGATCCGATTCTGCACACATCAGGGGGAGTTGCCATTTGTGGGGTAAGCGATCAGACACGGAATCGTCCAGGAATCCGTGGGACAAGGTGGTATGTAGCAATCGGACACACTTAATTGGCCGATCGATCGGACCTCTGATTCCCACTGAGATCGCCGGAATCGATCGGATAGGTGATCGATCGGCCATGGAATCCGACTGTGTATGGCTAGCTTTAAGTACCGTATTTTTCGGACTATAAGACAGTGCGTCTTATAGTCCGAAAAATGGTTTTCCTGCCATAAGACGCACCCAGTTTTTAGGGCAGGAAAACCAGAAAAAAGATTTAATAGGTTTTCACATGAATTAGGTTAATCCAATGAATTCAATGAATGCAATATTCAATTCAGCCAGCAGGTGTCACTAGCAGCAGTACATTCTTAGCACAACGTCATTCTCCAGACTAACCAAGAGGAAGGGGGCCAGGCTGCAGAATCTCTCCTCTGCCGATCTTGCTGTTACTGTGTCTTTGGGAGCTGCAGAGTGATTGCAGTTTCCATGGAGGGAGAGAGGGATATATGCAAGTTCATCTATGCCTCTCTTCATTGCTGTACTCTATAATTGCCTAAGCCAGCAGAGCTAAGAGTCCTACTGGCATAGGCAATTATACAGTACAGTACAAGGAGAGCCGGACATCGGCTGGCATCTTTCAACTGACAGCTCCTCCAGCTCCCCGTCTAATCTCCGCGCCGGGAGTGCTGTCGTGAAGCCAAAGTGCGACCACCCACAGCCGAGCATTTGGACCATAAGACACAGGCACTTCCCCCCCCCCCCAATTTTGGGGGTGAAAAGTGTGTCTTATGGTCCGAAAAATATGGTATATTAAATGAACATACATAGAATTTTTTTTTTAATTAACTTTTTGGGTAAAAGGGTCACAGGAATAGGTGACACTGTTGCAAACCTTCCCTCCATCTTGTTTTAACAATTCAAAATGTTAGGTTTTCTCTCACTTTGAGCTTCAATGACAATGGTTATCAGAAGTAGAGCGGGGGCCACCGGTAGAGTGTAAAAACGTTTTTAGAAAGAAGCAGAGAACAAAGAAAGTTTGCATCTAATAAAAGTACACTGAAATATACACAGAATAAATACCTTAATTTCATATTTATCTGCACTTAATAGGATGTAATCTCCAGGGCTATGCATGACGGATTTCACTTCACATCTCTGTAAGACGACCTGGGGGTACATACAAGATTGATATTAGGAAAGCATACACCTGCAGATGTGTACACTGATATGCATGTGTATGCAAAGGCAAGTTCATTGTGAGGGTAAAAGACATGTAACAGTTCTGAGTGTGTGAGGGCAAAGTTCAACTGATACTTTATTGGCTAACTGAATCCCAAACGTTTGCTCCCTTTATTACTTCAGTTAGCCCACAAAGGTTATGACTTGAACTCCAAACCTAAATATAGGATTTAAATGTCTTGCAAATAATTTTATTTATATGTTAAACAGCCTCCCCAAAAAAAACATTTACGCAAACAGGGTTGTAGATTGCATTGTGCATTTTTAAATCCATCAGTATTCACATTCTATACTTTTTATTAAGATTAACACTTTAAACAACAGAAAATATTCAAGTCACAGCAGATGAGCTCCATTATAACTTATCTATGAAAGTGAGCAGAAACCTGCCTTGGTGACCCACTCGGTGTGTCCAGTGAGAGTATTCAAGCATGATCCGGAAGATAAGGCCCAGATTTTCACAGTGTTATCTGCAGAGCCACTGACCAAAATGTCCAGTTCATCATTATAGTCCACGCTGAACACTGCAAAGAATAGAGACAAGCACAGTATCCGTCACTGGCCTAATGGACTGCAAATGTATAAGTTGTTTACTCTACCAATCAGACGCTTGCATTTTTATATAATAAGGGAGCAATGAGTAGATGCTAGAAGTCTATATCAGCAGAACGTCACACATATACAAGACTATATGCATGCTGGAATCTGTAGTCCATAAGCAACTGCCACTTCAGGGGCATCTCATCTGAAATGTCGGTAACCCATGTCAAAATAAAAAACTAAAGAGCTGTAAAAATTAAGGTCAAAAATAAACAGTGGGTGATTCCGCCATAACATTTCCTTTAGCAACTTATTTTGATAGAGTGACAGCACTCCCTGTCTCCTAGTTATTTCTCCTCCTGTGTCACACATTGGTTCTAATGGAGATTACAAATGGCCATTTCGTCATGCCAGCAGCTCATAAGAAGAAAAGAGGCCGCAGGAGATCAGCAGCACAGAGGTACAGAGGTATGTGCGGCCCTTGGCATCACTAAAGGGCCGCACATAACATCGATCCAGATGCCCCCCCGGCAACATATCTCAGCAGGCGATGGACCAGGTCCCGACAGGCAGTCAAAATTCGACAGCACCCACCCCCCCTCCTGCCCCTGGGTGCATTGCTCATATGTAGACCTGGTTTCCCTGATCAACATTACAACTTTACTGATGTAGGAGCGCCAAGCTGATTAGGAAAGCTGGGTCAGAGTGTGACTTCACAGTTAAGTTGATATGCCCTATGCATTTACATTTTTGGGGGCCAGATGTAGATGACCAAGGGGGGCCACTGAACAACGCTCAAAGGGCCGCAGATTGGGCACCTAGGATCTAGTTTTTAGAGTAGGGAAACTAGAAAAAAAAATATTTGAAGTGTTCAAATGGATCAAACCAATGCAATGAATCAAATCAATGAAATACCAAATTTCTGCAAGTAGATGTCACTAGCAGCAGTACTATCATGGAACACACACATCATCTTCCTCACTGATCGGGAGAAGGGGCGCAAGGGGGGAACGGCTGCAGAGTCTCTCCTCTCTCTCTACGGCTGTGTCCGTGGAAGTTGCAGTGTAATTGCAACTTTCACACTCTGCTGGCATAAGCAATACAGTAAAGATACAGCCGTGGGTAGATCTCTCATCTGGCAGCTCCTCCACCTCCCCAGCTAATCTTCTTGCCGGGAGAGCTGGTTGGGAGCCAAGATGCGAGTGGCTGCAAGTGGTCTCGTATTCGGACCAAAAGCCACAGGCACCCCCCCCCCCCTCCCAATTTCTGTGGTGCGTCCAATAGTCTGAAAATACAGCTTAAAGTGGAGATGAATAGGGGTAGTTTTATATCTTATAGGAAAGTAGAGTGTGTGATTCAGGGTTAATTGAGATAAATAATTGGGTTTTAGTTTGGACACTCGGTCTCTGAAAGTTTCACCATTACTGGTGTGGCCTATACATCCTAAAAGAGTTAGAACATGAGATTTGGGTAAACTGATTATACGGTCAGAATTTGTAAAGAAAAAAGCTCTGTGTACTACCTAAAGAACCACCTAATTTACACCCACCCAACTTCAATATAGGGCACTCACCTGCTCCTGTATGACCCCGGAAGTGCTGAATTCTTGCCCCTGAGCTCCAGTCCCAGCAGGCCATGGTGTTATCGAAGGAGCCAGTGATAAGTTTCTGTTCATCGAAGGTCACAGCCGCACAAGTGTGTGTTTGGATCCCATATATACACTGGCCAGTGCTGACGTCCCACAGTTTTGCAGATAAATCATCTGAGCCTGTACAAGAGAGAACTATGTGAACCAACCAACAAGACATGCATGTGCAGCTGATAGAAGAGATGTACACGTAGGAGAGAGAGGTGAGAGTGACAAAGCATCTTTATAGGGTAGATATTTGTAACATGGTTTTATTGTCAGGCACAATATAATGGTAAAAATCTGAATAATACGTTTAAAGTGTAACTCAACTTTTGTTGAGTAAAATCAAAAACAACCCTTTTTAGCAGGGCTGTGGAGTCGGAGTCGAAGACATTTTTGGGTCCTTGGAGTCGGCAAAAAATTAACCGACTCCGACTCCTACTAAATTTAAATGGGAATTAAATTATTTTTTTTTTAATAAAAAAAAATTACTTCAAATGTCGCAATTAACAAACAGTCATAATGAACATAATGATTTCTCTGCTATAAGAATAAATGCATGCAGCGCATAACATTACAGCACCCACTGTGACCCTATCCTAAAGGCCCCCACACACGTACCGAGTGGGGGCCGACAGACCAGCTCAGATGAGCTCTAGAGTGCAGAGTGATGAGGTCATCACTCCGCTCTTTGTGTGCTGGCTGTTAGTTTCAATGAAGACCGGCATTGCCATTGAAGCTAACGGTGTCGGCCAGAGATTATCGGACATGTCCGTTCTCTGGCCGGCCGAGCTGTGGGGCGTCAGCGATCTGTCACCCCATGTGGGCTCCCCCGATCGGCATACACACACGCCCATCGGTCGGCAGCAAAATCAGCCGCCGCTCGGTGCGTGTATGGCGGCCTTAACTCCCGCTGATAATGAAGTAAATGTTTGTTGCCGGACTAGAGGTAATGGATCGCCAATAGTTTAAGACTGAAGCCGTAAAGCATTTGGAAAACGACAAATACTTGGAGGCGACAAATACTTAAGGTGGCCATACACGGGTCGATTTCCCACACGATTCCTGGCCGATCGATCACCGGGCGCATGCACGCGGATCAATCGCCAAGGAATCGCGTGCAGCCCACCTTGCCCGATCGACCCAGCCCGATCGACATGGCCCCCAAATCGGATCG
>CM070040.1:42222400-42250586 GCA_036250615.1 Ptychadena robeensis
ATCAATTAACTTGCGCACTCACGGTGATTGATTGTACTCTAATCTGTTTACAAACCTACTCGTGTGTGCCTTCCTTCAGGCGGGATCAATAGAGCCGGCTCGAAGGACCTTGATTGAAAGGGGTTCATGGAAAGTATTAAAACAGGTGCGGCTCTTGCCTCCTCCAAAGCCGTCGGCTGTCAGTGTGAAGGGGGCGGAGCCAGCACTCCTCACTTGGAAGCTGTATGAGACAGGCTGCTTCTCCCCAGCTTGTGGCGTGTTGTAAATCACACACTGCAAGCTGGGGATAACGGGTCCCCATTGAACAGGAATCGATGTGCCCATGTGGTGCACATTGATTTCCGTTCAATTTATCCCCGATCACAGCGTGGTGCCTAGCTTAAGGAAAAAGCAGCAGCATCTTTTGCCTAACTCCCTTTCTCTGCTTTAATTGACCATTACAGTCCAGTGTTGGTTTGCTAGCCAGTAGGTCTGTGGTTAGTGTATGGTGCCTTCCTTTCCTTCAATGGATGGATACAATACATTAGCATATTACATACAGAGGAGTCGGAGAGTCGGAAGAATTTGAAACTGAGGAGTCTGAGAATTTATCGACCAACTCCACAGCCCTGCTTTTTAGGTCTTTACATTTTTTTACAGATTCCTACTTTTTGCTGTTCTAGCGGTAACAGCTGTTTGGTTTATCGTGTTCTTTCAAGTCAAGACTTTCTGAATGAGAGCAGCAAGTTCATCATACTAACCTGGTGCACTTTCAGTTTCTAATGAGTAGAGCTGCAGTATCCCCCAACTATTGTATACTTTGTTCCCTAACCTATTTGATTGTAAGCCTGACTGGGTCCCCCTGTGTCATGTCCTGCACTGGTGTGCTATCTTGTGTTGCATGTTGGCCAAATAATAAATTCTTAATGCCGGAGGTGCCAGGAATGTAAATTGTAAAATGTGAACCTTCTCCAGGTAGACACTGTGAATTTATTAGAGAACTTATACGGTGGCTACAGAATTAAATTCAAAGAAAAGTTTTAATGGCATGTTATCACAAATGGTTCACATAGACACTGTCTATTGTGCTATATATACATTTGTGTTCAAAATTATTCAACTCCCACTGAAATTGACTGTTTTGGCCATTTTGACATCGATTTTGATCATTTCAGTCATCTTGTTTACAATGAAATGAAAGAGACACTTGTAAGTCAGACAAATATAACATAACATTAATAATGAAATAACCACAAATGTCTTTTCTGTGCTCACATCATTATCAGTTTTGTTCAACCCCCCAAGTGACATTCATTCTTAGTACAACATCCTTTTCCAGTTATAACAGCTTTTACACGTGACGCATAGCCTTGCTTTACAGTAGGCAAGGTGTTCTTTTCTTCATAGGCCTTGTTCCTTCTCCTCCAAACATAGCGTTGATCCATCCATCCGTTGATCGACTGCAGTATGCCAAAAACCACAAAAGTTGTGGGATAGTGTTCTGTGGACTGATGAAACAAAATTAGAACTGTGTGGGCCCATGGTTCAACGCTATGTTTGGAGGAGGAAGAACAAGGCCTATGAAGAAAAGAACACCTTGCCTACTGTGAAGCATGGTGGGGGGGGGGGTCAATCATGCTTTGGGGCTGTTTTGCTTCTGCAGGTACAGAGAAGCTTCAGTGTCCACTAGAGCATGGTTGCAGATAAAAGGCTGGAACATTTTGGAGTGGCCATCGCAGTCACCAGACTTAAATATGATTGAGAACCTCTGGTGGGACTTGAAGAAAGCAGTTGCAGCGCGCAAGCCTAAGAATGTGACTGAACTGGAGGCTTTTGCCCATGAAGAATGGGCTAAGATACCCGTAGATCGCTGCAAGACACGTGTGTCAAGCTTTGCTTCACATTTAAAAGCTGTTATAACTGGAAAAGGATGTTGTACTAAGTACTAAGAATGAATGTCACTTGGGGTTGAATAAAACTGATAATGGTGTGAGCACAGAAAAGACATTTGTGGTTATTTCATTATTAATGCTATGTTATATTTGTCTGACTTACAAGTGCCTCGCTGATATAATTGTAAACAAGATGACTGAAATGATCAAAATACACGTCAAAATGGCCAAAACACTCAATTTAAGTGGGGGTTGAATAATTTTGAACACAACTGTAAAAGAGTAAATGTACATGTTTATACTACAGGGTTACGCTGAAGTGTGCTACATTCTGGAAGGTCATGTTGGATGCACAGATCGTATGAGCATATACTGAAACAAGAAATGCACCCTCAGGGGTCTGAAAAAGCTGCGTTTCTAGTAACCAGATGTCAAAAAAGCACTAAAGCCGGAAAGACATTTAACATTAGGCATCTCTCTGTTGGGCATCTAACTAATTCAAGAGCATTATTAAACGCTCTGTGCAGACGCCCCAACGGGGGTTGTGGGGGGTGTTACAATGTGAGCTGCTGCCGACTGTCAAGAGCAGGGCCGCCATCAGGGGGGGGGAAAGGGGACACCCCTGTCCCGGCTGTCACCTGCGGAGGGCCCGTCTTAGCAGAGGCTCATGCTATACGGGAAGCCAGTTGCGATGCTAACCACGCAAAAATAGTGACAGGCACGGCTTCCCCTACAGCGTGAGGCTCTACTACTCCATCTCTGCTCTGCTACTCCAGGAGTGATGAGTACTAGGACCAACCAATATAAAGGGTTTCTTTTCCTTCACCTGGCTCTGCAGTATTATCATACAGCAGACACTTACCTGTACAGAGGAGGCCATCTTTATAATAAAGTGCATAAACTCTGGCACTATGTCCAATGAGTGACGCAGTCTGGAACGCTTCATGGTTGGCCAGCTGTTTCATTCGTAAGCCGGCCTTTAGATAGACTTTCTTCCAGTGAAGTGTATCCTGCACAGCATCATCAATCTGCCAGCCCAAAGTCCGGCATGCAGTCTGCCACACCTCTGTACAGGCACTTATCACCTTGTTCCATTGCTTGGAGACCAGGCAGCATGTGAGTAAGGTCTGCGGGTCCAGCCACTTTAGCAAGTAGAAGCTGAGCTCCAGTGGAAGAAGCTTCAGGAAATCTCTTTTCAGAAGCGTTTCCAGATTATTGGAGAGGTGCCGCAGCTGCACGGCCCCGCTCAGGCTGATCAAGTGATCCAAGGTCTCATTTTTTTGCAGGTCAGTCAAGGTGAAGAAGGATGCTGAAAGATTCTCAAGCCATGTCTCAAAATCCTTCTTCTCCATAGGTTTCCTGTAGTAGCAGGCTGTGGAAAAAAAACAATAAAAAAATCACTGAAATGTCATCTGACAAACTGTCAAAGGTTAAGATTGATGATTTAGGGATAATAAAGAATAAAAGACTCATGTTCATTAAGTGCAGCCACTAACAACGCTTTTAACTCTTACATGGTCAACCCTTGGAAACATTGTTTTAGCAATTATAAATCTGATTATGGATTACAATCTCTCACTTTTATGTTTTATTTGTTATCTTTCCAACTTGTTCCCTGTGTGGATTGGAAGGTACAAATGTCACTGGGTTCACTTAATTTTGCCTTTCACAATGATTGTTGTTCTAGCTCCTGTGAGAATGGCATTGAGTGAAATAGGAGCGTTATCAGGCAACATTTTGTAGTTCAATGCTCTTTTATCTCTCCTTTTAACTCATTATGGCCTATAAAAGGCGATGAGTAGAAATTTAGGAAGAAATACATTTGGAGGCACATATAGATCTGCAAGTGCCGTTTGTATTTTTAGAAGGGCTATAGACCGAAACAGACTGACTTTAGTATGGAAATCTCAATTAAATATACCAGTAACTGTGAACCTTTTGGAGACCAGGAGGGCTCAAAATGAAACCCAAAATTGGCAAGGTGCCAACGTGGCTATTTAAACTGTATCACACACAAATCATACATATATCTCATACAAAATACACAAACACACATCACTGAGACATGCCTCATAAACGCACACACACATACATACACACAGATCCTACATGCACACCAATCATGCAGACACATGCATTATATACACACATGTTACATACACTCTACTTACTTTCTGAAGCTAGTGCTCTACATGGTCCTCTAAGTCGGCTTCTTGCTTGTCAGGCTTCTGATAAGCTGGCAGTGGTTGGGTTGGGGGCACAGTGTGCATCCAACAGAGGGAGAAAGAGAACTGACAGTCCAAAGAGGCAGTATGCTGCAGTTTTCTACTCTTCCCTTTCTCTGACTCTGTGTTGGGGTGCCAGCGTGTGCCCACAGAGAGGGATCCAAGTGCCTCCTCTGGCACACATTCCATATGTTCACCACCACTTTCATTTACGAAGATTAATATTATTTGGAGAGTTGCATCCACAGATCTTTTTGCATAAAACTGCCTACTATATATATATATAAAACCAAAAAACACACTGGTGGCCACTATATAAAAGCACATGGAACTTCTGGCTGACTAGTACAGCATTATAGACACTCAGTATGTACAATGTTGCAATGAAATAATAATAGGGGTCCTGGGCCCCTAACTGCTAATTCTATAATCAAAATAACAAACAGAATATGGAGAAGCAGTACCCACCATCACAGTAATGTCTCCTTTAATTGTTACACTGCTGGCTCAGCATATCCTATACATGATGCCTGAAAAGAAGAACAGAAAAGTATTAGGAACACAGAAGTACTTACATGAGTTACTATACGCTCCTCTGTTGTAGACCGAGATGAATGTCTCACTGACAGCTCAGAGACTACATATCAATCTTAGTACCCTGATGAAGTGGTGTTAAGATCCACAAAACAAGTTGGTTTTAAATTAGATTTTACTTTATAACAATAAAGTTCAGACAAAGATCAAAACTATGAGTGCCTTTTGTGCCTTATTTTCCACTGGGAGACTTTCTCTTCTATATGACTAAATGTATATATATATATTTATAATTTTATATTTTTTAAAGCATAAAAATGTGTGACTGTGCCAGGATATTAAAAACTCCATAGGTGACTGGAAGGTTTCCTCTGTACAGCAGAATATGTCACAGCAATGACAGTATATGATAATATAGTATGACTGCTTTAGGGACATTAGACTGTAAGCTTCTGTGGTGTAGACTGTTGTAAAAGGTTAAGTCTCTTCTGTACCGCACAGCAAATATAAAGCTATATAAATACATAATACTAATATATTACAGTGGTAAGGGCTTTAGAGTGTAAGCTCCTTTAGAATAGGCTGGTACAATGTTCTCAGTACAGCACCACAGAACTCATCTAAGCACTATATACATGTATAATACCCATGAATGTGGTGGGGGGCATTCAAGTGTAAGCTCCTCTGGTGACAGCTGGTAAAATGTTTTCTGTACAGCACCATAGAACATGTCAGCACTATATAAATGTATCATGATCATGTATGTATGTGGTGGGGAAAACACAGTGTAAGATTAGCTGTGAAAAAAAGATTTCATTGGGATAGGATCAGTTCCTGTGGAGGAGCGGTCTTCTCAGTTTGGTGTGGGGGGTGTTTTTGAGGGGGGATGGTTTTGCGTTGTGTCTATCTTTACTTTACTTTTGGTCGCTCCCTGTGAGCCTGTGGGTAACCGGTTCGTTTATTGGA
Organism: Ptychadena robeensis; assembly: GCA_036250615.1. NCBI lineage: Eukaryota > Metazoa > Chordata > Amphibia > Anura > Ptychadenidae > Ptychadena > Ptychadena robeensis. The sequence goes on from CM070040.1 coordinate 42,227,997, forward strand.
TGCTTAGTCCGTACTCGTTCCGGTTAGAAGGTATTGGTAAGGGGGGGGTAGTGACCCACAGCTAAAAGGAAAATAAGGCTCTTGTAGAGGCGCCCGTTCTTGAGAATTAAAAATATTTTTATTTTTGTAGTTTATAATCCAAACTTGGACTTGGGCCACTACCCCCCCTTACCAAAACACAGTGTAAGCTCTTCTGCTGTCACGTGGTACACTCTTCTCTGCACAGCACCACAGAACATGTCAGTGCTACATGAAAGTGTGATTATCAAGTATGTATGTGGTAGCAGTGGCGTAGGAACCACTATTGCAGCCATAGCAGTGCTATGGGGCCCATATTCAAAAGGAGGCCCACCACTCCAGGAAGGGCAGGGATTAAATGACAGGTTGGGATGGGGGGCATAAAATGTTTTGCTATGTGGCCCAGTCATTTCTAGCTATGCCCCTGTGTGGTAGGGACATTAGAGTGTAAGCTTTTCTAGTCTCAGCTCTATATAAATGTATCATGATCATGTATGTATGTATGTATGTATGTATGTATGTATGTATGTATGTGGTGGGGAAAACACAGTGTAAGCTCTTCTGCTGTCACGTGGTACACTCTTCTCTGCACAGCACCACAGAACATGTCAGCACTATATAAATGGATAATAATAAATATGTATGGGATGAGGACATTAAACTTCTCTGCTGTTGGCTGGTACATTGTTCTCTGTACAGAACATGTCAGCATTACATGAATGTAGAATGATCATGGATGTTTGTGGTTGGGACATTAGACTGTAAACTCTTCTGGTGAAAGCTAGTACACTCTTCTCTGTACAGCACTACGGAACATGTCAGCACTATACGAATGTACATAAATCACATATCACTCTTCTCTGTACAGCACCACAGAACATGTCAGCACTTTATGAATATACATAAATCATGTATGTATGTGGTAGTGACATTAGAGTGTAAGCTCTTCTGGTCAAAGCTAGTACACTCTTCTCTGTACAGCACCACAGAACATGTTAGCACTATACGAATGGATAATCACGTATGATTATGTAGTGGCACTGGCCTATCTCTATAGATCATCCTGTAGCCTGCAGTCGCTGTCAGTGGAGACACCCCGAAGCATCGTATCACGAGGTATGGGGTGCTGACAGGATACGTCCCAGTACATTATCCGGGAAAGTACACGGGCACTCAGAGTAAGGACACACTCCTGTATAGAGAATTAGTGAGGTGGTGGAGATGACAGGAAGTGGGCGGGGTCTCCCATCAGCTGTCATTATGTGTGGGGGCCCTAACACGGGGCCCCAGTGTCGGTGTACCTGGTTCCCCACGGGATCGTCCTCCTCAGTGCCGCCATCTTTCCTGGGAGGCGGAGACTCTGACTCCCGCCTATCCCACCCCCTGCCGCCGCTCCCCGCACTCAATGTTCTGCTACTCAGGTCTGATGAAGGAAACGTCGCGAGAAGCGCTTCCTCTGCCATGATGGGTGAGGGCTGTGCTGTAGATGGGTGGCATTCTTGTCAAAGTAAGGGGCGGAGCCATTCTGTTTACTTGAAGCATTGTACGGCTTTTTTTCAATTGACTACGACAACATGGCGCATGATGAAAGGACCCTTTCTCCAGGCGGTGGTTCGATGTCATGTGCTGCTCTCATCTGACTTGTGAAAGGGGGTCATGTGACTGCTGAAGCTCCAGATCAGGTGAGATGAATACACTGACTGAATATCGGGGGGATAAGGCATGAGATAGGGGGTCACGTTGTCTGCTCAGGTCTTTATTACCATGTATCTACCTCGAGGATACAACATCCCATTGCTAGCCATACACACAACTTTCCACTTGCTTTATGTCATTTAAATACATCTTTTAAAGATAATTGCTAATTACAGTATTCATTATATGTATGTATATTACTGAATTATTATAACAATCTATTCCAGCATTCTGAATGTATATTTTTTAAATGAAATTATTTATATGTGTCCTCCCCTTTATTGACAGATCATCAATAAACTTAAGCTAAGATCATGACTTTTTCTATGTGCCGTTAAAGTTCCATGCTTCCAGAAAAGGGACCAAATTGGTTGGGCTGTGTCCATCTAATGATTTCTCATAATTGTGTCATTTAAATATTAATCAATGATACTGGCACACAGTATGATCGCTGAAACAGAGGTTACTTTTATCTACAAATTAGTGAGATTCCAGTTCCTAAATCTTTGAACTTTCAATAGACAAGTCATTTTCATACTATCATTTTAGTCTATATCCAGGCAGCTTCACCCTCTCATTTCAAAGTTGGGAACATGTGAGCGCTATGGTAGAATTATATATATGGGAGGGTATTGTTTGTGTTGTTTCACAAGCTTTTTAACCTATTACTCTTTCAGGATGATGGACGGGGAGGATTTTCAGCCTCTATTGGATCCGTCTCCTACTGAAGACAGACAGACACAGCACAGCTCGTATCTGAGGTGAGAAAAGCTCTGCAGTCATTGATGGTGTTCTGTGATAGTGGCTCACACTGCCTTGTTGTGTGTAGTCAGACAGCTGAGGATGCCCTGGAGTGCACTCTGATCGTGTCCAGTAATGCAATAGAAGTGTTCAGTCCTTGTTGTCATATAAGCAGGAAATACTCAACATGCACAGTGTAGTGTGACTATAGGGATGCGCCCAGTATGCATGATCTGGCATTGCAGAGAATGTCTGGCCCAATGCAAAACTCTGAAATTACAAAATGCACACACACTTTGTCTTTGAGTGGCCCTTTGCACATTCTTATCAATAAAAATATATAAACAGTGATTATTTAATTTAAATACGCACATGCTGGTATTGGAATATTATTTGGGACAGATGTGTTGTTTTTTCAGCATGTATTCCTAAAAAATCACCATAGCCATTACACAAAGGCTGTGGTGATTTGATATGAGAAGTGCCATTATGTGTGTTGCACTGTAGACCAAGCCATCATCTACTGACCACCTTCCAGTCCTGTGATTGGTCAGCACTGATGTCATAGATGTGATAAAAAGACAAAAGAAAGCGCAGAAACACTCCCACAAATTACATGAACTCCCATGAGCGCTAGCGGTCTCCATGTCACTGCCTTGACAATAGATGACCCAAGGCAATAGGTACAGGGCCTTTATTCACAAGTAAGGTTAAAGGTTGCTTGTTAAAACATTTCCATGTAAGTTAAGATCCACTTTAGTAGTAGAAATTGTACAGTGACACTGTCTTATACAGCAGACAATGATTCATGAAATTAGCTATTGTGATAAAATGACAAAGGATGACCCAATGCACAGATTGGTATACTGTACTATAAAAGAATGTCTAATGTACATGTCCTGGCACTGGTACAAACAGCAGAGAACTGTAGTAGGAGACTGGCACCTTGTAAAGATATCCGACAGTAAATTACTCTGTACTCTGTGTACACTGTGAAGCTCTCACATAACCAACTTTTATTTATTTTCCTCCTACAGTAAGGTGCAGAACAGAAATCTGTATTTGGCCACATTGGCTGCTGTGTTAGGTCCTTTGAGCTTTGGTTTTGTCCTGGGGTTCAGCTCTCCAGCTATCACCGATCTGAAGAATACAGACGATCCACGTTTAATATTGGACAAGAACACGGCATCATGGTTTGGTGTAAGTGTCCTCTGTAATATGTATAAGACTTTTCAAGTATCAAATAGCAATGTTCAGCACTAGGGTAGACAGAAGTAAAGAGGGAGAATTTGGTAACTGAGAATGCGGATCTGACACATTAGATTGAGTAGAGGGAGGATCACTGATCAAGGATTTGTGTTTTTCATGCGTCTCCATGCAAAGCATCGGCTGAGCTGAAGAGAGAGCAGAGCTGTCTCTCCGGCCCCTCCAATATCTGACAGCAGTGTGATGACGTCATGACGCTGCTGCAGGGAACATCCAATATCGGGCCGTCTGTACCCTGCTTGAGGGTTTGAGGAATCTGTCAAATCAGTTGGGGCCTAAAGAAAGGAAATATTTACAGAATAGTAGATGGGATGGAGATGCCTATTCTAAGTAGAGATAATCAGTAGAGATGTGTGATCTTTATCAATGTGACTTTTATAGCATATCCACACCACCACCACCACATTCTTTGGGTGAAGAAATGGGAAGTGCAGCTTCCTCTCATGTGCTGATGGTCGTTATAAAGTAGTGTAAGGGTCAAAGATAACGATAATGTTTTACATATAGACATTGCATGTTATTGTTAACCTCTTCCCTGCCTATACCACACTAAATAGTTGTTTTAGCCTTTTGATAATGGCAATAAGCAATATTCAGGTTACATATGTTTATTTTATGTTTTTCTCTGGTCAGTCTATTGTCACCATTGGAGCTGCTGTTGGAGGACTATTTGGAGGATGGATGGTGGATCTGATAGGCCGGAAGGTTAGCCTTATGGTCTGCTCTATCCCATTTGTCCTTGGCTTTACCCTGATCATATCCGCACAGAACGTCTGGATGTTACTCGGGGGACGTCTGCTTTCTGGACTTGCTAGTGGTGTGACCTCATTGGTGGTCCCTGTAAGTGTACTTTCATATCATACAACCGATGTAAAAATGGTATAACTGAGTTTGGAAGGAAACCAGTCCTAATGTATGATGTATAATTTGTCCAGAATTGACAAATGTTAAATTTGCATTGTGAGATTGTTAAATTGGGTTCAATTTAAAAAGAGCCTACAAAATATAGCAAAATAAAACTTGCCTTTTGGTGAAATACCGTATTTTTTAGACCACCCAAAATTGGTGGCAAAAAGTGCCTGCGTCTTATGGTCCGAATACGCATGGTCGCACCTTGGCTTCCTGATAATTCTCCCGGAACGGAGATTAGCCAGGGAGCTGGAGGAGCTGTCAGATGTGAGATGCCGGCCGATGTCCGGCTCTACCATCTGAACTGTGTAATTGCCTATGCCAGCTCTGCTGCCTTAGGCAATGAAGAGAGAGCGAGATGAACTTCCATCTTTCCCTCTCTTCATCAGTGGAAACTGCAATCACTCTGCAGCTCCCATGGACACAGTAACAGCAGCCAGCTGGAGAGCAGAGGAGAGGAGAGAATCTGTAGATGTCTGCCCCCCCCCTCCTCCTGCCGATCAGTGTGGAGTATGATGTGTGTTGTGAGTCTACTGCTGCTAGTGACACCTACTGGCTGAATTGAATATTGCATTCATTAAATTCATTGCATTAACCCAATTGATGTGAAAACTTATTAAATTTTTTTTTCTGGTTTTCCTGCCCTTAAAACTTGGTGCGTCTTATATTCCGAAAAATACGGTAGTTTGTAGTGAAGGGCTGAGCCTAGTAGGGTTGCCTGATTCACAAGTAATTTAACCATTTATATATGAATTCTAGCTTTGACAGCAGCTTGTGACTTATAAAGTTTTATCTCTAGATAAACATAAACATTGGCCTATAAAAAAGTTTATAGCACCTCTTCAGGAAATTTTGGTATAATTTACACAATAATGAAGTAAAAAGTTGTTCTTCTGATTTGCTTCTGGGTAGATTAACTTTTTCATTTTAGCACGGCAGGCTGCTGATAGTGAACAGGCCATGTTAGGAGCGAGTTAGAGACAACTAGTGTCATTGTATAGTAATAGTTAAGAAATATAAATGTCATTGGCAGGAATACGTCTTACAAACCATACTATCTTGCAGGTATATATTTCTGAGACTTCCCACTCTAGAGTGCGAGGGCTGCTGGGCTCCTGTGTGCAGTTGATGGTGGTCACTGGAATTGTTGGATCTTACATTGCAGGTATGAAGTGATGGTTCACTAGGTTTGGCTGTATTTAGTGATTGTCTGCAGCAATGTCTGGTCTCCTACAGGGATGTTCCTTGACTGGCGCTGGCTTGCTGTGCTCTGCTCTGTGCCACCTGTCATCATGGCAGTGTTTATGATCTTCATGCCGGAAACGCCACGGTACCTCATCAGCCAGAACCAGAGGGCTGAGGCGTTGTCTGCGCTCAGCTTTCTGCGGGGGCCGAGAGTGGACCATGAATGGGAGTACAGACAGATTGAATCAAGTGCAGATCAACAGGTAGGGATGTCTATATTACTCATTCAATATTTGTTATTAATCAATAACCTAAGTAGTTATCTACTTTTATGTCTGAATAGGAGGGAAGTTTGAAGGTGGCAGATCTCTGGAACCCGGCCATTTATAAGCCATTTCTCATTGGAACATCCCTCATGTTCTTCCAGCAGTTCACGGGCATAAATGCCATTATGTTTTATGCTGACATGATCTTTGAAGAAGCCAATTTCAAGGTGTGTCCTTTCTTCTGGTGTACAGCAACAAAAGCTGACCGCATTCAATCTCTCAATGACTGCACTGTGTGTTAAAATTGTTTTATAGAACAGCAGCCTGGCGTCAGTCATTGTTGGGTTGATCCAAGTAGTGTTCACAGCTGTGGCAGCTCTCATCATGGACAAAGCAGGAAGAAAAATTCTACTAATTATTTCAGGTAGAATAACTTTGTTATCAATATATAGGATGGTTCCAGAATCAGTAATGAGAGCACGGCATTGTGCTAACAGTATATTACTTCCAAAGACTTTCTTTCTCTAATAATGATGCTATAATAAACAACTTACTTTCCCCTTTCCCCATAATTCTTATGGAACTGGTTGGTCACTGACACACTGTCCTCTTACTCTTTTAGGTACCATCATGGCTGTCAGTGCCACTCTATTTGGGGTTTATTTTAAAATCATGGAGATACACACACAGAATGCCTCCAGTGTTCAACATGTGATGGCCTTGGCAGAGAACACGGGCGAGCAACTAGCATGGCTACCCCTAGCCAGCATGGCTCTGTTTATTTCTGGTGAGTATTAACCCTTTAAGGCCACATATTTTCTGGTGTATGGCATATTTTTTTGTGTGATTTATACATGTGTGTGCATGTATATAGTAGAACTAGATTATGTATCAACAAAAACAAATACGCAGTGGCAGCTCTATTTTTGTTAGTTCGATGAGGGGTAAGTCTTAACTCAATTAAGTGGGAATTGTGGAGATGAGTTGTGTATTTAATGGAAGGAATTGGGTGGCGTGATGTCCAGTAGAAGTGATGAAGTAGATGCTTTACTAATGAGCTTTTAGGAGATGTAAACCTTGTATAGGAGGTATATTGAGGGGGAATCAAAGGGGAAATGTTTCCACCACAGTTAAAGTGGACCTACCACCAGAAAATTATTATTTAATGAATGGCACTAGATGTACCGATAATAGGGAGGAAAGCATATTTCCGGCCACGAAAATCTCTGCTGGGTAAGGCTTTCTATGGTGTGATCGGGTCCCCCTGCGCTAAGCACATTCCTTTGGCAGGGATCCGACTGAGCCAATCCACATTACCTGTCTGCAGCAGCAGCTGTTCTCACGGTTTTCTGCCAATTCACCGGTCGGAGGTTGATGTACACTTTGACTTGTGAAACAGCCGGGAAGGTAATGTGGATTGGCTCCGTTTTAACATAGTCTTAAGCAGGGTGGATGAAAATTTTTTTCTTTTTTTTTCTTTAAATCTGATTTTTTTTTTTATTTGAATTTTTTAAAAATAAAGTGATTTTTGAGGAAAATATGTTACCATTCTAAGGTTATTCCATGATGAAATAAAGATTAGTTTTTAATTATATAGAACAAGGCTGTATATGTTAAATTTTTTGGGTAAATAAATTCCATTTATCCATTCACAATGTCATGCTCTTTCAGAGGTGTTTGTAAGATTTTTTAATAAATAAAACTACACTCTCCGATGTATAGCAGCCAACATCACATAAACAATAGACAGAAGTTGATAATGGCATAAACTATTCACCCAAAATTTCCCCTTGAATAGACATGGGCAAGGGGACTTTAATTAATTTAATTTCACCCCAACGCGCATTTAGTTGAAGACTTCTTCGTGGGGTACGATATGTAATTTCATCGCCAAATATACAAAAAAACAAACAAACAGCCAACACAAGGGATCAGTCATATTGAATAACCAAATCCACATAAAAGTGGACACAGACCCTCAGGGGTTACTCACATCTATAGATCCATATAGGGGGAAAGACATGATTTCTCAAGGTGGTGTCCCCACCGCGCCGACACCAGTGGGGAGTGGAGAGACAGACACATAAATGCCGTGATCTGCGTACAAGAACGATTTTTAATACATTTACTTTGGTAAACATGATCAGTTGATGGTTTGGGTTGGTCTTGTTGTATGCAGATCACCAGTGGGGACGCCATCTTCAGAAATCTTGTCTTTCCCCCTATATTCATCTATGGATGTGTGTGACCCCTGAGGGTCTGTGTCCACTTTTATGTCAATTTGGTTTTTCACTATGACTGATCCCCTTGTGTTGGCTGTTTGTGTTATGTAGATTTGGCCGATGAAATTACATATTGTACTCCCTGAAGAAGTCTTCAACATAACGCATGTTGGGGTGAAATTTGTGCCATTTGGACTATTTTAATTGTCTAAGCACATGTAGAGATGTGAACATCCGCAACATTGTGCAGTGTTTTTGATTGATATAATGGCCATTACTTCCTTTTTTGCACTGTTTATAATACATGTATGGCTTTTGTGTCCCCTCAACCATGTCTATTCCAGGGGAAATTTGGGTGATGTGCTTATGCCATCATCAACTTCTGTCTGTTTGTGTAAGATTATTGGGCAGTTTCTCTGCCTACAAGATATTATCACAGATGCTTGGTTTACTTTTGCAGTTCTGAAAACTAAGAAAAGTTGTCCAAATATGAATGATTAACCTAAACTGGGGATAAAAAAACTCATATGAAAAGTTGTTATTCTAAAAATCTTCACCTACTTGTATTTTTGAAGTTATACCGGCAAGAATGATTGATTTAAATCAAGCCTTACTGACTATTGATTTAAATCAAATCCACCCTGTTCTTAAGCCTGCCATACACACACCGATCGGCGGCCGATTTTGCTGCTGACCGACTGGTGTGACCCTGTCGCTCCACAGCTTGACTGGCTACAGAATGGACATGTCCGATGTTCTCTGGCCGATGCCATTAACTTCAATGAAGACCGGCGTCTATATTGAAGCTAATGGCCAGCACACAAAGGGTGCCCGCCGATGCTTACAGCTCGGGAATGCAGCGTGATCACGTGACAACATCATCACGCTGCACACCACAGCTGATCGCACGAGCTCTGTCTGCACCCACTCGGTGGGTGTATGGCAGGCTTTATTCTATAATCTCGGCTCCCCTTTGAAGTACACTGACAAAAATTCCCATAGAAAACCATTGAACGCCCCCAGTGGCCACACGCAATATTGCACATAGGGTTAACCCCTGGAATCCTGGCGAATAAATATGGAATCGCTCATATGATTTCACAGAACAGCAGGTAATGATAATATTTTAGGATTGCGAAGCCCTAAGCCACCATCATACTAGCTCAGAGGTAAGTCAAACGTTAATTTTACATATGTAATTTGTACATATTTAGTGTACATCTGCTTTAAGGGAAGTGGTACAAAATGAAAAGGAATAATGGCTTGTGATCTTTACTTTCTCCTATTCTGTTTTTTTTTTTAAATCATTTAGGTTTTGCTATTGGCTGGGGTCCAATTCCTTGGCTGGTTATGTCTGAGATCTTCCCTCTCCGTGCACGGGGTGTAGCTAGTGGAGTGTGTGTCATTACTAATTGGGGCTGTGCTTTCCTTGTGACTAAGGAGTTTCAGGACATGATGGTATGTTTACTTACTGAAAGATTCAACAGACTATTGTATGTAACAAAATGTCACTTTTACCTATAACCTCACTTTGTAAAACACATTGGCCATTGTTGAAACAATAACATCTCTGCAGTACTGAGGAAAAGACACCCTACACTTACTGGATTATACACAACTGTGACTAAAATTGTCAGACACACTGTTCACAATGTTCCTCAGCCATTATGTATAGAGTTTTGATAACCGTGTCTCAATGTTTCTCTCTCTTGGCAGGACACACTGACCTCCTATGGAACATTCTGGTTATTTGCAGCTTTCTGCGCTCTCAATGTTCTCTTTACAGTTCTTTTTCTCCCAGAGACTAAAGGAAAAAGTCTGGAACAGATTGAATCTCAATTCCAAGCTGGAGGAGGCACCACTAGATTTGGATCATTCTCTAATACAATTCAGTAGCAGACTGCAAAATCAATAACTGGTGCTAGTGTTTTTCTATGGTTGGATTCAATTCTACTCATTTATCTGACTTTGAGTCTGGTGCATTGAACCACAAGGATAATGTATGTTTGGTTGAGGTTTGGAGTGATGGTAAAGTTGCTTTCTGAGTCTTGGAACCAGTAAAAAGAAGATGATGCAATAAAGAATATAATGCTATGGAGATCAGATTTATTGGACTTTTGGCTAGGGTGGCTGTTATCTGGGCATTTAGGTTTTCAAACCTCCAAGTCTGTAATAATGGGCGCTTGTTACAGTGTTTTGGTTGTGAATAACACGATTCCGTAGATGTGGTAAATGACAGGACAATCCATGTCTAACACATCTTTTGCATTTTAATAACACAACTGTTGTTTGCACACATAGAGCTTTGATCTGTGGGACATTTTGGTGGTGTGATTGTGTGCTTAGGGAGTTTGTCATCTGCAGTATGTATCACTGTTTCTTCTATTTTCTAGAGATGAACTGAAACGCATGTTCTTTACAGAAAATTGGCATGTGATCTAGACCAGGGATTGACCAACTTTAGGGGTGGATCTGGCCCATTTAGCTTTATTTTCCTGCCCTTTGTCACCTTGTTAAAAAGATGCTCACCTCCGCTTGTTCTCTGCAATGAGTGCACAAAATGCCTAGAGGTGTCCACTCACAGCCAGCTCACTGACAGTCTCAGTGACCTCGCAGCCTCTGCTCACGGCCGGCGGTTTGAGCATCTAGGGGGACCTGACCTACAGTTTGGGCCAATTGATCGACCAAAACATCTGGTCACAATCTAAACATGTATGGGGGCTTAACACATATGATGTTACAGGTATCTCAAACATTTCAAGCCTATCCCATTAGACAGGAGTAATTGTTACACTTATAAATGTTAATTTTTATAATTGTAGATCAGCTCTAGATTCAGGTTGGGAGGGATGGATATTCCAGTGTTCCACTTGTTTTAGATGATGGTGGATGTTGAAAATGAGATATCCCTAATCATTCTTTGATTATATAATGCAGAAGTCAAGACTGTTGGCAAATGATACATAATGAATAAGCTGCTATGTTTACTAACTTAATAAATTTACCATATTCTGTTGCGTTGTTGCTCTCTGTCACCCTCACTGTTGTCAATGTTTACAGAGCAGAAATCTTGGTGATCTCTAGATGGGGAAAACTGTGTAATGTGTTTTAAATTCCAATGTTTTCTCTTCAGCCTGCAGGAAACCTGTGTACCTTGTGTTTACCTTACCCGGGGTTCAGTACTGTTCTGCAGTGGGGCTATTGTGAATGACACCATAATGAACAATTAACCCTTGCAATGGATAATTAAAGAATTTTGTGGAGTTAGACTTTAAATCAAGTCTGGAACTTCTAGCTGAGTCAAATGGACATTGGGAGGCAGTACTCATGGGCTGTCCTGTAACTATCATACTTTAGTCTGCAAACCTTGGAACTTTTAGGTGTCTTTACAGGGAGGTAAACAAGATGCATACATGAATGAATGCGACATATAACTGAATGGTAAGATTGTTACATTGGCTAGTTGGGGCCTCTATCGTAAGCTGAGAACTACATGGCTAGTCTGACATTAACTTTTTTTTTGCTGGATGAGAAAAATTACTGACTTCAATGGTTTCCTAGGATGCAAACAAGTTCCAGTGTTCAGTGCTATTTAGGTATTCGGTAAAAAAAATTATGTCTTATGGTATGATAGCTGTTGTAGTTACCCAATGGCTGGTGTATTTACTGATGTATATGTTGCATTGTTTTGTGACTTATTAGTGGACACAAGAAATCAACCTGAACAACTGTGTTGGTACGCTGAATAAATAACACTCCGATCTCTGCTACATTATTTTATTTACTGATAAAGTGCAAGTCCTGAGACCAAGTTTCATAAATATTTATTATATATCAGAACAAAATATCCACCACCACAGCAGTGACCCACAGCACTTTAAAATATTGTGGTAATAATTGTTATTTATCAATAATTTGTTTTCTATACAGGCCACGTCTGAAACACCAAACATTTACATTATCACTTGGCTTAAAAACAATGAAGTACGATATAATTTAAGACACTTGGTGGTAATCTTTTAGTTATTTTTTTGTATCACAGAAGTTCAGCAACAGTCTAACAGTACAGAATCAGATACAAAACCACTGCAAAAAGTTCTGGGAGTGTAAGAAAACAAATAAAAACTGACCCGACAGGGAGTAAAGGTAACAAAAATAAAACAAAAAAATTAAACAAAAATTGTACAAACCTCGCCAATGTAACATGTTTCCATTCACCAAGTTAAACATTTAATAATAAATAAGTAAATCTGCAAAAAAATATTTTTTTTAAACTTTTTTTCTTTTTAAATGTTCTCTTCAAGGCTCATCATAGTGTTGGGAGTTCACATTGAGACAGGTAATGAGGGGACATGCAGTTCACAGGATAGGCCACAGAACAGATGTCACTGGCTTTTTATCCAGAAAGTTTCACAACACAACACTGCAGTGCCGATGGCCATCTGGCCCCTTATCTCTGGATCATTTGGCAACAAAATTTGGCAGCTCAGGAGGTCTCCAGTGAGTGTTACACTACCACCCCCAGCCTGCAGGGGGCGCAGAACTTCAAGACCCAGATGCTGGAGTTGACCACCTCCCAGGTTTACGCAGTAAAAGCTTGGCTTGGATGTGACTGAAGAAATCCTGAGAAAATGGTCTGCAAGGGGAATCCACAGAGGCCAATTTAGTGTGCAGAGTTGTCACTCTATGTTTCTTTATACAAGTTTATGGACAGAGGATCTATTGACCTATCCGTGGAAAGAAAGGTTGGTGACCTTTGTCCACCAAGAGGAGTACCCATCATGAAAGTGATGTCATTTCTTATTAACTGTAAGTAATGTGATCTGTTAATTCTTGTTCTGCCACTTCTAGATCAGCAGGGTGGTGCAGCCCTTAGAAGAAGATCACCCCTGTTAGGCAGAACATGAAAATGGTCACATCATCTTCCCTTTAAGTTAGGTGCAGGCTGTCTCCCTGGTCTGTCATGTGTGATTAAGTGCATAACCCTGTTTCCTCTCTGTATGTAAAAGTAATCTTCCTCTGTGTAGCTGCAGGTCATCTTCCTCTACCATCTTCAAGGAAGTGAAAGTCATCTTCCCTTAACTCTGTATGAAAGCAGAGGCCACGCCTGAACATGTGTGTGTGTTTTTTTTTTTAGAACAGACCATCTCCCTATTGCATTCACATAACAGGTTAAGTGCAAGTCATCTGTCTAATGAGTCTAGCGTCTTTTTTTTATACCATATTGGAGTCAAGTTGTTTAAATATCCCTTCAGAAGCTTATTTGTAGTACCATATTTATTTTTTTGATTGTGGCAGGTCCCAAATCTTCCACTTTTACTCATCTAGCCACCACACATGGAAGAGTGATAACACTAATGGGACCACAGGGGCATTTTCATATATGGCTCTTTTTGTTTCTGCTTGGACTTCAGATGGTGGATAAGGTTCAGACTGATTTCCAGTGTTCAGTAAGTTGAGGTACATTTTCTGATCATGTGTAAATACCAGGAAACGGCCACCTGGAAATCTCCTGTGACTTGCTAACATTCCATGACTTGCTGAAATCTGTTACCGTGTCACTTTGCTACCATAATTGACTTGCCAGTCCACACATGATTTGCTTGTGAGAGTGAGGCTGTAGTATCATGAATAAGGGATGATTATAGATCAGATGATTTGGTCAGTTTGTCAGCAATCTCTGTCCATGAACGTCAATTTACAGATTTTAAATTCTGCAGCAAAGATTATCAGAGAAATATGTAATATTGTTTATTATGACCAGATTGTCCGGTAGTTCTCATGCACAGATTGTCCTCTTCTCGACTCAGGCACCTCATCGCACACAGCTGTGTTGTGACATTCCAGTGACGTGTAAGGGAAGAGGGTGGATAAGGTGCAGGGTAACAAAGATTGTTGTCACTTCAAATCGACAATGTCTTCATCAAAGGACTCCGCCATGTGGAAGGGACTACCGCTAAATGAGGGGCTCTCTTCAACACTGATGTTGGACTCTGGGTCAGAACTGGTAGAACAATGACGCTGACTTTCTGAGTTACTTTCAAAAGAGCCCGAATTAATCCTGGTAAGAAAACAAGATTTGCCATGATTTAGGATCAGTAAGGTAATAATAATATAAGGTACCGTATATTTTTGGGACCATACAATGCAGTTTTAAGAGCAGGAAAACAAGAAAAAAAAAATTTTAAGTTTTTCAAAGAATTGGATCAATGCAATGGATCATATCAATGCAATAAATGCAATACTAAATTCAGCCAGCTAAATGTCACTAGCAGCACTACTACCGTGTTTCCCCCAAAATAAGACAGTGTCTTATATAAATTTTTGCTCTCAGTACTATATCTTCGGGGGTTGCCTTAGCTTTCAAGGTGATGCATATCATGTCATCTTCGGGGAGGAAGAGGGGGGCAGCGTGGGAACAGCTGCAGGCGTCTGTCCTGTCCTCTAACCCTGCAGCTTCCACAGACAAAGCTGTAGTGTGCAGCTTCCAACACAGGCAGAGAAGGCAGAGATAGATGGAAGTTTATCTATCTCTCGCTTCATTGCTTCTATTCGCAACATAACAGTTCAGATAAGGATCTAGCCGTGGGCGGATCTCAGATCTGACAGCTCCCCGGCTAATGTATTTGCTGGGAGAGCTGGCGGGGAGCTAAGATGCGACCAGCAGTGGGTTGCGCATTTAGACCACAAGCCACTTTTTAGCCCCAATTTATGGGGAGAAAAAGTATTTCTAAAAAATACGGTAAGTATAAAATATTGGCAACCATTACATAGAATCCAGAAAAAGGTTAAAGTGAACCGGAGCTAAGAAATGTCATAAGTTCAATGTTGTACCTGCCTCATTGCAAAAAGCTATTCCTGCACTGCCAGATTCTTCCAAAGTGTTAAACAATGCCACCAGGGTTGTATTTACTCTATTGCCATTGTGCAGTGGCAACGCACAGGACAGCATTAACGCAGACACATGCATTGCACAGTGCACACCATGTGAGTTATCTGACATGCTACATTAGAAATTGCAATACATAAAAATTCTCGAGCAATCACTCAAAAATGTGTGCAGCAGTGCGTTTTATGTCAACGCATAATGCCAAGTGGCAATGCATATTTTTGTCTGTCCTGCTAATTGGTCAGCAATTCATTTCTGATTGCAGTTTGCAGCTAAAGTTCCTGTGTACCTCGCAAAGATCCCACCTTTGAGCAGATGGCCTATCTATGGAGGTGGAAGTGACACATGGAAAATGCTTCTGCTCTACAAGGGATATTGGAAGCACAATTTAACCCACTTGTATTCAACTGCGGGTGAAGAAGCCAGTTTCAGATATTGTGGTATATAGAATTTACCTTTCAGTGCTAGTTGATCGGACAGTCTCTTCTTTAGTCTCCTCTTCCACCACTTTTCTAGCAAACTTCTTCTGTCGCTGTGACCCTTCAGACTTTGTATCACCAGTAAGACCTGAATTTGTGAACCAGAAAAAAAAATATTTTTCATTAGAAATTAATGACATTTTTTTGTTGATGCCATGATTAGGAGCATTACAGTGGCTTAATTACATTTTAGATTGTGATCTTTTCATCAAAAACCAATCGAAAACAAATCCAAAGTAGTACCACTACTTTGATAGTAATACGATCCTAATACGACCAAAATCTTTGATTTTAGTTTTGATCACAAAACACAGCAATCGACCCGACTAACACACACAATGCTACGATTTTAGTTAAATCGTTGTACAATCAGTAAAAATGTTCCAACATGTCCAATCATATTTTGATGTTTTCATCGGAATCAGGAAATTTTCGCCGATCCAACCATGTGTGCAGCATCCGATGGTGTATGTAAACTCTAAACTGGTGTATGTTTTAGGTCAATCGAACGCTAAAATCTAACCGTGTATGCCTAGCTTTAGTTATCACAGAATTTAATACTCAGCTGTTAATTCAGGTCAGGTCATATAAGTGATAGCACTGGCATTTCTTCCAGTGTTTGGTTTCTATATTCAGCCTTTCTGAAACAATACCTTTTTTTGTTTGCGGTAACAGCCAGCCATCTGTTTTCTTCCTACATCTTAAACTATGAAATTCCCTTTTCTGAAACATATGAAGGCTGATTGTCGCTCTTTTCTCTAGCTTTCAGTTAACATTTATGTTCAAAACAATTAGTATTGGTATGTTTATAAAGGTATGTTTATAAAGTTAGCTTAACAAACAAGTACACCTGCTACATAAAAGAAAACAATTAGCAAAAAACAAGTTTACGGAAATGAAAGCATAACAAGACACTTTTTGGATTATTACCGAGTAATTCCTTCCTCGTCCGACAAGCAATCTCCTTTATCTCCATGCGGGACAATGACAGAGAGTGGGTCACAGGTATGCAGGCGATGCCACTGGATGTCGGGGTTGTGATGACCTTAGGTACCAGCGGGGACTTCAGAGGTCGCTCAATGCTTCGTCCAACTAAATTACTAAGTGGAATCTTATAGATATTTCTGTACTGGATGTCCCCTGAAACAAAGACAAACTTTAAAGTACTTTGTATGTGGCACAGTGAAATTATATCCAATTATAAATCATCTTTTGAGTATTCTAATGAAATATCCACAAATAAGGGTTTCAATCACTTTTCACCACTGCAGTTCTACCTGATATTATTCAGGTTCACACTCTTCAGGCGGGCATCAGCAAGGCAGAAAGAATAGTAAGCAGAGTAGATTCATGCTACTATGCTCACACCACCTGCCCTATCCACCCCAATAAAAGGAAAAAAAATGTTTCTGGTTGACATTTGTTTACATTTATAAAACTGACTACAATTTTACATGAACAAGTTTTACATTTACAATGGATCTCAGACAAGGTTCATATATGTGTGTTGATGAGAATGTTATTGTTATACAATGGAAATAATTGTCTGGATTTAACTCAGATTTACCATTATAAAGTATAATTATTATATGGAGGTCAGCAAACAATATATTTCCTATACATAAAGTGATTAATTATCAGTGTTGTTAAGCAGTACACATACTACTTCTGAATATTTCCCATAATTACAGGGCAGCTATAGGGTGATTTCTAAAACCGTTGCTTATGATGACTTTTGTGGCCTGCATTGCAGACAAACCGCCGTTTATATAAATAGGAAGAGACAAGATTGCATTTCTGACATCCTCCTCTTTGACCTGTGACATTAACTGACGTAAATAAAGACTAATCTTTGTGACTGGAGGTCGATATGCAAGATCTGATCCTCATCCAGCTTACATTAAAGGTAAATGATGCCCAGACTTGTAAGAAATAAAGTATATTTGTGCCTATTATAAAGACATTAATGATGACCTTGATACATTGTAAGGTAGGTACATGTTTACCTTCTGCGGGAGAGGAGGGGAATACTGGCAGTTCATAACCTGTGGGTGTCTGTGGTGAGCTGTGGGAACTTGTGTCCTTCGAGCTGCTATTAGATGACGTGCTCACCGCTGCTGAGGCCTTAAAAAAGATATCTGACTGGAAAGAGAATACACAGCGGCACACTAGTTACTTCACTTTCGAAATGATTCAGTGGGAAGGTGGATATCCTTATTAAGATGGTGCAGGGATATACAGTACGTACAATAATCCATATAAAGCATTCAGCCCAAACTAAACCCCCCAAATCTTGGTACTATAGGTTACTGCTCTCCATGATGTATATGATGAAGAGATCAGTTTACACCAATAGAAAACAGATTAGGTTAGTATGGGGCTTTTGGAAGGGTAGCAGATTTGGGGTGCCCATATCCACCATATAAAAATGCATCATCCACTGTAGATGGACAGGTAGGTGCAGAACATTTAGCAGCTGAACCTAGTCCTATGAAGAAATTAATACAAACTCTGTTCTTGTTGTGGATCTCTAAATGGTTAACATAAACACCTCTTGATATTGGACGATGATAGAAGATTCTTTTGTTATCTACACACCCGCCTTGCCTCAGTTCTTGTAGCTATCTACCTATCTAATAGTGGTCCATAATGTAATGATGCACCCATCCACCATCATCCATTTTCTGCAATGTAGCTTACCCGTGATGACACCAGCTGCAGCTCTGGAACCACTGCTGTGTGTACCAAGTTGCCATTCACAACAAGTCGGATCTCTATGGAGTCAGTTGTAAAAGCCAGGATGTAAGGGAAAGCACATACTGTTTCACAAACAGAAGACAGACTGTGTCAGGAAATGTACATTAGATCTTCAGAGTCAACATAAGGTAGCCATATACGGGGCGATTTTCACCCATTTTTGCGACCGCTGTGCACGTTCCCGCCAATCACCTGGCGTTTGCTTGCCCGCAAATCAGGTGCGCTCACCTGGCAAGATTGACCAGGAATCTCCCGGCCGATCCCATTACTTTGGATGGGGACGGCAGTAATGCCCAGCACACAAAGGGTGCCCGCCGATCAGCTGAGGCGCCGGCTGCAGCATGATGACGTCATTACACTGCAGTCGATCCCTCATCTATCGAGGGAGAATCGCCACGTCTATGGCTACCACCTATAGACACAATAATGGGACATAAATAATAGAAGAGTTTATTCTTTTTGGCATTCTTACTCTTCTGACTCAGCCCCACATGCTCCCCTCAGCCTTTTCCTAATAACTAATATTCTTCCCCTCATTAAACCTACATTAAAGAGGATGTATACTCAAAATCTTATAAATATATATGTAGAATTAAAGTTTGACTTACCTTAAATGTGTCTGTGCACTTTAAATGGAAAGCTCAGATTTACCCAGCTGTCACTCAGCTCAGAGATGCAGGGCTCTTCTGAAGGCCATGCCAGTCATCAAAACCAGGGAGAGAGGAGGGGCTGTGAGGGCTAAATGCCCAGGAGGTTAAATTACTCCTTACAGGCGCGTGTGTTTTCCTTAAACCCTTCTAGTGCCAATCATGCAAACATGAGGTTCTGGTGGTAGGTCTGATTCAACTTTTCTAATGCTTGCCTATTAACCTATCTAATTTCTCCTGAACGCTTCACTACCTCAAACTCTCCTTACCATTTTCCATAACCTACAGTTGTGGTCATAAGTTTACACACCCTAGCAGAATTTCTGATTGCTTAACCATTTTTCAGAGAACATGATCAACACTAAAAACGTTCTTCCTCTTATGGTTAGTGGTTGGCTTTACCTATTTGTTGTGATATTGTCAATTGTTTGACGTATCCAACATGTCAGTTAGGCTCTGTTTGATCACAATTACAAAAGTATCGACAAGGGATCAATTTCCAAAGGTGATGTGCATATATTTGCCGATTTAGTTGCGTCACCACGTTGCGATTACTTGTTTATCGATCGCACGGGAATCAACCTGTGTATGGCCAGCTTAAGGGCTTGTCCCCATTTGCATGGCGACCACAGACGGCCACCTTTATTTATGTCTATGGGCTTGTTCCCACTCAGGCAGCCAATTGCACCCATAGACATGAATGGAGGTGGTAATAAAACACGATTTTTAATCATATCCATAGAGAATGAATGGTCATTTATGTCTATGGGCCCAATTGCACGCAACTTCTAGAAGCTGGCCGGGGGCGACTGCATTGAGATGAATGTTCTGTTGTGCTGTTGTGTTAATGTTCTGTTGTGCATCAGCCGTGTGCATACGACAACCCGCAGCCGCCACGAGACCAAGCTGCCCCGTGGCTAGCCGCCAAGTAGGGCAAGTGGAGACAAGCCCTAAGGGTCTTATATACACACCACTTATTACAAGCAAACAAATCACAGGTGAAGATTGCTATCTTTAATAGACATTCTAACCATTTAGTGTCAAGTTGTGTGCTTGTTATCAGGCAAAACCACCAGGGTATGAAAACTTTTGATCAGGGTTATTTGGGTAGTTTGTGTTGTGATTAGGATTTAAAAAGAGTGAACACAGTTGTGTGACAATAAATGGCTTCAGCCAAGCACTAACCAAGTTTTTATTGTTTATATTCTCTGAAAAATGGTTAAGGAAACAGAAAATTTTGTAAACTTATGAGCACAGCTGTATCTATTACCCTGATACTTCTCCATCAACATGCTTTTTCTCTCCTTATATACTCTCCCTGATGTTACTTATTCGCTACCATTGCTTTCCAAAACTATTTCTCTCAATGGCCTATAATATATGTTTAGGCCCAATATTATCATGTCTCTTTCCTGGACCACCATTAAAGCTGGGCATAGACGTGTAGTTTTCTGCCCGATGCTGCTGCAGATCGACTGTGTGTGATGACTGCCGTCCCCATCCAAATAATGGGATCGTCCGGAAATTTATCGGCATGTCAGATCACCACGCCATGTGACATATGGAAGATTCCTGGTCGATCTTGCAAGGTGGGGGCACCTGATTTTTGGCCAACCGCCGGCCGTTTGGCGGGAACGTGCACTGCGGTCAATCGACCAAAAAATTGGGCAGGAATCTATGCCCAGCTTAATACAGCCTCAAATAAAGAAGAGATTGACCCCCTTATTGGCTTTAAGGGACAAGAAATTAAATTGAAATCTCAGGGACAAAAAATCTAAAACATCTCAGATTCACTATTTTCTTTATTTTATAAATAAAACTATTAACTCACCAACAGCATTGGGAACCTGATTCCAGCTAAAATGGAAATCAGATGCAGACGGCTGAATGAGCGGAGTTCCTCCATTGAACGGAGTGACTTTTTTGTAGTAACAGACGTCTAAATAGAGAAGATGACATTAACATGTGAAACACATCACTTCTGTATAAATATATACGTGTGTGAGGAATGATCTTTTTCTTTGAATACGAGAGAGAGGTAGCAGATGCTTGATTATTGTTCTGTGGTGTCACCCCATCACTGCCTGTGTAGGATTATTGTGACATCTTGTGTTTTTGGTACTCACTGGTAATTACACACTGAGAATCTGCTTTAATATAAATACACATTTCTCATCCCACACAGAGATGACAAATTGCAGTAGATGCCAGCTTAAAACCCAGAAATACTGCAATATGACCAATACTGTATTTACAGGAAAAATTTAGAAATACAGAGCTGTAATATTACTCTGATTGTATTACATCTGATGGGGGGGGGGGGGGTCTCAAACATACATTCATAATTGGTTGTATGATTAACTGATTTGTACGGATAAAGGGTTGTTTTTTTGACATTGCATGCTGATGTGGTTTAATGCATTTCAATCAGTAGATAAAAATAAAGAATAAGTGTGAATGGGACATTAGAGTGTGCTTTTGGTCCTTTATTGATTAGTTATGCTTATATATATATATATACTGTATATATATCTAAAGAAAAAAGGTTTCAGCATTTGAATGGGGTCATCCCCACAGCTGTGATCAGCACGCTGCGGCCGGTGATCTAAAATGCGATTTACGATTGTGTGCCGCGGGCGCAGCCGATCGCCCCTGATCGCAGACATGAATGGTTAAAAAACGTGTCTCAATTTACTGAGTTCTAACCGCGACCATTCATTTTCTATGGGCACGATCAGGCGGGGTGGGGCAAGATGTCCTGTCCCACCCCCCACTTCCTGCTTGCAGGTGCCATGATTCTAATCCAGGGAGATCGCTGGGTGCTACCGAGTGCCGCGATTGAAATTTGAGTGAATTCAATATATACCGTATATATAGTAAACAGAATGTTAGGATGAAAAATGTTCTCCGGGTATGTCGAATATGCGTGCACATGGTGCCCCCAGTGCCCTACCTGACACGCATATCCGCCGCCCTGCCTCTCCATGCAGATCTGTCTATTGGTTGGCAGCTCCAGCAAACCAACAACCCCCCTGGTCGGCAGCTCCACCAAAAGTGACCCCACAATCCCCCCTCGACAGGGGGCCCAAAGCAACTTGCATAGGGCCCCGAAAGGCTAGAAACCGCACTGTACCATATTCCAGCTCTACTTCAAATAAAATATGATTTGCTGAGCCATCTCCACGCTCTGTGTAACAACCACTTTAGCTTTGATACATGAATCAACAGCCACAGAACATGAATCCCCACCAATACCAGCTTAGCTCTACATATTGCACTCAATCACAAAACCCCTCATTTAATCATCCACCAGTAACAACTTTGTTTATCACCCCCAATCACTCACAGTTGTAGCAGAGCAGTAATCCCGCTTCTCCATCTTCATAAACATCAATTGCTGATACAAAATGAACCTGGAATGATAATGTGGAAGACTAGCTGGACACTTTGGATGGACTTTCCATACAGGGAGTGCAGAATTATTAGGCAAATGAGTATTTTGACCACATCATCCTC
>CM070040.1:42258692-42270549 GCA_036250615.1 Ptychadena robeensis
ATCCATGGATGGCAGGCTTTCGAGTGTCCTTGCAAAGAAAGGTGGCTATATTGGTCACTGTTTTGTTTTTGTTTTGTTTGTCAGAAATGTATATTTGTGAATGTTGAGATGTTATATTGGTTTCACTGGTAGAAATAAATAATTGAAATGGGTATAAATTTGTTTTTTGTTAAGTTGCCTAATAATTATGCACAGTAATAGTCACCTGCACACACAGATATCCCCCTAAAATAGCTAAAACTAAAAACAAACTAAAAACTACTTCCAAAAATATTCAGCTTTGATATAAAAAAAAATTTGGATCATTGAGAACATGGTTGTTCTTCAATAATAAAATTATTCCTCAAAAATACCACTTGCCTAATAATTCTGCACTCCCTGTATGTAATCTCCCTGTACTTACCTATAACTGTCATTCTGTTTGTTATATCTCACTAAGGCAAAAATATCTGCAATCTTTATTAAGGAAACAACAAGAGAACCTAAATCTGCTGCTATCCAAATAGCCTGATGCTTTTCTGGCAGTAAAAATGTAATTAAGGCACAAGTGAAGACAAGCTGAAAGTGAGGTCATCTTGTCTTCATCTTCTTTTTGGTCATCTAAGTTGCCATAATGAAAGGATACGAGTAAAATGTGAGCGGATCATAGAGGGCTTGAATGATGGAGAAGACTCTTCGCCTTCCTGAAAGACGATGGTAACAATGTCATTGCCAATGTGTCGTTTTCTTTCTACCTGGAAAACACAGACCATCACTTGGGTGGATTGGTCTTTCACCCCATACAGACATTATCATGATTATAATTTTTACATTTTTCTAAGATATAGAATTTGTTCGCTGCTGTTATACAATCATTATATAGCCCATATAAAACCTTTCAGAGTCACAAAGTTGCAATGACTTTACAGACACATATGTCAAGCCATGTAAAAGGATTTAGCGTCATAGGGCTGACTGATTGTGGCAAATCAACATCAATGTCATTTTAAGATAAAAAAACATGGAAAATGTGCATGTTTTGTCAAGAAACAATAAAAATGAATTTTGCCTTGATATATACTTCAAGTGTGCTCTTTCAAAATTTACATATGGTGGCTAAGGAAACAATAGACGTACCTGCTGTTTGTTCTCTTTTGAATATGGTAACATTGTGGAAACGTGAAACATGATTTCATGTCCTTGGTAAACAGTATAGACAGAATGCGTTCCTGTGGTATCATCTAAAGGGAAGGAAGGAAAACATCCTCTATTATCCACATTTATTAACCATTCTTTTTCATAGACAACAAAGTAAAATGTAGCGTGATCTCTGGACTGGGGCACATAGCAGATGGTAGGGTTGTTCTTCCCAAGATGAATAAAATATACCAATCTATCTCCTTTATAGAAAAGTGATTGATTCAAACATGAAGTCTGTATGCATATTTCTCTTCAATGTAGACTCTGGCGCAAATGTATTGGGACTGGTTGCCACAGGGCATGGCTCACAAAATCATAGATGGTGTGTATGCTGCACACAGGTGGATGCGCTGGCAATATTAAAGCTCCAGGAGAAGTATTGATGTGTTCCATTAGGACAAGGCTTTCTCTAAAAGCTGGTGAGGGTCCTGGAGCTGGCCAAGTAAAGTGTTGGGTGGATTTTTTGTCCACCTGAGCCATTGGTCTTGGTTTTAGTGGAAGAAACCTGTGCAGGCAGGCTGACACAGGTTTCCTATTTAGCTTTGTGGTGCTGGGAGAGGGGATGTGGTAGTATTGGGAGCCAGAAAGGAGAGCTTTCATTTACCAGGACTAAACCCAAAGGGGTACTGCTACTTTCTGTTTGAACATTACAATGTTCTTTATTTCGTTCCTGTGTTGGAGAACTGCCATTTTCCTGATACCGGAAGGTCTACTGTGTCCTGTTTGCCAGGGGTATCGAATCTGTGAGCAGTAGGCACTTACAGTATTCATAGACTTAAAGGAAGCCTTACTTTTGGTGTCCAGTCCTCCTCTGTAGCCAATCCAGCTCTTTAGCGTGATGGTGTCTCCTAGCAAATCTAATAACTTCTGGAAACTTTCACTTCCAGCTTCTGCAAGAAACAGAGAGGGAGGGTATTGATATATATTTGTAGTTATGTTTGGCAGTCACTGATGCAGGTTATACTTTACTACAATAAAGCTCTGCTAGAAGGATCTAGGAAATAGTTTACGTATAGTTGAATATGATGTAGGTCTACAGTTTTTATGAATGTTTGTACTTGTCCTAAATGTTTTACATCACAGACAACCTTCCCAGCACTCACCATTACTAAACATTTCATCATCTGTCAACTGTCCGTCTTTGGCATAAAGAACTCCAAACTTAAAATTCACAGAGCCCTGTATGGAAGAAGAAAAAAGGAAAAGAAGAAAACGAAAGGGGGCAGGTAGAGAGTGATATGAAGAGGAAATGAGGACATAGCAAAAGACAGCAGAGTGACATGAAGAGGAAATGAGGACATAGCAGAAGACAGCAGAGGGACAGAAAAAAAGTAATAAAAGGGGTTGTATAATAAGGAGGAAAACGAAATAAAAGTAGAGAAAAAAGAAGTAAGGGAGGAAGAAGTTGAAGAAGAGAATAAGAGAAAGATAAGAGTATGGGAGAAATTGATAAGAAAGAGGGGTGAAAAGAGAGAAAGTAATAGAAAGACAACAGGGTGAATAAGACAGTAATACAACATACATTTAAAATAAAGGAAGACAAATGACTTTAACATTTGCATAGACAAGACCTTAATTAAAAGTGAAACCTGTCATGACAAAAACATATTCACACCACTTCCACTGGCCTCTCCTAAAAAATCTAGCTAGCTGTCGTGTTGATGAGTTAGCTTCATAACATTCATGTATTGATTCATAGTGTGAAATGTCCCACTGGATGGATTTCCCTCTAAAATGAACAGAAGACTTCCAGAGAATAACTTACCTCCTGCTCTTCTAGAACCAGCAGATCCTGCAAATAGACAACACAAGCATTACTGAACAGAAGGACTGTAAGGGTGCATAATAGTATAAAGGGTGATACAGAGGACAAAGAATAGTTAGAATGTTACACAGTTCCATTATTCCAAACCTACAGTTGGAGAAAGAACACTAGGGGACACACAAGGCTCCAAATGTTAATTATTCAGACTCTAAATTGCCATAAATTGCCCCACCTTCTGAATCTCTGGATTAAGAATTTCACGAGGACTCTTCTCAAACCTGTCCAGGTTCATGGCACTGGAACAGAAATATTCATATATTTAGCTGTTTACAGTTATAATACATATATCATATTCCAAGATGGCACTTGACAATGACATTTACCTTAAAATAGATTTCACTGATAAAGTTTTTGTTGGGCAATATGGAAGGCAGATTTTCTGTGTACCCTGATAAAAAAAGAGAAAGCATATCAGACCTTTAATATAGGGATCACCAAATAATGTGGTTGTCTGTATATATGCTCCTCTGTCACATTACAGACCTTTTCTTGACCTTCTACCGATGTAAATCTTCCCATACACCGAGGGACTACCTAAACAATCCATTTAATAAATATTCAGTCAAGCAAATTCCTATTCTACATGGACATTGCTAGATGAAAAGAAGGTTGTACAATCAAATGGTAAGTTTTGTGCCACCTTTGCTCCTAAGGCTACAAAAGACGTGTGATCAATTATGTGTTAAGGACTGAAGTGCCTTTGTGCCAATTAATATAGCTCCTTGATTAATTGTAAAAAGTGATCAGGAGCCAGATAAATCAGGAAATAAATAGTAACGAAATACAAATGTCAATATCTTCTCATTCTACAGACATAGGTCAGTTTGGAGAAGGGCTATCTACTTTAGCCCATTGCACATACACTAAATATTACAATGTGCACTTTGCAGTTCCATACTAAAAGAGCAGGGACACATAACAGTATTGACCTGCTTAAACAAAAGCAGAGATCTGGTTGTAAACAAAATAGAAAAGAACCAAACACATACGGTGTCTGGGCACACATTTTACCTCTAAAGCTAGCCATACACAGTTCGAAAGATCCAATTGACTTGTTCGATTTAAATATTGATCGTCAATCTAACATTGATCGAATGCACCACCACAGTGTGATCGATTTGGATCAATTCCTTTACTTAGCCGTGTGCACACGCTTCATAGTGCAATCAGATACAAATTATGGAAATACCTAGAAAAACTGTCAGATATCATATCACTGCTCGATTGATTTTATGTTTTGGATTTTGATCACTTTTTGGTCGATCGAACAGAAATAACGAACCATGTATAGGCACTTTAACTCCGCCAGTAAGTATGAATACATTCTGACATTAATGGAAAGAAGGAGCTGACCGTCTTCCTGTGTCTTAATCAATTAAACCATATCCCACCACTGTGCCACTTACTGTTTTCCGCCATAAGATTGCACGGTACTGTGGTATTCGCTGGTTATTTTGGTCAGAGAGGACCACAGATAGGAAAAATGGGTTCCGTTCTGCATCTGTTCCTATGTAGTTCTGATGAACTGTTCCAATACATAAATACATTATAAGTAACAATTTACTTACACAATATATAAACATTATATTACACTGTGTGTGTGTATATATAGTAATATACAGAGAGACACAACTTATAAAATAGACGTACCTTTTCCGAGGAAATATTTGAAGTACCATCGTGTGTGATACTCTGGGTTTTCCAAATGTACGTCTGTTCTCCTCCAAATACCTGGCGTGTACTCTGTATTCTGAAACAAATAAAGTACATATTAGCCCTAGTTTACACCTATCTTCATATTAAGCTAAATGTTAATGCATGCTACATTGTATCCAATCTGCCTGTTCACACATGTTAACTGCCTGTTTTTGCTGCACAATGCAGTAACCCTGAGCCACACTACCTGTTCACTGCGATTCCATGGCATCCTCCAGCTAAGCCGTCCAAAACAGCCAAAATGTAAACAGATAACTTTATAATCTGTTTGCACTTTATACCACTTTTGCCACCGAAAATGTGACAGAATGAGACTACCAGCATGCATTGCCTAAGCACTTAAAATGGATAGCCATTAACCAGGCCTTACAGTCAGAGATTACATGATGCATAGTGCAAATCTAACAGATTCACATCTGTCCATAAAAGAAACAATGATAACTGTATTTAGACAATTATATAGATTTTAAGCATCCGGTTTTGACCGAGAAAGTCAAGTCTTTTATAGGATTTCCCAGCCAAATCACAATTTGAATCATCTTAATTTTGAAATCAGGGTAATTTAGGAGGGAGGGGTGTTGCTCTTCCTCCTAAGTTTCCACCCCGCTTGTGCAGATGATGTGCGGGTTGGGAAGTTCGGAGGCAGAGTAACGCCTCCCTCCCTCCTAAGTTAGCCACCTGATACTGGAAGTGAAATCCCTGACCTCACTTCCTGTATTTGAAACGCAGAAGCCTCTACTTGCTGTAGGGGAGAACCTTTGCATGGGGAGAAGGGGCGGGACTTCCCTCTAACCCATACCCAACTTATTAAATAAGGGAAAAGTTGACAGGTATGAACATGTATAATGATAGGCATCCTGAATAAGTTAAAAAAAAGTAATGAAGAAGGATAATATAAGCAATATACTGTATATGATTTAGGTACTAAAATAACGACAGACCTTCATGTAGAAAGATATCAATAAAACATCATATATATATATATATATATATATATATATATATATATATATATATATATATATCAATATTATAAGTGCTTTGACTAGATGGAATCAGTGATATTTTAGGCACCAGATGACTTAACAGTGGATGGTAAAGCATTCCGCAGAATGAAGAGCATCCCCTGATGTATAACAGTTCATCTGCTTCCTTCTGATGCCTTATTACAAACATAAAAGTATCTCTTCACCAATTTTACTGTCCTAATGGATTTACATCACAAAAAATACAATTCTAGGATATCAAAGAGGAAGATGAAACAGAGATTGAACAAGAAAATGTATTGGTCTATTTAATCTCTCAGGCATAGTTCCTTTAAAGGCAAAGAGCATCATCCATCACCAGAAGCAGCAAGATTACAAGAAGGGGCGTCATCAATAGCCAGGAGTGCAAATGGGGTCTGCCAGTAGGCAAATGGGGTCAAAACCTATTTATGCGGAGCTATATTGTTGATACTGAGGGCATTTGCATACACCAAGAAATCTGACTGTCACAGAGAAATCGTCAGCTTCCCCCCTCCCTCCTCCATGTGTGAGAAGAAGCAGAGTGACAACAAGTGCTCACTAGAGACACTCAGTGGCTGAAATTGGTATTGCAGCTCCACTGTATTTTATTTCCAAAATTCTTTCAGTTTCTATTGCGAAACACATAACATTTATGTCACTTGGATAACCACAGGGAAACATTAATAACCATGAAAGGTTGCAGTTAGGGGTGTTAAATTGGGAATGTAAATGACTAAAAACAGATTGGACACTTGCCAGGGGATTTCCCATGACTTGCAGGCAGTTTGCCCATAGCTTAGGTCGCTATTAAGCATACCAAACACTCGGAAAAACAGCACCCAAACAACATGAGGCGCTGCTTTTTCACCTCTTGGAGACAAATCCATTGTATGCTCAATAGACGTGTTTTCGGCTGCACCGCGGTACTGCAATGAATACCACTACCGCGGGCATGCTGCTTAGATTTCGCAGTGTGGACACTGTCCCATTCATTAGAATAGGAAGTGTCCTCTCTGCGTCTTTGTCCCAGCTGCAGACATGCATCCAACATGGGGAAAGAAGCAGTAAACACAAGCAAAAAGGGTAAAATCTAACAAGAGAAAAGAACTGTTGGAATGTTGTCAGTTGAAATATGACTATGAAAGGTTGACATTTGGGCTGCAGGTCTCAGGGGTTAGTTACTAACCCAGAAAATTTCAGGGTTGCACTACTCAGATATGAGAAATGGGGGTTCAAACTTATTGTGTACTGTGAGTTACATTTGATCCAAAGCCAGCTGGTGACCTGTGGATGGAGACAGCTAATCTGAGGATAAATCAAGAACAGGGAGGTCCATCTGTAGCAGAATCTACCATGCAGGAATCTGATGGAGAGGCACTTTATTAAAACCACATTACATATAGACAGCACTTTTTAAAACCATGCTACCTATGGGGTGAGTACCAAACACCATCTCCTGGTACTCATCTGAGGAGCTCACTAAAAAAGTTATGTGCACCCCTGTCTATAGCTCTCTTCTTATACCCATAAGATAACTGGAGGATTATAACATATAGTACTATGTCTAATCGTATAAAAAACAAAACAACATTCTCAAAGTACTGTGCTAAAACAGTATTGGACCCTCTTTTGCATTTAGGACTGCTGTAATTCTTAATGTAGAAAAGTGTTTTCTATATGATTCAGTGGGGCTACACTTCCTCCATCCTGGAGCTGCACACCACTAACACGATTTAATGGACTGAGCGCCCCTTCCATAGCTGTCAAGTTTGAAAATGGAAAAAAAGTCGGGTGTACAGGAAGTGGTGTCACTTCTGGTATGTGGATCTGGTTTCTTCCGCGTTCCACATACTGGAAGTGATGTCACTTCTGGCTTAGGATGGACTTCTCTGCTGATCTAGCAGGGAGAGGGCGTTACTGCTCCCACCCCACATGTGCTGATAATGTGTGGGGTGGGACATTAGCAGGGAGAGTAACGCCCTCTCCTTGCTAGATTAGGGAGAGGGCGTAATCCAATTCTTGGAATCGGGATTTGGCTGGGAAAGCCACATAAAAAACTTGACTTTCCCAGCCAAAACAGGAGGATTGACAGGTCTGCCCTTTGCTTTGGTTGTTAAATTAAAACACTTTTCTGAGTTTTTACCAGTTTTATATATGTTAAGGCATTTTACCAGGATAGCAGTCCACTTTTAACTAGGCAGGAGTGCGCAGATTGATTCTATGTGTGGAATACATGTTTCTTTATGTAATTTTTTATGGAATGGATTTAACAAGTTTTAGATATATTGCTTATGGATTTTGGTGCAAATTGTGACTATACCATCATAAAGTGATGCATACTTATCAGCTGCAAGTGATACAAATCATTCAAATCTTTCACCATGTTCTAAAGGTGTTCTATTGGATTGCAATCTGATGGCTGATAAAGCCGAGTACAGTGAACTTGTCATATTAAGGAAACCAGTTGGAGAGAATATGAGCCTTGCATGCAGACACTGTATGTGCTTACATGTTATATGATGAAAGGAAGAGAACATACAGATATGTGTATTTTGCTGCCCCATCAATATCCAGACACAAGATGGAAGCAGAGGGTAACCTTGCCATGTTGATTAATGCAGAAGAGTATCTTGAGGTCACCACAATGGCTTTAATGTCTGTTTGGACTGATCCTTAACCTCCCTAGCGGTCTGCCCATACCATGCTGTTTTTAACAGCATGGTATGGGCAATCGCGGCAGTGTACACAGTACACTGCCTGCAATTCCCCCCCCCCCCTCCCCCCACCTCTCTCCACACAGCCGGCATCATAAATGACGCCGGCTGTGAAGGTTGGAAAGCCGACGCTCCTCCATTAACATTGAGGTCTATGGCGCCGACCACCCCCCGCCCCCTTCCACGTCAATCCCCGGAAATGCTGCGGCTGGAAAGAGAATCACCGTAGCTTTCCGGGGATATGCGGCTTTCATGGGAGCCTAGCTCATCCAGAGTTTGTTCTTCACACATACTCTGGACAAGCTGGGCTCGTCATGGCCGCTAGGGAGGTTAAACTCAGGACTAGGTTTTCAGAAATCCAATTTTTTTGTTTGCTAGATAGGACGACTTTCATACACTATATAAGTTTCAAATGCTTGCCTGCTTTTATATGCTCTACTCTTGGTGTATATCAAAATAAATACCTACTGGAGAGCCTCATTATCTGATGTCATTGTTTCTTGTACTGAAAAGATTTCAGAGCAATAATAAGAGATCCACACAGGTCATGTGTGCCAGTCACCAAGACATAGCAAAAAGATAATTTAGTAATAAGGATTTGACACCTTGTTCACAAATATGCACTCTCATCTCCACACCTCATTTGAAATCGTAATGGCTGCAGAAAATAGGGTCCAAAAACAGGGTTCTTATCATACATGGTTTGAATCTATCTAGATATCTATTTGTAAATATCAAATTGGAAAAATAGAATGATTTTTGTTGCAACTTTACCTCATCGGATGATCCGTTCTCCACCCGGAATCGCCCCGCTCTCTGGATGGCTCCATCTGCATCACTGGAGATCAGCTAAAAGGAATAGAAAATAGTAGAAATGAATTAAAAAAAGAATATGTAAAAGAGACAGTAGAATATATAAAACAATGTCAGTCTACATTAGTCTGGCGATACATGAAATATATATTTATTCATCTCTTGGTTCCACCCATTACACATGTATGAAAATGCCTTAAAATACACCAACAGCTTCCACCAGCAACCAATCATGATCAAGCTTTAATTTTTCCAGTGCAGAATAGCAAGATGAGTCAATCATTACAAACCACCCATGTTAGTTTTCTGTTCTGCAATATAACTGGAAGATGCACAAATTCCAAAAAGGGAGAAATTTAAGCCAGTCACATTACCTCTGCACCTAATTAGTGTCGTGGCACAATGAAGGCAACACACACATGCAAAGATAATTACTCACTGTCTTATTAATAAAATGTCAAAACCTTTTATTAGGGTTTTTTGGAAGGGCTCAATGACAGTAAATTCAAGAGAAGGAACAAGATTACACATTGAAGAAGAACATCGTTATGCCCTTCCCTATGGAAGCTGATTCATAGAGAAATATAAAACAAATTTTAGTTATGTTTAATATAGCAACCACAGCAACCCAGGAAATATATGAAAGCCAATCAGTAAGAGTACAATAAACTGCTAATAGCTTATATGGCTTGCATTAAAAGATAGAAACTACTCTTCAAATGTCATTATCATATAAAATGTAATATGTGATTTTGGTGAATGGGTTAAAGGGTCAGAGGTCCCTCAAGTTTACAGGTTAGAGATTTGAAGACTTACATTTCCTAAAAATCACTGCCCAAACTCCAATAATGAGGTAATTAAAATGTTTCAATATGCCATCAAAGATATTTACAATTCAAAACAAGTTTTTTGTTTTTAAAGAAAATGCATGGTGAGGGCTGGACTTCCACATATGGTGCCAAGAGAGGTGGGACATCATATGAGATATCCCTTAATTTTGTAACAGTGAAATAATTGTCAGGGAAGAATTACATCAATATACAAAGAAAACACTACCCGTGATATACTGAGGTAGCCGATCCCTCCCTCATAGTCCAAGAATAAATCTTTGCATGTGTCATCTAAATGTAGCAGAGAACTGCTATCACTGAATTTATGAATAAAGAAGGTGGGAAGTGAGGACATTAATACCGTTTGTTAATATTACAGCTGCACCTTTCAGGTGCCATTTTGAATCATCAAGAAATGCCGGTATTTACTTGGTTGTAAAATGGCTGGTGCTGTATTATGCACTGAGGACATATGAAACAAAATTACACCAGTAAAGCAATTATATTATAATCAGTCACTAACATGCCTCGTAAGCCTCGCGGAATAAATATTTTTTCTTCCAAATTCTTCCAGGATGGAGAGAAAATTAAATTGTCTTTAATCAGGGTAATTACCCTAATGGAGCATAATGTCAACTGGATTATTTTTGCACCCACCCCCACCTCGAACCTTCCGGAACACAGAAAGCTTTGATAATAGCATCTTGCTGCATCTGGTCTCTGTCACAACAAAGTCAACCAATTCCAAAACAACAGAGTTCTCTTATACCAAGCCTATATATCGTACATACATATTATACATAACATATAGTATATGTGTAAAATCATACAAATAACCTACACCAATAATCCACAAGATTAAAACCTTGAGACAAACTTAATAGCTTTGATCATTGTGATGGTCTTGTGAAGGCTACCAGTATGTAACAGTTAGGATATGTTTCCAGTATACGTTGGGACCCCTCTGCTAGGCATATTGCTTGGGAGGTCCCGACGGAGCACATTCACTTACCTGCTCAGCAGATGCTGTGTCTTGGCTGAACGTAGTTGAGTACGTTAAGCCTCTGCATCGGTGGATGTCTAAACACAACATCCGCCAACAGGCAAAGTCTATGTGCTCTGTCGGGATCCCCGCAAGCAATGCGCTTAGTGGCAGATGTATAGTGGAAACAAGCCCTTATTATGTACCAGAAATGGTACAGAGACAAATGGTGAAAGGTCCATACAAGCCCAATACTTACTGAGAGGGTGGATTTGATTTAAATCAAACCGATTTAAATCATGATTTAAATCACGATTTAAATCACTAGTCAGAAAGGCTTGATTTAAATCAAACTGATTTAAATCAATCATTCTTGCTGGTAAAACTTTAAAATGCAAGTAGATGAAGATTTTTAGAATAACAACTTTTCATATCAGTGTTTTTTATCCCCAGTTTAGGTTAATCATTCATATTTGGACAACTTTTATGTTTTTCTATGACAACTTTTATGTTTTTCTAGAGTTGATGATGGCATAAGCACATCACCCAAATTTCCCCTTGAATAGACAAGGGTGAGGGGACACAAAAGCAATACATGTATTATACACAGTGCAAAAAATTAAGTAATGACCATCATATCAATCAAAAACAATGCGCAGTTGACAATTAAAATAGTCCAATTGGTGCAAATTTCACCCCAACGCGCGTTTTGTTGAAGACCTCTTCAGGGAGTACGATATGTAATTTCATCGGCCAAATATACATAACACAAACAGCCAACACAAGGGGAT
>CM070040.1:42270649-42283976 GCA_036250615.1 Ptychadena robeensis
ACTATGACTGATCCCCTTGTGTTGGCTGTGTGTTTTATGTAGATTTGGCCTATGAAATTACATATCGTACCCACTAAAGAAGTCTTTAACAAAATGCGCGTTGGGTGAAATTTGCACCATTTGGACTATTTTAATTGTCTAACAACATGTGTACAGATGTGTACCCCCACAACATTGTGCATTGTTTTTGATTGATATGATGGTCATTACTTCATATTTGCTCTGTGTATAATAAATGTATTGCTTTTACATATTGAGCGGCCCTTAAAGTCCCCTCACCCATGTCTATTCAAGGGGAAATTTGGGGTGATGGGTTTATGCCATTATTACCTTCTGTCTATTGTTTTTGCGATGTTGGCCACTATACATCAGAGAGTGTAGTTTTATTGATTATAAAATCTTACAAAACCTCCGGAAAAGCGTGACATTGTGAATGGATTCATGGAATTTATTTACCCAAAAAATTAAACATATACAACCTTATTCTATATAATTAAAAACTATTCTTTATTTCATCATGGAATAACCTTGGGATGGTAACATATTTTCCCCAAAAAGCACTTTATTTTTTAAAAATTCAATTTAAATAAAAATAAATCAGATTTAAATAAAAAAATCTGATTTTTTTGATTTTTTTTAAAAAATCACTGATTTTTATCCACCCTGCTTACTGATAGACAATCTTGACCATAGGAGAAAAGTATTAGAACACACTACATTCCACTTTTACTTCATATACAGCTAAGACCTCTCACTGTGTAGATGCTAACCCCTGTCCAGCACCAAAGCACCTAAAAAGGGCCTGTGAGTACAAAAACTGGACCTTCCCGAAATAGAGGAAGGTGAACTAATCTGACAGACCTTACCAAAATCCAGATCCTAAACAAGGTAAAAATGGTAACATATTAATTGAGCCACAGTGGGCCCTAATCACATATCTGAGTAGACATTTCTGTTTAGATTATGACTTTGCCTTTTAAAGGTCAGAAGACAAACATTTAAAAAAGTGAGCAAATGGTTAATACTGTAATTTAGTGCTGACCTTTCCACCAACTAGAATGTTCTACTCCAAATACCATCCAGCAAATACAAATACAGTGTTATTTTAAACTCTTCACATGGACCATGTCCACCTTGTCCATCCAAAGCTGTTAGTTTAAAGTAGGGGTTCTCAAAAATTTTAAACGTTCATGGTTCCTTAGGATGCCGCGTGGGCCAAGCTAAAATTTTTGAAAACCCATCATGAACAAATTGCACACTGCACATATCTTATTTGTAGTCCAAAAAAATTAAAATAACAATGGGAAGCGTGATTTTGCTACCCTTGCATATAAAAACGTTCTAAACCCTGCAGTTATTTAATGGACATTGCTTGTATACACAATAAAAACTGCAACAATTACTGATGGTATTCTAAAATGTATTAATGTATACATGACAAATGCAAGCTGTTTATACATCAGGGTGGCTTGGAGGGCTATATATGGCTGTAGTTTGAGGACTGTAGTTTGAAGCATTGCTACAACCCTGATCTATCATAGGATCAAACAGTCCATAACGCCTTTGGTCTAAAGTCCAGACAAAGCCTAAATATGAAGCAATCTTTTTTCAACTCCATTTAATTCCAACTGTTTATACATAAACACTAGTTTATAGTGACAATTTGGTCTAAATATAGAAGTACTTATAAACTGTCCACCCATAACCTTTTTATCTAGCATCAGTTATTCAACTATACACCCAAAACTATGCCATTTCTGATCAATTTATCCAACTGTGTCTATAACCTTTGGCTTAAATCCGTCCCGTTTAGCTTTCTTCTCCAACCCTTTGTCACCTTGTTGAAAAGATACTCCTCTCTGCAATGAGGCCGATGCCTTGGGGACAATGCAGTGGCGTGATCATGTGGGCGCATCCTCATAGCAACATCTAGGAATTATCTCTGCTCATTGTAATGAATCTTTCAGGAAATTTAAAAAGATATCCACTTCCCATCCACTTCCCAGACACTTTACCTATTACACATTACTGCCATCACTAATGGTGCCGGCAATGCATGAAATTGGCCCACCTATGGCTGGTCGGCCATTTTAAGCTAAAGGAGGGAATTTTCCCTCTTAATAGCATTTCTCCCAAAACTGGGACATGGGGACTTTTAAGGCCAAAATAGTGTGCCACATAATTTTTGATATACAAAATCAATTTAAAAATCTGAATGCAATTTCACAATAACATCACATGGTTCGTTATACACCTACTGTTACATGGCCTAAAAAGTCCCCATGTCCCAATTTTATGAGAAATACTATTGAGGGGGACATTTTCAACAAAAAAACAACAAATTTTAGAAGCCAATGTGGCCCATGAGTCAAAAAGTTTGCCCACCCCTGGCCTAGGCAAACTTATTCAACCAAAGAGCCAAATCACAACTGTGAAACTCTTAAATTGGTGAAAACACCAATAGGGGGTTTTGCTGTTGGAGGGTCGGGGGTGCCCAGACAGAAAAAAAAGAACAGGTAGCAGGAAGAACAGTAGGTCCCTACTTGGCCCCTTCAGTCTGGCTCAGTAGGGACCTACTGAGACAGTAGGTCCATACTGAGCCAGACTGAAGGGGCTAAAGAGTCACATATGGCTCCCAAGATGCTCCCACCCCTGGCCTAGGTAAAGCTATTTCTCTAAATGAGCCTAAAAGGAAACTTGAAAGCAACCAAGATAACCATGAAGTCTAAAAGCAAACCCAGTAATCCAACTTCTTTTTACTTATTTGCAGACATTCCGCCTTGCCATAGCAACATTTTCCAAGTGTACAGTATATGCCGAACATCTGTTTTAGAGATCAAATATTGCATTTATTCAAGTGTATTCTGTTAATGGTCAGGTAATGACGCTACTGCAAAGAGACCAGACCAGTCCTTAAGGACCATAAACAATAACCTGATTCTCTTTTGTGACTTATTAAAAATATATTCTAACAAATAGCACATGGTGATAGATGATATATAAGGCATGTGACACCCTCAAGAATACTATTAGAGATACTAATATATTCACAATATTATTGGGGACACCATTGCCCAAGGACAGGCACATCTGTAGAGAATACACATTTCTGTTGCTGGCTGGGAAGGAGGGCAAGCTCACAGCTGTGTTTATCATTGCATCAAACAATTCAAGTGCCTAATACATATTATTTAGCAAACAGTAGGCTGAGGGTTCGCTCAATAAAGCAGATTATGAATGCCAATTCCAGGGCTTTACATTGGAGAAAATTTAATGATACATACAGCATCTTACAAAAGTAAGTTCACCCTTCACATGTGATAATTAGTTTGTATACCTTCAAAACACTAAACATATGACACTTTGAGGCAATGTAAAGTAGTCAGTTTACAGCTAGTCTAACTGTAAATTTGCTGTCCCCTCAAAATAATTAGACACACAACCATTAATTCATCTAAATGCCTGGCAACAAAAATGAGTAAGTGAAAAATGTCCATATTGTGCCCAAAGTGTCAATATTATGACACAGCTTGAGTACTTACCTCTCTGGAAAACCTCACTGAATCACTGTAAAAGCTCATTTAGACATGACATAATCCAATTTGACGCCTTTTACAGAGCATCTCATAAGCAGAAGGCGACACTTATTTGGGCATATAAAGCTGATCTTGCAGTTTGCTGAATTAAATTATCATTGTCAAGAAAAGATCTATTTAATTCAATGGGAAAAGGTATGTGCGTCTTATGGTCTGACTATGTAAAAATATATTTTTTTATATGTTGCAAACATCCTAAGAGTAATAGCTATGCATTACAGGAGGCCTTAGTCTTAGTTCCAGCTCAGAGTGCAGTGCTGATGCTTTAATATGTATACATTCACTTGCAGTAACCATTCTTCAAATCCTCTGACCAACTTATGGAGAGACACATTTTACAATCTGGCACTAACCCATGAGCACCTATTTACATTTAAGAGGTGAGATGAGTCTGTGTCACATAACTGAATTACTGCAATGCAGAATTTTAATGTAAAGAGTAATTCATGTTATCATAATTGCATCAACTCACTTAGCTATTACTGTTAAGAGCTTTGTCTGTTGTTGTGAATATATAATGTGACCTCTCCCATATGTAAATAACTGTGGGTGAACTGATGCTATTTTAATTGCATAAGTTGTGTATTTACATTAACATTCTGCTTTGCAATAAAAACAATATGTTACACAGACTCATCTCTCCTACCATATGTAAATAGGTGCTCAAGAAGGGTAATTTTCTGAATATGTCTCTCCATGAGTGTGTCATAGACACGAGTAGTTAAAGCCCTATACTCTTTGTTAGAATGAAGACCTCCCTCCTGGCACTGGCTTGGCTGGAGGGAATAAACAAAGCTCTGCCTCCTGGCACTAGCCTTTTGACTTGGCTGGAGTGCTGCATGGTCTAGTCCTGTTGAATATGTTTGAATATGGTGTATATTCACTGTATATGTGCTTTTAAATCTTTATAATTTCTCCAAAACTATGGGGAGTGCCTTATGGTGCAAAAATGCAGTATTTACTTTTTGTATGTACTGTATTTATTAGAGAAAACATGGTGCTGAATTGCGGAACATGTTTATACAACTTGTAAAAAACAATATTTGTAGAAATATTTTTATGGAATTTGATTCAGTTAAAAATAGATGGCATGAAATCATCTGGTTCGACAGCAACTTCCATCATCATTAGAGGGAGCTGTCCAACGAAGTTTAAGATAAAAAATAAACTGGACTCCATACAACACTGAGGAATAATTGCTTTTTATTGAAAGCCCAGGAGAAATTAATCCAATTAGCTTTGTACTGACCTCTGTGCAGATTGCAAATATAAAGCAGAGAGATAAAGGTTATGTTCTTCTGGACTTCACTCGTAGATTCTGATGGCAAACCCAATACAAAATTATTCTCAAACAGAGAGTAAAACAGGCCACAGATGTATGAGATAATAGGGTCTATGTAAAATACCCATCACAACAGAGAGTGAAACGGGCCACAGATATATGAGATAATAGGGTCTAGATAAAATAGACAGATACATCTATCCAGTCTCCAAGGCAGAATGCTTGTGAATTATGATATTGAGCAACTAATAAACTCCACCCCCATTGAATACCGTATATACTCGTGTATAAACTAAACCGAATATATGCCGAGGTACCTAATTTATGTACAAAAACTGGTAGAACGTATTGACTCGAGTATAAACCCATGTGGGAAATGCAAACTCAGATTTTAGTTTTATAAATGAAAAAAGAAAGCACCATTGCCCTAGGAATGAATCAAACAAGTGCCACACCCTTGATAAAGTTAAAGTGTTAAACTGAAAAAAAAATAAAAACACATACACAAACACATTACTCACCTGTCAGCAGTTCAGATCCTGAAAATTGCTATACAAAAAAAAAAAACATACTTACCTTCCTCATGTTTTCATTCTTGGCGCCAGCATCTTAGCTAGTGGAAAGCCGAAGCCACTTCCGCATACACAGCACTCATTAAGCTGATACCAACCTGGGGGTCTGGGCTGCCGGTTGCAGAGATTTTGCAGGTTGCAGAAGTTGCAGCTGTCAGCTGGGTGATGAGAGGTGAGGAGCGTCTCTCTCTCTTCCCTCATCACCCATCACATAGTCTTGCTGATGTGACGCTGATGTCACAATCATTTGGGACTGGGCAGGCACGACTTCCTACAGCCACAAGGGCACTGGGGACAGATATCCCACATGCCCTTGCTGCTGCATTTTTTTACAGCACTGCCCTTCCACTGTCTGACATGGGAGGGGAGATCTCTTTAAAAAACACCCCTCCTGCTGTCAGAAAAAGTTTTTTTATTTTTCCATCGTGGATCTTGGCTGCAGCCGATACTGCGGAGTGACCTACGAGGTGTTAGGTCCAATTTAAGAGAACACAAGTTTATTGTTATTACAGGATGGGTTTTCAAGGCAGTTCTTATTATTCAACCATGAAAATAAGTTTTCATTTGAAAATTATTATTATTATTATTATTATTATTGGGACCAAAATATGCAATGGAAACCTATTTTGATGTTTGAATCATAAGTAGTGGTGTTTTCTATTTGAAAGTAAAAATTAACAAATAGTCCACTAGATGGTGCTGCCGCCAGGTCTACTTCTATTTTACCAGCTGATCTTGGAAGCACATCAGAGCATTCACAGAGGCTGCAAACTAGCGACCAGCGAACACATGAACAGGTAAGTGGGACCTTCACTCTGACCCTGACTTGAGTATATGTCAAGGGGGGCTTTTTCAACACATTTCTGGGCTTAAAAACTCGGCTTATACTCGAGTATATACGGTATATTCTTCATCATGGGGAGAGTAAGGCTCAGTAGTAGAAAAATACCATCAGACATAATGACATCACTCTTTCTGTTAAACAAAATGCCTAATTAAACTATTGACTTATAAATAAATTCCACAACACTTTACAGTGAGGA
This sequence comes from Ptychadena robeensis, assembly GCA_036250615.1. Classification (NCBI taxonomy): domain Eukaryota; kingdom Metazoa; phylum Chordata; class Amphibia; order Anura; family Ptychadenidae; genus Ptychadena; species Ptychadena robeensis. The sequence goes on from CM070040.1 coordinate 42,277,143, forward strand.
TTGTTTCCAGCTGTGCCACAAACATATGTAAAAAAAACTAAATATAGTTTCTATGTGCAAAGATAAAAAACCCTAATAATAATTTCTTCTCAGATTTTTCTGTTTTAAAGCTAGGGATAGCTGTTATTATGCACATTTGTTGATCTGAAACATACCCAAAAAAATCTGCCTGTCGTTGTAAGATCAGTTAAGCTGTGCTTCTGGTGGTAAAGTGCAGTTGGATCCAAATTGTTCTACTTATCATGGGACGGCCAATGCTTTTCTCCAGTAGATATTGTCCACCTTGAGGTATGACCAACCAACAGATGTCCAAGGCTCCTTGTTACATTAAGGTATCATATGGCACAAAGTTAAAGCGGACCTACCACCAGAAATCTAGGTTTTCATGAATTGCACTAGAATTGCCAATAATAGGGAGGAATGCAGTGAAAAAAACTTACCTGTAATGACCAATTTAATAAGATTATCCCACAGCGCTTCTCGCTTCCTGGTTCATTTTAGGCAGAAATAAGCAACACGTCACAGGAAGTAATGATCTGCTTTGAAAATTCCCATAGAAGATCACTGAACGCCCCCCCAGTGGCCACCCGCGATATTGCACCCCCAGTTTCATGTGTTGCCTTCAGCAAACCAGGAAGTGAGGGTTATCTTGTTAAAATGGTCATTACAGGTAAGTTTTTGAGTTTTTTTTACTGCATTCCTCCCTATTATTGGCACTTCTAGTGCCATTCATAAAAACATAGATTTCTGGTGGTAGGTCCACTTAAAGCTTAGAAATATGTTTTCTTCATGCCATGTGGCAATAAGCTTCTGACTTCTGGTAAGACCTTTTTGTTTCTTGAGGAGAATGGAAGTGATTTTGTTTAGGCATGGCTCAGTTGGTGCAGCGAATGATAGTGTTAGGGCATACATCAACACCGGTCTCATACTTAGCAATAAAAAAAAACAATTCTATTTTATTTTAGGGGGAATTGTTAGCCAGAAAGTACAGTTTGTCTTTAACAAACTCAACTGCTCAATTGGAACACAGCAACAGCTTCGGAAAGCTAACTGGGCTATGTGAACTACAGTATAAACCAGGAGTGGGCAAACGTTTTGACTTGTGGGCCACAATGGGTTAAGTGGCACATAGAGGCCGGACCAAGAGATTGCAAGGACCGTCTGGCATAGGGGTCCTAAGTTCTTGTAGCTAGAACAGGATAATTAAAAACAAAAATATGTAAAATACATTAATAAATAGAAGATTTTCTATGTAAGGGAACTATGGACTCTAGGACACAATCTTAACAATTATCCTTTAGGTGCGATTGTCACTTATTGCAGGGAATGAGGGGAGCCAGAGCGTCTTGATACCAAGGTGACAAAAGGGACAGATTAAAAGACTAAAGGTGGGAATACACGGGTTGATTTTTTCATTTCATAGATTCTAAAAGATAGATTTTAATCGCTGGAACGGAAATCTAAAAACGAACAAAGGTTTTGTTCAACCAACATTGAACAAAAGTGAACAATATCGAACAAAAAATCTATCGAAAGCTGATCGGACATGTTGGTATATTTTCATCTATCTTGAAAAAAACAAATGTAAATCGAACATACCATCGTTTCATTCAATAATTTTTGTTCAATCTCATGAATTTGAATGATGCTATTTCTTGTTCATTCAAAAAATTTCATTAAATTGAACGAAAATACAGTATTTACATTCGATATAGGCACAATCGATATTTGATCAAAATATCAAACATCCTGATCAATTCTATCGTCGATTGAGCAAAAATCTATACGTGGGTTCCTACCTTAAAGGGCTGGTTTTGGCCCCAGGCCTTAGTTTGCCCACATCTGATATAAACATGTAGAATGCCTTGTCCTAGGCTTATTGTGCCGTCACCAACCAGGTCTCAAACAGAACGCTTCACTGGCAAGAGCTTGCAGTTTCTAAAAAAAGATCTCATCCAACAGCTTAAATTCATTGAATAGGAGGTGATCAGAGAACACCATGCAGACATCTAATACGCAAACAATATGTTTCATTTTTACATTTCCAGGGATGGAGTAATTTCTCAAAATGAGAAAAGAAGAGTTAATGCTTGGACAAGGTCCAGTAAATAATCAAGACTCTGTGAAGAGAAAAGGAAACGAAGAAAGGGGGAAGAGAGACAAAAAGCATTGGGAGGAGCAGTAGAGAAAAAGCAACAAATGGAGGTTAACAGAGATGGAGAGAGAAGACTAGTTATCAGTGTGTAGCAGCGTGTGGTACTGCATCAGAAGCTTACTCTGGACCTGTTCCCTTGTTATCCAGAGATGTCTTAAGCCTTTATTACCAGCTGTAGAGCACCCTATCCATAGCTGAGGAGGGGCCCGCAAGACGCGCACAACTTTGTTGTATTTCATTTACCAACATAAGAGCCCAGAAAGACATGGCACATTGCCCTTAGGGTCTCAGACAATTTCTACAGGAAATACATTGGATCTTCTTCATTCTTACAAAACCTATATCCCAAAAAACACAGTCCAGCTAATGAAACAGCATAGAACCCTCAACTATACAAAGTATATTCTGTTTTAATATTAAGGGGTAAGACAATTGATCACGTTAGATTGTTTACGACGACTGTACACAGCTTAAGAGGTGCTTTTGGTGAATGGAAAAAAATATTTTTGTGAACTGATGACCTGCACTTCCAGGGATGATTCTGGAAACTTAATGTTGCATTCTCAGTACTAACTGCAACTCTGCTGTATGTGCAATGGAGTCTTCTGCCATTAACTGGCCAAACAATTATCGCTGTGTGTTTCTGCACTGCAAGGTACAAGCCCCTGAGGGTTGATTTGGACACGGTTTGCACCTATCAATTTTTATACACATTGAGCAACACATGTTAAGCATATCCAATAATCACATATACAGTAGGTCTTGGTAAATAGACAAGCTGTATACTCAGAGAATAGAAAACTATGAATGGATAGGCTGCATTTCCAGAACTACCCTGTTTCCCTGAAAGTAAGACTTACCCCAAAAGTAACACTTAGCTGCTAACCCCCCCCCCCCCCCCCCCCCCCCCCCCCCCCCCATTCCTCTAATACAAGCCTTCCCCGAAAATAAGACCTTCCATGTCCCAGAAACAGCTTCCATATTTAGGGACGACATGACAAGAGGCGCTTTGTCACCTGTTCTAAACCCAGAAATAAGCCCTAGTGCATTTTCAGTGCTGTTTCGTAAATGAAAAGAGTGAAAACTCATTTGCATGGATAAGGCTGCATCCTTACCGTGGTCTCTAGAGAATGGATAGGCTGCATTCTTACTGTGGTCTCTAGAGAACGGATAGACTGCATTCTTACTGTGGTCTCTAGAGAATAAATAGGGTGCATTATTAGTGTTGTCTATAGTAAATGGATAGGTGACACTGTCAATGTTGTCTATAGTGAATGGCTAGGTGACACTGTCAATGTTGTCTATAGTGAATGGATAGGTGACACTGTCAATGTTGTCTATAGTGAATGGATAAGTGACACTGTCAATGTTTTCTATAGTGAATGGACAGGTGACACTGTCAATGTCACTTCTGGTGAATGAATAGGTGAAGCCATCAATCTTGCTTCTAGTTAATGGAAATGCGTACACTTAATGATATCATCACGCAAGCACTGTAACTGTAACCATTATGAATAAAAGGAATTTATATCTTCGGTCAGAAAACCCTAACCCCTGCAAGATCTGTTTCTTCTCGATAAAAAAGAATACAAAGAAGCCATTGTTGTTCCTGAGTCATTTGTGTTCATTTATTAATGAAAGCTTTAATAATACTGCATACTAACATAGAAAGGCAGAGACGTGTGCAATGCAGACTCTTCCCTTGGTCCTCCTATAAAAAGGTTAGTAATTCAAACATATCACAGCAGAGGAGCAGAGACAGATTAATTATATAGACATCAGATCTGCCAGTCAAAAAAGGGCAGAGGAGCCTCCAGGGAAAAATATAATCCAGAAATGATTAAAGTGAATGTGGATGGGCAGAAGTCATATGTAAAATCCTATAGAAGGTTCCAGAAGGCCCACTGGGGAGAGGAGAGTCCTGAACCTTAACTACAATAATAATTTCAGAGTAGCCCTGTGTGTCAATATTAACACATTTATCTGAAATAATGTTATAATCTTCAATTCTCCTCAGTAATGTCACGCGTGCCTTAAATAAGCTATGCCAATCTGGAGAACGCAGCAATGGCATCCTTGTCGCCTCACTTGGCCAGGACTCATTTATTAATTGCCAATAACACAGCATTAACCAAACATGGACTTTAACTAAATGCAGGACGAATCCCAAAATGTCACCATGAATTTTAATGTGTGCAACTCCCCAGCCTCCACCATTTCTCGTCTGCTGCGGTGATGCAATAGAACATTGGAATGAATGCACAGGTTGACAAAATGTGTAACAGTTGCCGGACACCATCACTTAATGCACAATTAGTAACTTAAATACAACATTATAACTATAACTAATGACCTGTTCTTGTCAAATATTGTGATTAAAGAGTACAGATGTATATGGGTACAGGGAATAAAGGTAGCCATATACGCTTAGATTCGATTTGCTTGTGCGATTGAAATATCAATTGTCAGTCTAATATCATTCACACCAGACCGCCATGGGATGGATTGAAACTGATCGAGTCCTGTGCGCATGCTCCATAGTGCCATCGAATACAAAATCCATCAAATACCTAGAAAACCCATATATTTGTACTATAAACTGAAAACATGTCCGATTTTATGTTTGTTTTTAATAACTTTTGGTTGACCAAATCCAGTAAAATAATTGACTTCCAAATGATTGATTTTTAAGTCAGTCAAACAGAAATATCAAGCAATGTATGGCCACCTTAAGACACAATTGCTTGGCCTCTTAAATGAAGAACGCAGCCTGGGATATCAGATTGACTCCAAAATTCTTCTATACTTCAGACACAGAGAGGATTACTTCTTGAAGTCTAGAAGAAAAGAAGTGATATGCTTTTGTGTTCAGGTGTGAATACACGTGTGGGTGGCAATACATGTGTGAATAGAGCTGTTCCTGTAGTGATAATGAGGCGTGATGTTATGTGACCAGTTTACAGACCGACAAATGCTGGGGAAATATTACAGATGTTACAGCCACACATCGAAAGTCAGGTTTCCATATTGTATGACAGGTCCTCTTTAGAAAATGGTGTGAAGATTATTGAATAAACCTCTTGTAAGCAAGAGACACAAAACTGGTGATGTATTACATTTATTGTGAAAAAGCCCTCCATTCTTTGAGTATTATATACTGGTGTCCCCATCCAACCAGTAACCACACAAATTGTCATGTGTGAACTGCATAATAAACACAGTATAGCCCTGTGCTTTAAAGGGACTCCTTGTGTCCTCAAATCTCACTTTCATCCCCAGTTATCCCGCCTTCTAGGAAGGATGTACCAAACTCTAAAAATATTATAATTTTTTTTTAATGCAAACATTTAAATGGTGAAATGTGTTTTGTTTTAAACAATATTATAGAAAAGTAGTGTTTTAAGAAAACACTTGTGGGTTAGGCTATGTTTCCACGGCGTAAAAAACCCTTCGTTTGACGTGTTGATGCATTACAGTGCAATCAATTAGCATGTTTCCACATGTCAAGATGTAATGCGTTGAGCTTCGTTGCATTAAAATCAACCCAACACAAGTATAGATGCACTGACGCAAGTATCTGCTGGTAACTGACTGCTTTCCCATAAAAAAAACACGTGGGTTTACACGTGTAGATTTTTTCTTCAATCAACTGCCCATTAGATTTTTTATTCGATGTCGTTGTGGAACATCATTTGTCCATTTATGGAATGATTGCCGCAGATTTGTCGCTGACAGGTAAGCAAACCTGATTATAGCTCAGGGTGAATTATGTTTGCAAACAAACCTACCCCAAGCAACACTCGAGGTGACTGCTAGAGAGGTTTTATAATCAACATGGATCTCTGATGCAATGAAAAATGAGTATGGGTGCAGTAACGCGCCCAGAAAGAGTGCAATTGGTGTGTCAAAAACACTAGGGTATGCCTTTGGTGACGTGTTGATGAATGCATTCAAGGGGGAAAAAACCCAACAGATTTTTCTCCCTGACACCGTGTCCCTAACGCATCACTGATGTGTCCCAATGCGACCCTTATGTTTTTTGGAGAAAAAGCCTAATCAAAATAGTTTTCAAATAATAATTCTTCGTGGTAGCGCCTTTTCCGGGACATAGCAGAGGTGTGTCTTTTGCCTACAAATGGTGCCCCACTTTTCTATCTCCAAATTCTGGGGTATGTATCCATCCAAGGACAACACAGAGTATTATATGTGAAATGATATCAGCTTGTTGCTCTTTGCATCCAAATTAACATTTTCTACAGAACCTCTAACAGTCCTGCTTGCATGCTAATAGCCTCTGACAGTCTCTTCACTTAATAGACTCATCCAGAAAAAATCGTGCTATGGTACAATAGCAGACAGCCATATATACGTGTATACATTAGGGAATTCTCCACAGCAAGCCGGTGCTTACAGAATGAAAATGTACAATGTAAACAGGAAAGGTTTTGTTCAGAGGTGTCTCAGCAGGGAGGAAAAATAAGGAAATAGAAGATAGCCCTGTGTTCCAGGGAAGAAACTGCAATAAATAGATCTGCTCTGTTATATGGCTGTCATATCATAACAGTTCAAAATATACATTTTATAGCAAGTAGAAAGTAACTTTTACCATGTACACTCACCATTTCTACAGGGAGTGCAGAATTATTAGGCAAATGAGTATTTTGACCACATCATCCTCT
>CM070040.1:42313093-42325177 GCA_036250615.1 Ptychadena robeensis
TAGACAACCTCTGAGGCCGCCACAGAGCAGCTGTATTTGTACTGACATTAGATTACACACTCTATTTAGTCATTAGGCATCAGGCAATGTCTATGCGCAACTGACTGCACTCAGACCAAAGAGGGGTGAATAATTACGCACACCCCACTTTGCAGTTATTTATTTGTAAAAAAAGGTTTGGAATCATGTATGATTTTCGTTCCACTTCTCACGTGTACACCACTTTGTATTGGTCTTTCACACGGAATTCCAATAAAATTGATTCATGTTTGTGGCTGTAATGTGACAAAATGTGGAAAAGGGCTAAATACTTTTGCAAGCCACTGTATATAAGGAATTTCGCTAGTCATTTGCAATAGTTGTTAGCACATTTGGGGGGCACAATTGCTGAAACATGTATTTTTACAGGTATAGGAGAAATGCTGCCATTCATGTTTTTTTATGTTTTAGGGAATACCTTGTATATTTTAGTAATATGTGATGTCTTTCAAAGCAGTATAGCGTTTGACCCCCCTAGCGTTCCTGCCAACCCAGCCTGCCTGTTGGTACTGCACCGGATGAGCTGAGCAAGCCGAAGGAGATCAGAGCCCCGGCAGAGCAAACTTACCGATCGGCGCTGCTCCAGTGGCTCTGATCTACTGAACAGGCTTCTGCATGAAAGTCAGTGACCCCCCCCCTCCCGTGGAGTGACGTGATGACGTCACATCAGGGCGGCATTGGGAAATTTGAAAGTAAATCACACAAAAACTGTTCTCTATGGAGAAACAGTGTGATTCACAAGATGTGCCCCTTTAAAGTTAACCCTCTCTTCCCTAGTGTGATGTCACCAGGTCCATCACACCAGGGGAGAGAGGGTGACAAAGGGAATTGTACTGGATACAGTGATAACTGTATCCAATACAATTCAAAGTAAAAAAAAAAAGAACACAAAACACAATTCCAATTGAATAAAAATTTTATTATAAACACAATACAAATATTAGTACATACTGTTTTGAAATCTATCATACAAAAGTATTTTAGAGATTTTATCATTCAAATGACCTTTTATGTAATTTTTCTGGGGAACATAATTGTGTGTTTCAAACATTATTATATTCATGATGTCTACTAGACCCTTGCACGGACATATTTTGGGAAGTTACAGGCCTGCAACATTTAAAATGAAATCTGGACCTCACAAGAGCGCTAGGGAGGTTAAATTGCAATTTGTTTTTATTTACACTTTACAAAATCCACACAATGAGAAGAAGCAAGTAGACAGGACAACAGGCAAATGTTGTTAGACTGATAGAAATGACATTTGGAAATAAGAGCAGTTATGTAAGGAGAAGCCAGACTATAGATGAAATCTTTATAAGTAAGAGAATATTGAATTGTCTTTGTGTGATAGGCGGTCAGTGGAAGGATAGACTGGGAGGGGTGGCATCAGAGAAGAAAGAGGTGAGGGATTTGAGCAGCAGAGTTCAGGATAGACTGGAATGATACCAGTAGGGTTTCAGGAAGGCAAAAGACCAGGGTGTTGCAGTAAAGTTGGCACATACTGGGTACATGAAAAAGCAGTTTAGCTGTATTTTGAGAAAGGAAGGAGCCAGAGCAAGAAATGCTTTTTAGGTGGACACAACAGCAGGTAGCTATGCTAGCTATAAATGCATATATTTTGGTCAACTGATTTTCAGTTTCATCAAAATGTGCAATTTCAATATTTACTGTCAATCTAAAATAAATAGATGGTACTACCACTGAGTGTTAAGCTTTGTGCTCATATTTCAAAATCAAATCAATCAAAAACACCTATAAAAACCAGATACTCATAAAATCAATTTTCCAAACCGACCAATCCCACTCTTTTGATTATGTACCTGAGAAAATGTGAAAATAAATCGCACAAAAACTGTTTTCTATGGAGAAAACAGTTTTCAGTGTGATTCCACAGATGTGAAACCTTTGAAGTTAACCCTCTCTCCCCTGGTGCAATGTCACACCAAGGGAGAGAGGGTGTCAAAGGGAATTGTACTGGATACAGTCATAACTGTATCCAATACAATTCAAAGTAAAAAAAACACAATTCAAATTAAATAAAATTTTTATTATAAACACAATCTAAAATAAATAGTAAAATAAATAGATGGTACTACCACTGAGTGTGAAGGTTTGTGCTTATACTTCAAAATTAAATCAATTAAAACACCTATAAAAAAACAGATACAATAAATTTTCCAAACTGACTCACACTTTTTGTACCCCATTTCTATTACTTTTGGTCTATCAAACTAAAAAGACAGGTATCAATTTTCAATTTACTACTTGATCTAACATAAAAATGAACCTGCCTTTGGCCAGCTTTGGTATGTCAAGATGAGTGAGCTTACCTTGTAAAATAATAACCTAAACAATCGGTCTAAAGCAAGCCATACACGGGTGGACTTTTGCATGATCGATAGATCGATAGATAAGTGATGGACTTCAGCAGGAGGCCGCCATCCTGCTGCAGCCAGCCTCTCTTTTGTGTGTCGGCCATTACTTTGAATGGTGACTGTTGTAATGGGATCAGCCGGGAATTTACCGGCATGTCAGATCAACATGCAGGAGATTCCTGGTCTATTTCACCAGGTGGGGCCACCCAATTTTCAGCCAAGCGACCGCTGTGCAATTGGCGGAAGCTCGCACGGTGGTCGATTGGCAGAAAAATCAGGGAGCAAATCGGGCTGTTTATGGCTACCTTTAGATTCGATTGTGTTGTGCTTTTTGAATACATCAGCCTAACATTAATTGATCGTACTGCCACATACTGTGATTAATGTAATCCTCTGAACGGTTTGCCCATGGCTTTTTCAAAAAGCGTGCCACAGGCAATTGCGGTGGATTACAATTAAATCAGCCGCGATTTTGTGCACTCCTTCTGACCCTGTACAAAAGGTGTAAAAAACGGACTTCACCTCAGCTACATGGAGGTCAATGTCGCCGACCTACTCCCCACAGCATATATGATGTCATTGGGGCGGCCCCATAAAGATAGGCAGGTCCGCCGATACAGTTAGTTAGTAGAGTTATTAAACAAACTCACTCCGAGTTAACTTGGGCAAAGTGCCCATGAGGTTAAACACGATCAGATACTTGTACTATCAACTACAATTTAACAACATGTCTGATCACTGCCCCCCTGGGGGGGGAGGGGTGCGAAGGTATTCCAGGGGGGTGCAGGCCCTCATTCTTAACCTGTGTTTGAATAGGATGGGGGGCTCAATAATGTTCCTAAATAGAAAAGGGGGGCCCTGCAGGGAAAGTTTGGGAACCACTGCTTTAGGGGCAGGAGTTTTAATGGGTAATCAACAGTGATTGTTCAGGCTGTAGATATGAATTGCTTGGTGGGATAACTAAAGTTAAGCAAGTGAAAAAGAAAAATTAGCATTAATAAGGTAGGATAGGACTTTATGTATCTAATAGAAGGTACCATCTGATGGAAAAGAGAAGGAGTGTGCAGGCCAATACACACTAGCCGAGTTGCAGCTGCGGTGCAGCAGTACCGAAATGCAGCATGGCCAGCATTAAAGCTGTGTACCTTTCACACTGGCGCCGCGTTTTCATTTATGGTAATGTGCAATATTTTTGACTCAGACCAAGTGTCTTCTAGCGCAATGCAGTATTGCAGGGTTTTGCTAGAAATGGATGCAGTTAGCACATACTGTAGTGTTACCGGCAAAAAAAACATGCTGCAGCATGCTGGTGTGAAATGACCCTGAAAACCAAACCTTGAGAGGCTAAACAGGTAGACAGAGACCCCGAGATACAGACATCGGACAGCTCCATCTCAGTGGGTGGCATGGCAAGTGGTAACTCGGGGTCCATTATCACCACAGCTACTGCTTGTGGAAATAATATCATTTTATATATAATAATAGATAATAATAATATGGTCAGACAAACATCTGTACCAATTACATGTATCAAAATAATGTAAATGTTCTGACTTACTTACAAATTATTTTAAAAACAAAAGGGAAGATGCCTTTGGAATGGTCAGGGAGCTGTATGCAAAGTCTACGCTGTATTTTCCTTTGCTCCAGTCAAATGGAGGGGAAGGGGAGTAAAAGTGAACATAGAATGAATGGGGGAGGGGTGCATTAAAATGGTTGCTTTGCAATTCATATGTACAGTAAAAATATTTTCATATTATGTTTTTGTCTTGGTAAGAAAAACATAATTTTGCCATGCAGCAATTAGTGATATACTGTATATTATATATATATATATATATATATATATATATATATATATATATATATATATATATTTCTAATAAATATACAGTATATATCTAATTATTGCATGGAAAAATTATGTTTTTCTTACCAAGACAAAAACATAATATGAAAATATAATTATCTTATTTGCTGGATGTCAAAATATAAAAACGGGGTGACTTTTTTGGGAGTAGATCATGTAACTGGCACCTATGTCTACTTGTGGCAGTCATATCTTGTGAAGTCCATAATCATCACATAAGACTGCTACATTAAGCTTTCTGGTGTTCATTTTTAAGCTGCTCCTAGAAGTGCATCATAGAAACTGTACTAGAATGCTTCAGTGATTGCTGGAGAAGGTGTCATGGAAGCTCCAAGAAAATAAAGCATTTCCCACAGGAGACCCGCAGTGAACAGAGGCATCACGGCTTTCTAACATGAGAACCAGGACTGTCAGTAGAATGCATGGCTGCCAGCTATTAATGCAGCAAAGGTCAGAAGTCACAAGGTCCCTAGAGGACAGTAAATGCCTCTTACACTTACAGGGCTACTTTCCCCATCCTGCTGACCAAGACATACAATGTTCATCCATTACTATCCTTCAATGGTCACTGTTAACCGTCACAGAGCCAACAGAACTCCAATACATACCAACAGGCTATAAAACTGTGCTACAAGGACATACACCAAACTCAATTCTCATATTTTCAATTGATACATATTAATTATTCATATCCTGATGTTTTAGTCTGGTTATTGAGCTTATATATCCTTTAAGATGCAAAAAAATCCCATTCATACAAAATATCAGCTGTGACTTCAGCTAAATCCAGAGAGTGACCCTAGCCTTTACCCCTCATGACTTTCCTTTCCTGATCTAGCACAATCAAGCAAACCCTTGTTTAAGGCCAGTGGGTGGAGCCATGCACTGCCCACTGTCCTAAAACGAGGGTTTTTACCTAAACTTTTGGGTTTGTGAAGAATTGGGCCATGTGAATACCTTCTGTTTTAAGAAGGCGTGATTGTGCTATGTACTGCTCGAGTTGAGGGCTTTTTGATTCCTTTAACCCTTTCTCACAATAACTTTCATGGTTGTTCCGCTTTCCCGATTCACAAATTCCCAATTCATTCACCAGACTTGACTGAGCCCTGAAACCTACATACCTTGTTTCCCAGAAAATATGGCACCCTTACATTTTTGCCTCATGCTGAAATATAAGGCATCCCCCCACAAATAAGGTACCCCAAAATATATGGTACTGTAACTGCATAGGGGGGATCAGAGGGGGCAATCAGAATGACACAGGAGGATCAGAAGGAGTTACTAAAATGGTATTCACCCCCCCGAGTCTCCTGTGCCATTTTGATCCCCCCCCCCCCCATCTGAACCCCCTGTATCGTTTAAAGTGATCCCCATCCTGATACAGTATCATATTCTTCTTCATGGAAAAAAAAAAGACATCCATCGAAAATGAGACGTAGGGCATCTTTGGGAACCAAAAATTTTTTATAAGACGCAGTCTTTTTTTTCAGAGAAACATGGTAGTTGTGTTATGTGTTGATGCACAAAGAAAAAATATGCTGATTTGCTTGTTTTTGTTACTGCTAAAGGAATTTAAAAAGACATGTATGTAATTCTCTGTTATATAAATAGTATAACTTCACATTGAGTGTAATTATATCTGTTCTATGTTGTATATATGGTGCGGGGGTTAAGCTTCAAATAGTGGCTGTTGATGAGGTACATCCACAAAAACAGGTTTCCTTTTAGGGCCCCCTGCCCCTTTTTATTTCCCACAAACAAAACTCACCCTCGCAGGAGTTAATAGCAATACAAAAGAAACCAAATTCAATAGACAATACCAAGCCTCCTGGCTTGCACACACCCAACAAGGGTTCTTCCCCTTAGCTTCAGGGAAAGAATGTCACTGGTCAGCCAGCAGCAACAGGCCTGGGCCCCACACTCCATGTGAGCCCCCTGTTAACAATGCTCAAGAAGCCCACTGTTTGTCTCCTATCTGGGCAGGAGCACTGACACTGGCCTCAGCATCTTATGTGGAGACACACCCAGTTCATTCCCTGATGTCCAGCAGGCGAAAATTATACTGGATGGAATGGGGAGGTCCACCCAGTTCCTTCCCTTCCATCCCACAATACAGGATCCCAAAACAAAAAACTAAACAAAAATTTTACAGTAACGGACTGAAGCAGTCCAATACTATCCTGGACTCCTTTCAGGATACACCCCCTGCACCCACACATTTACCACTGGATATGGCCTGTTTACAGAGTGACAGACAACTGGTTTGTCACAATGGACATTGCACAGTACTGCTTCACCAGTTTTTCCTGCTGGTTATTATTCTCAGTATCTGTCCTTATACTGTATGTATGTGCTCTGCATAGCACCACTTCCCTTGTTTTATTTTATGTAAGTACCGTATTTTCGGACCATAAGACGCACTTTTTCACCCCCAAAATTGGGGGCAAAAAGTGCCTGCGTCTTATGGTCCGAATGTGCGACCCCCGCGGCCACTCGGCCGCTGGTGGTCGTATCTTGGCTGCCCGCCAACTCCCCCGGCACGGAGATTAGCCGGGGGAGCTGGAGGAACTGTCAGTTGAGAGATGCCGGCTGGTGTTGGCTCTCTCAGCTGTACTGTAAAATTGCCTGTCAGCAAAGCTTTGCTAGGCAATGGAGAGAGAGTGAGAGATAGACTGCCATCTTTCCCTCTCTCGGTGTCAGTGGGAACCGCAATAACTCGGCAGTTCCCACGGACACAATCACAGCTGATCTTCCCAGCTGTTTAAAACAGAGGGAGAAGGCTGCAGATTTCTGCCCCCTCCCTCCTCCCGAGTGTTCAGTGTGATCAGTGTGAAGACGCTTGAGAGTGTACTGCTGCTAGTGACCCCTGCTGGCTGAATTGAATATTGCCTTAATTGAATTCATTGCATTAACTCAATTGATGTGAAAACGTAATAAATCTTTTTTTTTTCTGGATTTCCTGCCCTAAAAACTGTGTGCGTCTTATGGTCCGTGCGTCTTATAGTCCGAAAAATACGGTATACTTTTTTTTTTTTTTAAACTGTTTATTTATAGAAAGTTTTGTACAATACAAATTATAAAAAGAAACGCCAAACAAAGAACAAACATAATCACACCTTGCGTTAAAAAATGGCCCCCCTTACTTAAAAACCTATGTCCTCTGCCTAATCACGTATTGAGATTACACCAAAAAAGCCTAGTACACTATCAATATTTATACATATAGTTATTAGAAGTCATTGTTCTTGGACTTTTAAAAACCCGAGCAGTACTATCATGATGGGCAGCCAATGAACAAGGGGCGACCATCTCATCTCCACATATGTCTATGACGATTCAACTTGCGGCAGGGAGAACTGAGTTCCATGTAAAATAGTATAGGATAAGAGCATCCCAACACCCTTTCCCCTGTGAATGTATGGTCCAAGAAAGCTGTCCTGTTATATAGGTCTGTTATATCAAAGCCAAAGCGCACTTAGACACACCACACCTGTCCATTAATTTATCCACCTACAATGCCAAAGTGCCAAAAAAATATTGATTGCTTTGTGAAGACAGGCAATGCCAGCCCGGCTGGGACTCTCCTCTGTATTGGATGCCATCGCGATGCCAATCTAGGAGAACAGATCATAGTGTGAGAAGTAAGACCATGCCACTGCAGCAATAAACTATGGAAATGGCCTGGTAACCGTCATTTCCAGGTGAGGAAAATGTAATTACAGTCTCTATTTTGTTCGAATAGATACAAAGAATTATTACACCGGCATACAAACAGAAGCTGCTACTGTGCCAATGTCTAGTGATAGAAATAATAAACAGCCATACTGACAATTCACACCAGTATACAACAGGACGATGGCGGACTTATAGTATACGCATACATACAGATGGGACCGTTGTGTGCTGACCGCGCATCCAGTCTCGCCTCGATTTTCTCTGTGTGTGCGCACCTGCCTGTGGGCCCATGCAGTCTCTGCCTCTGATTGCGCAGCACAAACCTCTCTCTCTGCCAGGATTTGACGATTGACTGAACTTAACAAACACGTTCTTGTCGTTAATGCCCTTTCCTACATACAGACTAAGGACAGATACTGGAATCACCCACCGCAGCATGAACCGAACAGGAGAAGTCATACGGCAATGTCTATTGATATAAAATAGACAGATACTGATAAGAACAGGACGGCGGAGCGCGAGGCTACTGTACAATACGCCATTGATTACAAATAAGACACAGTACTGTCCAATACAAATACAGACTACCCCGGGTGACTTCGTTTCTCGTAGTCGATAAGAACTTGTATTTCCAAAAAAACATTAAGATGCTGTATTGACACTCAAATTTCTTCTTCGTTTGATATTCTACACCTGTCAGACACCTCATCAAAACCCAAATGAAATGAGACTGAATATCAACGGACTATTTCTCTTCTGGAACCCCACTTATAGTGTTTGTAAAAAGCTATACCGTGCTCCACCCTTAAAACTTGCCCCATTGGCCCAGCCTAAATGACTTTTTGTGGAACACGACACCCAACCCCTACCCCCCGCCCAATTCGCGCTCTGCACTTCCCTTCCCCCGTCTTTTCCGGAGGACGCATCCGCGTCTTCCTTCCCCACGCTTGCAACGCTTTCTTCCTTGAGGCCAGCATCAGCCTCCCGATATTTTGGTCATTCTATACTCGCCCTCTCGGACGGTGTGAACCCAAGTCGCCTGGGCAAGTCCCAAATCCTGCCTGCCCCGTCCCCTCTTTCTGTTGAACGCATTGCGCCTTATACGCCCCAACTTAGGGAGTTGTGCTCTCGGGGCGGGTTTGGAGAGATCCTTTGCGGCGGCTGAGGCCCAGCTTTTTACGATTAAGGGTAACCAGGCCCACCACGCTTTTGGCGAACAAACTGAGGAGGGCAAACGTATCTTCGGACCTCCGGTCCGTTAAGGTGCCAAGGGTTTGCCTCAGTCGCATCCGTCTGAGACCCTCGCGTCGAGTTTTCCAGGAGTATACTCCTCCCTCTATCATGACCCTGGTATCCCACTGCTGTCCGCCTGCCCCTGCCTTTGTTGATCGAGTTCGCGAGCTTTTTACGAAGCGCCGGTGGTGGAGCCCCGTCTTAAGGTTCGGATGTCTCTATCTAATGCCCCCCATCTGAAGACAATTCCACGGAGACATCAATCCCGCGCCGCGGAATAGGGCCCCTGGTCCGGATGGCCTCCGTACATACATAAAGCTTTTCCCATATTCTGGTCCCCCACATGTTCCCTGTTCCAATAGTTTTTTGGCCCGGTACCCGATCCCCTCAGCGAATGCCGAAGTCCGCATTGGACTGTCCTCCCTAACCGCCCCCGCCGGTAAGGCCTTCCTCTCGGATAGCCGCTCTCCAACTATCGCCCCTTGCTTTGCTTAATCGGACCTTAAAATTACCAAGCACTGTCCCTCCGCTTAGTTCAGTCGCTTGCCCTCTGTCATCTCAAAAGATCAGGGGGTTTTCTGCCTTTCCGACAGCCGGGGCCTAAACCACAGCGGGATGTGGATATCTAGACCCATAGCTAACAAATCCGGGTATGGAGGTCTTGCTCTTGAGCCTGGATGCAGTCTTCGAGGCCGCGATGGCCCGCCTGGCTCTTTCTCTTAACTGCCATATATTGGGACTTACCTCGCCTACGGAGCTTATAAAGACTCCGTGCTTCTCCAGACTTTCAATCTTATGCTGCCACGCCGTCAGGGTTGCCCCTTCCTCCCGTGCTCTTTGCTTATGCATTGACCCTGCTTGCCATATCCGTAACCATCCAGACACCAGGGCGTCCCCGTCCGAGATCAGGAGTTTCCGGTGTCCTAATGAGATGACTTCTCTCCTCTCACTCAGTCCCTCGACTCCCTTCCAACTCTTCATGCTTGCCTGGGTAGCTTGCGCTTCTCTTTCGGGCTATGGTCATGACTCTAAGCGGAAGCTCTACCCTCAATTTTGCCACCCGCCGCTTAGCCTTCACTTCCTCTCCTTCCTTATGCTTGGAAGTCGGAGCTCTCTTACGTATCTGGGGGGCCCTCCACAGTTCCTACTTCCCTCTATAGGGCTGAATGCCCCTCTTTAGGGACATTCGTGCATACTGGGTAAGGACCCCCTTTTGGGGTCCCTGCCGCTTCCTTTTTGGTCGCCATAGCTACTGTCTAAAATGTCAATTCTCCCAAGTTTTTTTTGTATCTCTCTTGCGACTGTGCTCTGCGGTTCTTTCACCCCTCCCTATATGAAAACAATTGCAAAGTGACTCCTTAATTTTGCTTGGAATTAGTCGCCGTCATCGGGTCGGCAAGCTCTGTCCTCTTCGCTCTCGGGCGCACGGGGGTTTGTCCTTCCCCTCACTTCGGAACACTATTTTGGCAGCCCCTCAGCTGCGTGTTGTTTTCCACGTGGGCTCATGATTCCTTCAGTCCATTCAATCTGGACTGACTTGAGAAACTCTGGAGGCCCCTGTGCACACCTAACTCCCTATGTGGAACCGGTGATGCCTCTTGGAACCACTTTCCGCCTCTCTCCTCGGCTGTTGTTCACCGCGATTATGGAGGCGCTGCTAGGGATCATTGTCGTCCCGTTCAGCCTCCCTCGTTGCTACACCCTTTCTCTGTTTACCCCAAGTTTCCGGATAGCTGACCGTTGCCCCCTGTCGTCCCCCCTGGTCTCAGTGTGGCCTCTTTCAGTTTGGTCATTTGGTTACGTTTTCACCAGGCGCCTACCATTCTCTCGCCCCCAGGATAAGCATAAACTTCCGCCCAGGCTTTCTCCGGATATCTCCAGACTTCGTCATTATGCCATTTCCTTGCTGTCTCCTGTCTTTTCCAGCATGACGCCCGTTTTTACCGGTCTGCTGTTTGCGGCGGTTTTTCTCAAGAAGGGCCTTCTGGAGATTACAAAATTCTGGTCTCCTTCATCCGGATTCGGAGCGGACATTTCCAGCCACCGTATATGCTGAGGTGGGACACGGTCCCCGGGAATGGAAATTCCCATAAGACCCTGGCAGCTTATTTGGTCAACGCTGAGCCTGGTCCTCTATGTGACGCTCTATCAAGGAAAATCAGTATAAAGTCTGCTTCCATTGGTACTGACCCCGGATAGACTCCATTCTATTTTTCCTCAGACTCGGATCCGGTGCTGCGCGTTGCCGGAGTGGCGGGGTTCCTTGTTCCAGTTTTTGGCAATGCCCCGGATTACCTTATGGGCAGGCGGTACGACTTGGCGTCGCGACCCTGGAGAACGTTTTTGAGCGCAGCTTCCCTCTCCCCCCTCGCTTACTTTGGCCCTCCCCCCCCGCCCCTCTAAGTTTCCAAGGCATCCAAACGACTTCTCTCCCATATTCTTACAGCGGCACGGCTGTCTGTATCCCTCACAATGAAGTCCTGTAGCCCCCGTCTCCTGTCGGCCTGACCTCGCAGAGTCCCCGCGGACTGTTCGCCTATGGAACAGATGTCGGCGCTCGCATCTATTTACGGTGGACAAGTTCCACAGGCATAGGGAGGGATGGGATGCCCTGCAATTCGTCCGAGGGGGGGGGGGGCGGGATGGTCTCGGCGGAGGGGGGGACCCCTGGGGGGCGGTGTGCTTGTTTGGAGCAGCCACTCTAGCTCTCTCTCTCTTTACCTCCGGTGTTTGTTTCTTTCTCTTCTCTGTTCTTCTTCTTTTTTGTTTGGGTTTTAGGGGGGGGGGGGGGTGGGTTATTACGCCAATTGGCACTGTTTATGCAGGTAGTCTGCATTACAGTCAGCCCCCTCTGCACTCGACATTACCCTGCCTGTCATTGCTATTTTG
>CM070040.1:42354639-42366294 GCA_036250615.1 Ptychadena robeensis
AGTGCAAGAGGTGTGACAGTGGGGGTCAGTGCAAGAGGTGTGACAGTGGGGGTCAGTGCAGGAGATGTGACAGTGGGTGCAGGAGTAAAGGAAAGTAAAATAATGTGTTAAGGGGTTAAACGAGTGTTAACAGAAGGGTTTTCTGGAGCACTCACAGCAGATTGAGAAGTTTAGTGAAGGGTGTAATTTGTGGGAAAAGAAGGAACCCCAGGAGTGTGAAGGGTAAGAGTTTGGGTGGATGTATTATGTGTGTACTGTATTAATGAAAGCAGCAGAGGAAGTAGTGGTAAGCCAGAAGGCTGCTCAGGCTGGAAGGGCTAGAACGGAAACACAGGCAGAGATTTAACTGTGTGCAAAGCAGAAATAGACTTAGCTGAGCTTTAATCAACAGGATAGCATTAAGAGCAGCCGATAAACGGGGATATAAACACGTTGAGTAAATACATAAATGGTTCAAATAGTAAATCCATTTAAAGGATGTTCACATTGAGGCTATCTCATCTCACATGCCACTTTTTGCAGCAAGAATAAAAGAGTGAAGATATCTATACATGTAAAAGAATTGTGAAAATATAGAAGCTGATTCTACGGACAAAATAAAGTGGCAAACTATTGTGCAAGGATACAGACAGTGTTCCTTGTACAGACATCAGGCTTGACAAAAGGGCTACCCCTTCCCTATTCTATTCTCTGTGGCCTATTGCCACAAATTTAAAAAAACATTTTGGAGTGGCCATCGCAGTCACCAGACTTAAATCCGATTGAGAACCTGGGACTTGAAAAAATCAGTTGCGGCGCGCAAGCCTAAGAATGTGACTGAACTGGAGGCTTTTGCCCATGAAGAATAAGATACCCGTAGATCGCTGCAAGACACTTGTGTCAAGCTATGCTTCATGTTTGAAAGCTGTTATAACTGGGAAAGGATTTTGTACTAAGTACTAAAAATGAATGAATCAATTACAAGAAACGTTTGACCTCTGTGCTTGCAAACAAGGGTTTTTTCCACCAAGTATTAAGTCTTTTTTTGTTAGAGGGTTCAAAAACTTATTTCACTCAATGAAATGCAAATCAGTTCATCTTTTATTTAAAGTTATTTTTTCGATTTTCCTTTTGATGTGCTATCTGCCACTGTTACAATAAACCTACCATTGAAATGATACTGTTCTGAGACTTCATTTCTTTGTCATTGGACAAACTTACAAAATCAATGAGGGGTCAAATAATTATTTCCTCCACTGTAAAGGAGAAGCGTACTGAATAGAATATTTTTTGGGTGGAATTTCATTTTGAATTTTATCTGACTTGGTGGTATCATCACCCAAATTTCTGGAGATGTAGGGAAGGGTTGGAGGAACATTACAAAAAAGAAAGCATTGTTTTAGCACTTATTTTAGTTTAGTTTATTCATAAAAAAAAAGTAAAGTTGAAACGCTCAAGTTGAATTTTAAAAACATTTTCCATCAAAGTCTATGGTGCGCTTTTGGTACAGAAATCTGGACCTCAGCAATGTGCTAGAGAAGTTAATCATGCCTGTTGTTACCATGAGGAGAGCCCTAGCATGTGGTCATGAAATTACAGGCTGAAATAGGACAGCTAAGTTTATAAGCATGATTGGGCACATTTTGTTTATTTATAAATTCAAGAAAACAAATTATAGTATCGTATATATTTTTCCAATTATTTTATATTAATATTTTTTGTTGTTGAAAGCAGTACATGAACAGATTATATCATCATGAATGAAGTTGGGCATATGAAGACTTGGGGCACCATTGCTGGGCAGCATTTACATGCTCTTGGTCCAGCCCCTTTGTCAAATAATAATTTGTAATACATAAGGAAAATGTGTTGCCTTTAACAACTAGTTGCTTTATCGAACTTCTGTTCGATAAATGATGGTAGAATGTGGTAGTCAGAGCCGGTCTTCCTGTGCCATCTGCTGCCTACACAGGAAACTGCACTATCATGGATTACCTGTCATCTTGTCTTCCTTACATCTCCACTCTCTTTCACATTGTACAACCCACAACTGCACAGCAAGGTATGGAGGGGGATTAAATGTAAATGCACAGATGCATTTTAAGAACAGCAGCATGGCAATGTGACTTACACCGCACTTTTGTCGTGCCAGTTATAACGGCACCACAAACATGAAACTGCAGTAACAGTGTGCTGTCAAAATGCGGCCTTATAGGCTTATTCTAAAGCACCATCAACTGACATGTCAGAGGTGTATGCAGCAAATACAACAGAAAAAACAAATACATTACATCAGAGTCAGAGAAAGAAATATACAGTAAATATAAAAAGTCTGTACAAAAATGAGACAAAGATAAATCATTTCAGAACTTGTTCCACCTTTAATGTGACATATAAACTGTACCACTCAATTGAAAAACAAACTGAAATCTTTTAGGTGGAGGGAAGAAAAAATATAAAAAATTTAATAATGTGGTTGCATAAGTGTGCACACCCTCTTCTAACTGGAGATGTAGCTGTTCAGAATTAACTCTCTGGGCGTTATGAGCTTTTTGCGCCATTTTTAATGGCATGAAAAGCTGTTTCCCCCACAATCGTGGCGGAGTACACCGCCCAGAAGGTTAAGCAATCACATTCAAAGCCATGTTAAATAGGAGTCAACATACACCTGCCATCATTTAAAGTGCCTCTGATTAACACCAAAAAAGTTTAGCTGCTCTGGTTGGTCTTTCCTAAATGTTTTTAGTCCCATCCCACAGCAAAAGCCATGGTCCACAGAGAGCTTTCAAAGCATTATTGAAATCTCATTGTTAAAAGATATCAGTGTACAAAAGAATTTCCAAGGCATTAGATATACCATGGAACACAGTGCAGACAGTCATTGTCAAGTGGAGTCATTATGGCACAACAGTGACATTACCAAGAACTGGACGTCCTCCAAAATTGATGAAAAACAAGAAGAAAACTGGTCGGGAGGTTACCAAGAGGCCTACAGCAAATGTACTGGCTGTGTGGTACATGTGACAACAATCTCACTTAAGCCCCCCATACACGTTCCGATTATTCTCCCGACCGATTTTTCGTCCGATCCTGTCACCCGATTTTCACCTAAAATGTTATGGTCGGTCGGTGGGCTGGCACGAAAAATCAGAATTCGAATTATCACCGATCCATCAGCCCGACCCTATTTATTAACAGCAGATCGACCAAAAAGTTACGGACAGGTCCAAAGCGGTCCCGACCGATTTTTCAGCCGATTTTGAGAAATCTGGTACATAATTCCGAATCCGATTAATCTCCTGATCGAAAAACATCCAAGCCAGGCTACATTTTGCAAAAACACATCTGAAGTCCCCCAAAAGCATGTGGGAAAAGTTGTTATGGTCTAAAGGTTGAACTGGGGCCTAAGTTAAGATAGAAGGAATTATGAACAGTTCCAAATACCAGTCAATATTGGCACAGAACCTACAGGCTTCTGCTAGAAAGCTCAACATGAAGATGAACTTCATCTTTCAGCATGACAACGACCCAAAGCATACATCCAAATCAACAAAGGAATGGCTTCCCTAGAAGAAGATTTTGGAATGGCCCAGCCAGAGCCCAGACCTGAATCCAATTCAAAATCTGTGGGGTGATCTAAAGAGGGGTGTACACAGGAGATGCCCTCACAATCTGACAGATTTGGAGTGTTCTTCTGCAAAGAAGAGTGGGCAAATCATGCCAAGTCAAAATGTGTCATGCTGATAGACTCATACCCAAAATGTGCTATATTGATAGACTCATACCCAAAATGCACCATGCTGATAGACTCATACCCAAAAAGACTGAGTGATGTAAAAACATCAAAAGGTGCTTCAACAAAGTATTAGTTTAAGGGTGTGCACTCTTATGCAACAAATTTTATTATATATATTGATGAGATGAAGATTTTAGTAAAAATTTGGTATAACTGCCAATAGGAAAAAAAGTTTTAGAAGGCAGAAATTTTTTTTTCTGGTCTTTCTACCTCTAGCTAAAAGCCAACCTGTAAAGAATACTTCTTTGTTTTCTTTTTTGTAATGTGCAAAATATTGTCAAGCTTTATGACTTTGTTTGGACCTAACAAGGGAATGGTCACAACACTTCTGTATCCAGGATCCAGTTACAACATATTAACACAAGTACATGGGATATCTCCTAAAAGGAACATAAAGCAATAACAATATTCTTAAGCTAGCCATACATGTGTCGACTATTGAGCGATCGATCGCCCATCCAATCGATTCCGGTGAAGCCACAGGCGTTGATCGATCGCCCAATCAAGTCTGTGCCTACCACCTTAGGCCACCGATTCCTGGACGATTCTGTTCCCGATCGATTCCCGGGCACGCGCCCGGTGATCGATCGGCCAGGAATCGTGTGGGAAATCGACCCGTGTATGGCTACCTTCAGAACTGTTTGCTGACCTGGAACCAACTGTTCAAATAAAATGCTGTAGAGCTTAGGTGCCCAACCTGCGGCCCGGGGGCATTCTTCAGCGGCCCTCCTGTTCCACTTGCGGCCCCAAAACCTTACTGTTCATGCATAGGAACTCATATTGCATCACATAACCTCTGAATCAAAACGTGCATCACCATACTCCAGTGTTACCCAATGCTTGAAGTATCATTTAAAATAGGTTTTGTTATTTAAACATGAAAAACAATGTCTTCTAGCTATGCCTGTTGTCATTTCCACATAAAAAATGCTTATACAAGTCAGTTTAGATTGAAAATGTTATGTGCGGCCCTTTAGTGATGCAGAGGGCCGCACTTGTGGCCCTTCGTATCAACTGAGATGCCCACCACTGCTTTAGAGGCTTTGTGGGGGCAAAAAAACCTTTTAGCATTTTTTTGCAGATATCCTTAATCATCCTTGATTCCATTACTTTCTATCTGGTTGACAAGTTTAAGGAAGGCAACAGATCAGGAAGTGGAATCTCCCATGTATAGCTTAAAACAGCCATCAAAGTGGTTCCATTTATTCTCCACTATATTCCATAAGTAAAAGAAAAGTAAAATGAGGGCAACATTGCAGTGACATGTCTGGTCTGATAGATATACCATGCCCCCATCTTACTTCGGAGTGGCAGAAGTAGATAACACTCCGACCTAACCCCTGCAGGGTGGGATGCCCTAGAAGGTGCAAGCATCCCAATTCTTGTAAGAAGGTGTACAGAGCAGGAGATAACTCTCATTCAGTTTGGCCTACTCAACATTTTACTTTGTAAGTAGTATAGGGTTTTACTAATCTTTGCAAAGAGATTGGGAGATTAGTACTACATTTTTTGATTTACAAATCAGGGAGAAAATGTCTGTTTGTATTATAAAGTGAACATATAACAGGTTCAAGCAAAGTGCGCAGAGGGCGCCCCCCTGTGCAGAGGCAATGCTGAGAGCCCAGAAACTGAGAATGGTGGTGGCCGGGAATTTTCTAGTGAGGACGAGGTCCCCTTTAAGTTACCAGACCAGAATGCCCTGGGGTTCCCTAAATACCTAAGGGCATGGCCCGCCTCAGGGGCGGTGCCTTTGGGAGAGAGTAAGGAAGGGGCCAGCAGCTTGTCTCCTGCTGCTCCGATCGCGGCCTACTGCTCCCCACTATTCAACCCGGCGTGCGTGCAGCCGGTAGGCAAATAGCACGCATTATGCCCTGCTGTCAGCCGCACTACACACTGCTGTGCCAGCCACCTCTGGTACGTACAGCCGTTACGGTGGGGTGGATACCTGGCTCACCTTGGGTCACGCCTGAACTGCTGCATTGAACCTTCTGGAGTGCCCACTATCCCGGTGCACCATACCCACCCCCGGTGCCTCCAGCAAGTCACAGCATACAGTGCGTAACTACAGCAAGAGAGAACCACCTTCAAGCTGTCAACAGAACCCCTCCTTCAACTCGAAAATGCAGTATATCAGTAATTACTGGAGAGGAGGGTCAGTGTTGAGAGCCCAGAGACTTGCAAAGACTCTCACTCCAAGCTATCAGCCCTTCCTCCCCCTCAGCCATGCTGTATAGAGGTAATAACTGCTGTTCAAGTAAGAGGAAGGGCTATGCTAGGGGTGGGCCAACTTTTTGACTTGTGGGCCACAATGGGTTTTTAAATGTGACATAGGTGCCGGACCAAGAGCCTGGCATAGGGGTGCTAAGTCCTCGTAGCTAGGACAGAATATTTAAAAAAAGAAAATATAAAAAAAAAAATCAATAAATAAAAGCTTTTGATAGAGAAGTTTGAACATTCTATGTCAGGCAAACTATGACCTCTAGGAAATCCAAACAAATCCTCTAGGTGTTATCTTCACTTATTGCAGGGAATGTGGGTAGCCAGAGCGTCTTGCCACCAAGGTGACAAAAGGCCAAATTAAAAGACTAAAGGGCTGGTTTTGGCCCCGGGGCCTTCTTTTGCTCACGTCTGGGCTATACTGACAGCTTGCAGTTCTCTGTGTGCAGTGCTGTGAACAAGTGATTAGTTCCGGGGAATTATAGCACATTTTTAATGAGGGTTTTGGTGACTCCGCGCCTCCCTACTGTTTTATAAATAGGTGTGTCTTATAGTGTGAGAAATATGGTAACATATTGAAATATTTTTTACCTTTTTTTCTTACGAAATGGAAAAAAATAAAGAGGCAAACCTAGCTGAAGGGAGTCTCAGGAAAAGGCAGACCAATGAGACCAGCATAGAGAAGCAAAACAACTAAATGTACTGTGCAAATATACATAGTCATCCCAACAATGGACTGCAGTAACATGACCATTGTAGGCAGGTTATGCATAACAAAACCTTTCCAGCAAGGTCAAACTATTGTGTGATTAAATTCTATAATATACCTTCTAAATAGGGTTGCCAACTTTGCTGGGATAAAATACCGACCTTATGTTTTACTTTATATCTCTTTTAATTACATTCAGAATATGAAACATTTTTACAGATCAGGGAGCAAACAAATGGCTTCCTTTCCCTCTGTACATGCACTTTACAACGAAAGTAAACAGATATGATTGAGTAATAGAATTTGTAGCCTCAGATAATTACAAGTTCACTATACTCGCCCTTTACATGAGTGATTTTAGATGGAGTATATATACAGGGGTGCACATAACTTTTTTAGTGAGCTCCTCAGAGGAGTACCAGGTGATGAAGGTACTCACCTCATATGTAGGGTGGTCTTCCTCACTGTCTCCCTCACTGTCCTCTGCTTCCTGCATGGTAGATTCTGCTGCAGATGGACCTCCCCGCTTTTGATTGATCCTCCAATTAGCTGTCTCCATCCACGGGTCACCAGCTGGCTTTGGGTCAAATGTAACTTTCACAGTACAACACTGTTTGACCCCACCAGATCTCATACCTCAGTAGTGCAACCCTGAGATTTTCTGGGTTAGTAACTATCCCCTGAGACTACCTGCAGTTCATATGTCAACCTTTCATAGTCATATTCCAACACTTTTACCCTTACATATGCCTACTCTAACTTTCATCCCCCAGAAGTCTTTTATTTTGGATTAGTAATTTATATTCCCAATTTTACACCCCTAACTGTAACATTTCATAGTTATTAATATTTTCCTGGGATCATAAATTGTCACTTACCCATTAAACAATAAAAACTGAAAGAATTTTGCCAATCTAAGAATTTTTACTGTTACAGTAGTGTATACATGATAAAGTGAAGTTGTTTGTACAGCTATTTAATGTAGGAGTGATGCCGATCTCTCCCCTCTATGGCTGACAGCCAGACTACTCGGTGATCATGATAGCTACTGCAGCCCAGACACAGAGTGCCTCCAAGTTGTTAGTAGGCATATGAGTTTTGTAACAATAATGCACATACACATAGCTAGTTATTGGCCCCTTTTGAGAACCAGAGTACCACTTATGTGCACCCATGTATATATATATATTTCAGGGATCGGGGGAATCAAGTAGGACCCAGCACTTCAACGGTTCCAGCAGTGAGTAGTTTATTTACAAAACAGTCCAAGTCAAACAAATAAATGCAACAAAATCAGGTAGCTTACTTCAGCCTTGGTTCCTCAGCAGGAAAAACCAACCACACTTTCAGCAGTCCCAGTCTCTCTTTGTTTACCAGCCTCCCCTTCTCTGGGATCCCTCTCTCCGATGAGAGCAGCTGAGCCCATATCACTCAGGCCTTAACCCCTACACCCCTAACTAACCAGTGACAGGAGCTCATCCTGTCACAATATATATATATATATATATATATATATATATATATATATATATTGAGGAAATAAAGATAAGCTGCAGTATTCTAGTGAATGACAATGGAATGTGTTCAGTATTCATCTAAGAATCCAGACAATTGCTTTTTTTTGGCTCAATTTGTATAAAAAGAATTGTTATGTAAAAAATGTCAGAATTAAGATGACCCTTCGGCCTTCAGTACAGAAACCCTCCTCTGCCAAATACATGAGATGTTTTCCTGAGTAGGGAGAATATGTCAGCAAAATGCCATAAATCAGCTGGCTACAGACAACAAATACAGATAAATGGTTTATTCTGCAGATCATTTCATTATTGTCCCTTCAAAAGGTATACAGAATATTGAGCTATTCTCCCTGACTGATATAAATAGATCTGCAGAATATCACACTTATCTCATCAATCGCCTGCAACAGTACAATAGACAGAAACATTTTACAAATCCCTGTTTTTTCTGATCTAAAAAATAACACCTACAACCTACATAATTCAATAGAAAAACAAACAAAACAGCAACAGGAAAAATATAAAACATAAAAATTACAATGAGGTTGCAAAAGGTCCCATTCACACGGGCAACCATGTGTCATTCCACCTGCAGAGGTTGGGCGCGGCTGGGATCTGCAGAGCCAGCATGTTGGGTTCCATAGAGATACAGTAACATGGAGAAGGTTGTCAGTCACATGTTTGTGGATGCCCTAAAAACAACAATGTGAATTGAGCTTAAATGTGCAAACCCATAAACAGGGTTGCACAGTTAAGTGGTACTCTGGTACTCAAAAGGGTCCAGGGGTTAGTTACTCACCCAGAGGATCTCGAGGTAGCACTACTGAGGTATGAGATCTGGGGGTTCAAATGGTGTGTGTGAGAGTTTGACCCAAAGCCAGCTGGTGACCTGTGAATAGAGACAGCTAATCGGAGGATCAATTAGGAACAGGGAGGTCCATCTGCAGCAGAATCTACTATGTAGGAAGCAGAGGACAGTGAGGGAGACAGTAAGGGAGACGGCACTACATATTGGGTGATTACCAAACACCATCTCCTAGCGCTCATATGAGGAGCTCACTAAGAGTTATGTGCACCCCCGCCAATAAATGTATACTTTGTTGAAGCAGCCATGTCATCAGTTAAAGAGACTCTAAATGACCCCCAAAAAGCTGCCCTAATAGGACTTTTGTAATTTTGGGTTTGTTTCCACTATGCTTGCATTGTGTGACATGCACAAAAACGTGCTGAGAGTTTTTTTACGCAGTTTTTGGGAGGGATGTCAGAGAGCTTAAAATATTATAAATGTTCCCCACCCATCAAAAGTACTGCATGTGACACCAATCTTCTGTATTGTCCTATGTCTGGACTATGAGGTAAAAAAATCTAATCCTTTTCTGATACTTTGGTGCAAAAACGTATATAACCAAAATAACACCATCATACATCGAATAATGGTGGTAGTGCTATTGTACAGGTTCAGGAATAACCAAACGACACAGAGGCAGACGTATTGTGAAAACCCTTTATTTATTTTAATACAGCAGAACAGAAAGGAGCGTGTAACGATAACTCACGGCAACAGTCCTTAACAAAGAATGAAGCAGTATTTGAGGTGCCGGTGTAAGCTTCAGCCTGTCCCCTTTCACACGGGGGCAGGTCCTCTTCTCATGCAGAGCGAGGTTTATACACCGGGTAGCCACAGCCGCAGGGCCTGACCAAGGCTGGATTCAGGGCGCTGGGGATCCAAGAAGCCACTACCGCAGAGTATAGTTGGCCCCACTTGAAGTAAGTAATTAAGGTGTCTTCAATAGAGGCAGGCTGTCTGGTAACTGGGTCTGATTAAGGAAGCGCGTACTATTTGGTCCGCGAGCTGTATGCACGCTGGCATAAACGGGTGAGTGCTCAGAGCCTGGAGCCAGCTGGAGTGCCGGCTGCTGCTGTCTACTCAGGACTCTTTGCTCTGGACTGCCCTTCCTCTTCCTGGAAACTTGCTTTGAACTACTCTGGAGCAAAGCCTCCTGGGGCATGGCCTTAAAGGGGGCAGCATCACACTTGGTTTGTGTGACTACACTACAATATCATACTTTGCAATGGCTTTAATCAAGGTATTTGCAATTGTGAACCTGTTACTTTAGGCCCAAAGCCTAGACCTAAATCCATTCGAAAATCTGTGGGTTGGCCTGAAAAGGTCTGTGCACAAGAGACACCCTAACAATCAGATTTTGAGTGCTTTGGCAAGGAAGTAACTAAAGGTGTGTCATACTAACAGACTTCTATAAAAAAAAGACTGAAAGCTGCCAATTAATACAAAGGTGCTTCAAAAAAATAACCACCTTTTAGAGAGAGTACTTTCATATCCACTGTGCATTGTCTATAGTGTATACCCCTTTTGACAGAAAGCTATTGCTGTTTTCTTCAGACAATGAATTACCTG
Organism: Ptychadena robeensis; assembly: GCA_036250615.1. NCBI lineage: Eukaryota > Metazoa > Chordata > Amphibia > Anura > Ptychadenidae > Ptychadena > Ptychadena robeensis. Next base: position 42,365,274 of record CM070040.1, read on the forward strand.
TCCAGAGATTTGCAGAACATTCCCAGATCCCATGTTGACAGATACATTGAGATATGTGATGAAGAATATTCCATAAGTAGTCTAGAATTCTGCCAAACATTGCACCCTCCCACTTCACCTCTCCCTTAGATATATCCTGTTATATTTTAGACTGTGTTCCATTACTATTCTATGCAGACATCTACAGAATCGCCCCTTTGACAGATGTATCAGTATTCTGCAGATTATGGTATTAAGGACCTCTCTGAAAAATACATTATTATATACCATCATTTAACATACATATACTCTGGGTAGAAAAGGTTTTACTATTGTAAATGATGTGTTTTGTTTGCCAAGTCCCTTCCTGGTACACCTGGCATTTTAGAGTCAGGTCAGATCTCAGAGCAGGAGCAGAGAAATATTGCGTACAGTCAGCAGCTGGAGGCAGTGTATGTGAAACAAATTAGATTTCTTCCCAGAAAAGACGTAGAAAGCGTTACGTGGGACATGTTCCAAATGACAAGCAGCCAAAACATCCACAGACAGTCCAACACAGTGACTTGGCTTTCATAGAATGGAAAGTATTCCTTGCTGATCCAAAGTGTTTGTGTAAAATATTCATCCAGCATGTGCATACAAGTAATGAAGGGGAGGGAAGGACTTGTGCACAAGTGTGGCAGCCAAAAAGTGGAGAATTCAAATACCAATTGCTTCCTGATGGTTAGTGCTGCATGGTACTGACCAATTGGACTAGTGGAAACTCAGCAGTAATTATGGTGACTATGATCATTTAGATTAGTGTTGGCCAATTAAGTTGATATGGAGGGCCACAAGTGCGGCCCTGAGCATCACTAAAGGGCCACACATAACAATTTCATATTAGCTAGAAGACATTTGTAATTCTTTATATAACAAAACTTGTTTTAAATTATACTCTAAGCATTAGGGGACACTGTAGTATAGTAATGCACATTGTCAAAGGTTACATGCTGCTATTCCTAGCTTATGTGCCACAATATATATTATACAATCACCTGTC
>CM070040.1:42366394-42395754 GCA_036250615.1 Ptychadena robeensis
TACTGATGTTCGCGTTCGCCGTTCGCGAACCCGAAAATTCGGGTTCGCGACATCACTATTGCTAAGGCGCCATCTGGGTCGTTGACTGGGGTTTACAAATGCCTATCATGTAAATTTATCACCTAAATTTATCACCTCTCCTCCTCTTCCCACTCCCAAGATCCCAGACGAGGACCTGCAGGGGATCAGCGGACAGGTGAGTTCCTATGCATTAACAGTTAGGGTTCGGAGGCCGCAAGTGGAGGACTGAGGGGGGCCACCAAAGAACATCCAAGGGCCGCCTGTTAGGATTTAGATTGTGCTACTTTCTGGAAACACTGCAGCTTTTTGAACATTGGGAACCATGTTAAATTTTGCTATAGACATAAATGACACCCTGAGTGAGCAATGAAATTTTTTATGCATAGTCAATAAGCCTGGCAGGACTCTACTGGATTTCGGGTTAATGGCACTGACGCATCGAGCTGTCAAAACAAAAGTTTAAAAGGTTGTGTGTCTCAGCGCTCAGTAATGTTCTTTCGGCACTCCTGGGAAATGTCACACGAAGTGGCTGTACTGTGCAAGTTCCAGGTTATAGATGGTGTTTATAATAAGCCTTTCTGGTAACAATATTGTGTAGTTCAATGAGATATGCAGTGTCTGGTTTGCACAATTGTATATATAAAACAAAGCACATGTGTTAGGGTGCCCATACACCTTTAGATTTTTCTGTCAGATATCCTTAAGTTTTCCTTTTGTTTTACCAAATCCATGTAATATGAGGGACATTTAAACCAGGGGTCCTCAAACTTTTTAAAGTGGGGGCCGGATCACGGTCCCTCAGAATGGAGTGGACCAATGACGTCATCGGCGGCCCGCCGGAGGCGCGCGCCCGCCGAGCGCCGGGCACACGGGAGCATCAGTGTCCCTCCCTACACCGCCCCCACGCCCACCCCTCCCAGCACACAGCGTGCCGTGGGCTGAGGTGGTTGACGTCATCCCTGAGGAAGCCGTGACACTGAGTGAATATGCAGGCAGGTAACTTGGCGGCCGAACTGCGCTCACTGCTGGCGGGCCGGATCAGACTCCTCTGCGGGCCACATGTGGCCCGCGGGCCGTAGTTTGGAGACCCATGATTTAAACCATCATGTCTACCTGTGTTCAATCGCAGAGGACCCTATACTATATAGTTGTTGATAGATTTAAAGGATATCTGACAGAGAGATCTAAAGGTGTATGGGCACCTTTATACTGCAGGAGAGATGGATCTTTGTTCTGAGAGATCCTATTCGAGATTCAGGTGAAATCATTAATATAGAACAGTATTCAGCTTTGTGCAAATCTGTGTGTTAAATATGGCTTCTGTCATGCTCAGTCATAGACATCATCAACATTTTCATCAACATCATCAACAGAAAAGAAAACACAGGAATGGCTTCAAAAAGTTTGTTATTCTTAAAGTTGTAATTGTAAACCAGAATCAGACAAAAAATAAGCTTTAACAGATGGTCCAAGGCCCGAAACAGGTTGTCTTTTTATTAAGCTGATTCATGCCGTTATTCCACTATCTGAGACAAACATCTTCAAGACCAGAGGTGGGCAAACTAAGGCCCGGGGGCCAGATCTGGCCAATTTAGCTTTATTTTCCGACCTTTTGTCACCTTGTTAAGAGGATGCACCCTTGCTCTCTGCAATGAGTGAACATTATACCTAAAGGTGTGCAAACGTCACAGTGGCATATTCATGACACTGTGGGCACATCCTCATGGTGACAACAGGCAGTCTAGAAATTATATCTGATCATTGCAATGAATGAGCATTTTTTTGCAGGAAATATAAATAGATAACAACGTCCCTGTCACATGTTGCCTATTATACGTCACACCCATTTTTAGTGATGCCGGCAAAGCATGTAACTGGCACACCTATGGTGGGTTGGCCATTACAGGCTCTTGGTCAGGCCCCTTTATCAAATTTGAGAAGCCAATTTTGCCAAGAGTTAAAACGTTTGCCCAGTTGTTTTAGTTGTATATATACATACACAAGTTTTGCTTATGTGTGCTTAGCCCTCAATAGGCTCCATGAAGGCAATAGCGTCCATGAATGATGGCCAGTCACTACTGTTCTTTTCAGGGTTACAGTTCTGTTACCTCCCCATTGCAGATGTTGACATGCTGGCATAGGAGGAGGGCATCTTGACCCAGGGGACTGGCCTGGGACCTCAGAGAGGAGGTAAGTGGGCAGGGCCATTAGTTAGGGGAGGGGTCAGGGAGTCTATTAAGCACAGCCCAACAGGAAGTTCTTGCTGTTTGGACCTGGATGGTCATCCACCCATCCTCCCTCGGATGTTGCTGATTGTGGTCTTTGTATACGCTTTGTTTGCTATATGTTCCTTGTTTTTTCTTTCTGTCACAGCAGGATAGCTCCGCAGTGTCGCAAGTGTAAGGTGGATCTTAGAGATTTTCTTGTGGTGTGTCAGTATGGAAAGGGCAGCCCCAGTCATATCACTCTCTGGAGTGTAAGTTAAAAGGTACTGTCACAGATCCTAGCAGGACTGGAGGATCTGTGTCTGCAGTAGCTGTTTTCAGCTCAAGGAACTGTCCTTAACACTAGTGGTTAAGTTTCCAGCCCTGGAGCTCCCTCTGCTGGAGGCTATGGTCCTGCAATACCCCTCGGTTGCTCCTCCCTCCTGGCCTTTGTATGGAAAGATCAGGTGACAGGAAATCGCCTGAGCTTTTGGTCTTCTATGTGTTTGCTTCCTGCTTCTCGTATATGCTGCATGACTTCCCAGTTCCTGACCCCCTGCTTGTTCCTCGGACTACTCCTACATCTCAATCCTCGGCACTTCATCCCGGTATCTCTCCTGACTCCACAGCTTCTGACCCCCGGCTTGTTTATCAGACTTTCCTCACTCTTGAACATTTGGTACTACATATTGGTTCAGCAGCCATCTTGCTCAGGTGCTTTCTGGGGACCGCAACCTGGGGATTACCTGCAGCCAAATCCAACTCCCTTCATGGGGAGCTCTGGTGAATACCAGGTAGTCCCTTAGACTCTGCATGTCCCCTGTCAATCTTGCAAGTTGGTCCAGTGGGTCCACACCCTTGATTTACCGGTGTCACCGCTGCTCTGGTGTCACGCGCCATGACAAGTACCCATCAAGCTGGAATTTAAGGGCTGATGGCCGGTACGGTTGGGAAGGATGGTTGATGGGTGGCACTGTAGGAGCATTTCCTTTATTTAATAAATATTTGTTGATGTTGTTGAACTGGCTGTGGCCAAGTTATTTTGTACTTTTGCACATTCTTAAATAAAGTTTATTTTTCCAAAGATAATCCTGCTTCTGTAATTATTTTATATTGGATGTTATGTTAATGCTAAAGGCACAGGATCTCAGTTATCCATGGGTCAAGTTGGCAGTGCTGATATACCAAACTTAGGTCAATGCCAGGTTTAGAAAGATCTGATTACAAAATATACTTGGTGTTTTGCAACTTTTACATCCAAACCAGATTCCCAATGAATTGTAAGATATATAACCTTATGAGATGGACCCATGTCTGTTACATGTTCCAAAGGGGTTGTTCTGTTAAAATCTGCTCCCTCATCGAGATCTGCTCCCGCTGTAGCACAGAATGGCCAGAAAAGAAATAAGATAGGCGAGGGGGGAGCTGATATCGACTGGGGAGTCATCCAATGCAGTGCCTGTGAAGCTGTCACCTAGGGCGGCTCCCCCAGACTCGAGAGCTGCTCCCCTTGTAGCACAAAATGTCATGTGGGACAGGTCGCATGAACTTCGGTATGGATGGTGTGACATAGGGCATCCATATCTTTGGAAGTAATGGTGTTTGGCTGCACCCATTGATATGAGCTCCCCCATCTATGTCACACCATCCATAACGAAGTTCATGCGACCTGTCCCGCATTACACTGTGTGCTACAGGGGAAGCAGATCTCGACGGAGGGCATGGAGACTGGAGGAGCATGGAGACCGGAGTAGCATAGACACAGTAGCCACCTGGAAGTGCTCCCCCTGTTGGTCATTCGGTGCTACAGGGGGAGCAGATTTCAACGGGACAGGGGCTCTTTTTCTCTTGAACTTTGACAGAGAAAGAAAGACTGATAATCCAAGTTCTTGGAAAGTTTTCAATCCAAAAAGAAAAAAACATAAATTCTTTCTAAAAACTGCCTCCAGGCTTAATAAGTGGTCCTTTGGACAGAACCTGACAATAACGGGTAGATAGTGTGAATGGTGGACATTAATTTTCTTCAGCACTCTCCCACCCCCAAGATCCTCTGACTGGACTTTATTAATATAAGCACTGACCGCATCAAGAATCAAAATGTTGTTCTAACTACAGAAGTAAGCAATTATAAATGTTCATTGTTTGCAGCTGTAGGAGGAGTATGATGTAGAAGAAAAAAACATTGATCCCAGAGTTCAGCCCCAAACTTATTTAGCCACAGAATTATTTGGTGAACTTCTCTGAAAATACTGATATAAAATAGAATGTATGTGGGGTCATAGTCCCAGCACCTATTTCTTTCCATAGATATCCTCTAAATCTAACATGTCATTTAGTTGCAGAAATTTAGGAATAGCTGCCTTCCTGCAACCGTCCAAAAAAAAGCTTTTGTACCTTGCACCATCCTTGTCAGTAAGTAACTTCATCACATTTCAACTAACAACAAGAGGCGGCTTTAACAATGCTGAAGACCTTTATTCAAACACAGAGGCCCCAGAAGGGTCTTGTGAACTTAGGCAGGCAGAAACAATCTACGCCACACAATAGTCCACAACAGTCCAATGCTGCTAAGGTAACCAGCAGTAAATGAGCGGGCGACAGGCTACTCAGACCGCCTAACCCACGTGCGGCAGGGGGTAGCAAGACCAGGAGTGAGAGGTACTTGCATGACCCAGGGACTGTTAAGGCCTGCTAGCACTGGAACAGTGCTGGCAGTCTGTCCTCTGCAGCGCTAAAGTGGACCCCACTGGAATGCTGGTACAGGTCGGCTGTGAGGGTGCCTGGAGGTAACTTGCAGGGTAAATGCGGGCTATTCTGCTCTCTGGCTGCATGGGAGATAGGCCTCTGAGTGGATCACTTGTCCAGTAATACCATCCCCTTCAGGTCCTTCCCTATTAAGCACCTGACCAGGGGCCATCCTTTCGCTTAAAAAGATTCCCAGCCCTGGGGCATCATGGATTGGTGTCTTAACCCCCCTGGCATTCTTGACAGCCCCATCTCATCCACCGCTGTCCTGTTAGTATAGCACTGGACGAGATGGGGCCATCCCAAGCCCTGGCAGCGCAAGCGCACAGATTGCAGTGGTGTTCCGGTGGTTCCAATCTTCTGAACTGGCTTCTGAGTGTCTAACTGGGGTTGCGTCCCTGCAGATTGTTTCAAATTGAGTAAGTTTGCGCGTGTAGTCGATGTGGAAGGGGATGCTATGTTGATAAGTTTTCTTATTTTAGATGCCCATCATACAAGTCCAGTTAATCTTCTATATGAACATTGTGGTGATATCTTTATCCAGAATCCCTTTTGTCGTCCCTCGGAACTGTTACTATAATTTTTCAAGGGTGATTTAATAAGAATAAACTTGCTATTTTAGGAAACAACAGCTTATGATTATATGACCTAGTATAGAGTTCTTTGTCTGTGTAAATGCTTCAAATTGTGTGTTCTTACTACAGAATTAGACACATTTTTAGAGAGATGGTCGGAAGGTTTGCATGATGTCAGGAATAAAATTCATGTAAATTAGCCAATTTCCATCCAATTACTGCTGAGCATCGAGTCATAGCCAGATTCCATCTGCTACCCAATCCTCCCAATAAGAACATATGAATAGAGAAAGGCTATAAACAGAAGGGAAAGCAGAGAAAGTAGATATTCAGGATAACATAGTTGTCATAGTTAAGTGTGGCAAGAAGGGCAACCTATGATGTGTAGCAAGAAGGACAACCTATATTCCCTAAGGTCTTCTGCTCATAAAAGCAGACAAATCTCTGTTGTCTTGCCAAATGGTCCAAATAAAACTGTCGAGTAGAGAGAAAATGTGCCAGGGATTGCATAGGAAATTAATAAAATAATTATCAATCTGATCACAAGGGTTATGTTGCATTCTGAGTGTTTATTGCATCTAACTATTCCATTCCATGGTTCATAGAGTGGCCAATGATTGCAACCCAGACACCCGGGAACTCGAAGTTCCAGCTTATGCTGCTGGCTAAATAGCATACAGCATTTTTTGTGCCTGCGCTACAAGATAAAATACTTATATATATAAATGGGGTAGAGAATTTCTGGCAGCTAGCCGCATCTGAAAATCATGTTATATTGTATATTTATTTGAAGTGTAACTCAAAAATGTTAGAAGCTGTCACTCCTTCCTCATTTTTGTTCATACCTAGCTGTCTCTCTGTTTTCATCCTTTTGTCTTTCTCTTTCTATCGTTCTCTTTCAGCAGTCAGGACTCTCTGTTATGTCTACTATTGCAAAACAGCAAGCAGCACATTGCATTTAATTGGTTCCTTCTGTCACAGCTCCGCGTCACCATGCAAGGACACAACAGAGATCAGAGTGCGCAGTTGGAAGCCGGGGGGCAGGTGAGAATGACGCACCTGTAATCTTTCAGCCATATTTATATATAATTCATAGTTTATTCCCTATAAAAAACATGACACTGCTAGCCTGCACTAATAATGGTATGGTACAAGGGAACCAGTAGTACCAACATTCCTATTGTCAAATTTTTAATAAGATTATTTTAGTTTGATGGGCCAACTTTATGTAAACTGCATTCATATAACTAGAACATAAAATTTGCCTCTAACGTATTATCTCCCTAGCGCATTGCTGAGGTACAGATTTCTCTACCAAAAGCGCATCGTAGACTTTAATGGAAAAAAAGTTTTTATATTGTTGGCCTGCAACTTCCCAAAGTATGTCCATACAGGAATCTGGTAGACATCCTGAATATGATAACAAGTTCAGATGCTTTGTGAATAACTCACAATATCAGATAATGAAGATTTCAATAATTAACTTTATCAGGTAAATTAGCACTGCAACCACTAGATGGCAGTGCAGATGTGCCAGGTTACATAGATCCGTTCTCCTGCAGCTGCCTCATTAGATCGGAGACACAGGGAGCAGGGAGTTTGCACTTGTGTGGCTCCGATATCTGCCTGACAAACCCAGCTCGTCCACTGCTGTTCTCACATGTCAGAGCTGGACGAGCTGGGACTGTCAGGAACGTCAGGGGGGGTTAAGGCAATAGGACAATGACCTTATTTCACAACTAGCACAGGTCCAAGCCATACTCAAATATATCCTAACTTAGCTCAGGATTTTGGGGTGTGTAATCTATGGCTTATGAGGCACCACATTTGAGACTTATTTTAGTGTCATTATGTTTCAGTGGCCCTACAGGAAGTTGCAGAGGATAGTTTGTAGTATTAGTTTGTCCTAGTAACTAGTGGCGTAAGAACCATCATAGCAACCACTATGGGGCCAGTAGCTGTAATTATTCGGTATTCTATCTGCAGTATTCCCAAATCTAGCTCGGGTCATAAAACTTACTGAAAACAGTAATTCCAAGCTGGACTTAGCTTTTATAATGTTAATACATTCAGGAAGCGGTGCCATTCTGTGAAGGTGTTACAAATTTTTACTAGAGATGGTGGGATTTAATTTTAAAAAAACTCCACTGACTTTGCAAGTTAATTACCCTATGTTCCTCTTTTGGTACAGAAATCTGGTTCTCAGTAGACCACCAGGGTGGTTAAATTTTTCATATGGCTTTTAGCACAGAAAACCAGACTCAATCGGACTTCCAGGTGGGTTAATTTTCGGATGGTCGGAACAGAGCAGCATTGAATTGCTATGGGGCCCAGTTTCTAGCTGCGTCCCTTCTATTACTAACAATTATTTATACAATTTATAATTTTGTGTTGCAGCTTGATTGAACCCTAAATGTTTTCTCATTAGAGATCTGAGAGTTTTGGAGCAGGGATATTAAATCGTATAAAAATCATTGGATGGTTGAAATCCAGTTGTCAGAACCAACCCCTTTTCTGGGCCAGACACTTACCATCCCAGGCACCTTATTTACATAGGATGAGAAATACAGGTTTTTGTAGTAAGTTCTCCAATGTTCTAGTGGATTTTACACATATAGAAGAAGATGATCATTGAGCTGATCTCAAATTTTCTAGTCTAGTTTTATTTTATTTTTTTTGTGTGGGCTAACACAGGACCAGCAAATAATTGAAGTTCAAAGAAAGTGAAAATACAATGTTATACAATACATGTTATATGTATGAGATTGTATATTGAAGTTCAACTACCCTCTTACATGGGTTTATCCATAGTTAGGTGCCCACACACATTGAATGGTACATGGTTCACGTGTTCACACATGATATTGTTGATGGGCAGCTTTTGTTGAAGGCCATCAGACTTCTGCACCCAGCCTGTCCTGCTAATGAACGTGTGTTATAGAACATAACAAGATAACGAACACCAACTTACTTTGAAGTTGTGGAATGCTGCTTTGGTTCCCAGAAGATACAGAAGATTTTTTGGACTTATGGTTGTGTAGGGTATTAACCCTACCATACAAAAAACATTAACTAAACATATGGCTGAAGGCAGTAGAGGAATACTGCAGAATATGCTTTCTGTGATACAAATATTTATAACAAGTTGCATGTATATTAGGTGTTACTTTCACAGTACAGTGTACAGAGTGTTCAAGGTCACCCAGAGCGTCAGGTGTTTACCTTTCACAGTACAGAACAAGACGAGAGATTAGGAAGGAGTATTATTCAAATATTATTAATGTAGTAATGTTTGAAGTCCCCTTATCAGGCAAGAATAAAGCTGAATGGGGCTCTTTGTACAACAACACACCAAATCCTTTTTATGCTGTATGTGTTCAGTTCTGGTAGGCCAGACAGTGTTCTTACAGCAACTATGCAGAAATCAAAGTAAAAAGGTAGGAGGTAAAACTAGCTGTTACCCAAGCACCCCTGACCTCTTACCGTACACATTTTTGCCCTGGGGAATGGTCTAATCTACAAGTAATTTAACAATTTATAATCCATCAATTCTTATCTAAGAAATTGGACATACTTTTAATTTAGAGGAATCCAACAATGTTAACATTTCAAATTCACCCTTTTTCTAAAATGATTCACTGCTCAGTACTTGTGAGTCATAGACATGCCTTTAGTTTCATACACCATGCTGGGGAATGTATCTAGTTAATCTGAATACATTCAGTATATGATATCTTTTCTAAACAGACCTTGTACTGTAATGGTACAATGAGAAACAGAAATTAATATTCTGGGCCTGTGTTCCCATAAATCTAATTTATCCATGGCGGATCAGCAGTTTGCAGGCATGGTAGCAGTTCTTATGGGCTGAGTTACCACAATGCACCCAACGGTAGTCAGGAAGCCCTGTGGAAAACATCCCTTTTACTTTATTTCTTCAAAATGTCTTCTTAATAGAATAAAGCTTAAACATGTAACTAACTAAAGAATACATGTGGTTTTATTCACTAAACATATATGAAACCAATCCCTGTTATATCATATACTCCCGTCTTTCTATGTGAATGACCCAATTCTCTCATTTTGTCTGATTCAGTTGCTTTAAAAGAAAATGAGTCTGGCATTCTGGACACCTATAAAGTATGTATCACATAATATCTGCTAAGAATAAAAGTTGCAAGGTGCCTGGTATCCAATTGTATTACCTATGTACAGTTTACGCCTTAAAATTTCTTAATGGCTGAAAATAAAATATGTTCCATTGCTTATTTACAGGACCAAAATTTAAGGTCCAAAGTTCTGCTGAAAAACACAATTGAAATCTTATCTGCAGATCAATAGACATAATAGCCTCAGTAATTAGCACTCAGTAAGGCTCAGTAAGGGTCTACTCTACATTTTTGATGCATCTTCTTGTGCATTTTCCATTAATTTGAATGGAACTGTCTACATTGGCACTATAGGGAGCAGCACCTTTTTTTTTTAAACTTTTTTATTAATTTTTCAGTGTAAACAACAAAAACCAACATTACATCTTTACAGATACAGTCATACAGCACCCAAGGGTGTCGCAGTAGTCAGAGTGCCTAATGTCCAAGGAGGAGCACAGGGGGGAAGGAGCACAGTAGACAAAAAAGTGATAAAACCATCCCTGTGGAACAAGATCAAGACATCTAAGCAGAATCTCTACACATCTACTGACCGCCACACCCTCCACATTCATACACAAACACACCTGCAGACATACACCTCTGGAGACTACCCCACCTCCCACACAATGATCCACGGCAACAAGCAGAGAACGGGCCCCAACATCTTAGACGAGGATGAACCAGAAACCCACCCCCACCACCCACACCCTATCAACTGTCAGGACAACCCCTACTGGCATATGTAACCTATAAAAATGAAAGAAGCATTAATGACCGTCTTTCCATGCCTGCAAGTCGGCGCATCCTTGCACTTCCACTGCAGGACAATTAATTTTCCTCTGCATAATACAGTGATATTGACAGAAATGTGCGGGCCACCACCAGAAACCACTGGTTTCCACCAGACTCAACGGCAGAGACCTACCGAAGACGTCAATGGCACACGTAGTAATTCCGCCATGAATGCCACCACACCTCCGCCCAGAAGCCCCCTATATGAGGAAAGTCCCGAACACATGGAGAAACCAGCCGGAGAGTATCCACATCGCCAGCCAGGCCGCCGACCTGGACGCATAGATCCTGGAGAGACGGCCGGGGTAAAATAAAACCTGTTCAAAATCTTAAACTGGATCAACCGTCCCGGGCCAAAACCAAGTATGAAATGGGGACGACCCATGTCCTCCCCAGTCTCCTCATCATGGCAGCAAAGTCCCTCTGCCAGGCCTGTCTACAACTGTCGAAATGGGGGTATGGGGGCCACACCATCCACTGTAAAATGATGAGAGTGGCTTTTTCAGGTCAGGGTCCCCTAACTGACGTTTCCAACCTAGATGTCTGGACTACCATGTAGCCCCGCCCAAATTTGGGACTGGAAGCATGCTTCAACTGCAAATACCCGAAAAACATAACCGACGGAAGTCCAATCTACTCTGTAAGTCGAAGGGCTCAGCAAACCCTCCCGCACCACATCACCACCGTTTTTATCCTCTGGCCGCCCAGACCACCGGGTCTGGGAATGGACCGAAAGTGAGGCAAATGTGGGTTGAACCACAAGGGGTGTGGGGTCGACACCGTAGGGCGGTAACGCCCATCAGCCGACAAACCCGCTCCAAGCTTGCAGGGAGGTCCTTCATTGGGGTCGTGAGGGTATGAGGACAATCGAGGCCCCCTATGGATTAGGTGGCGCGCAGCCTCATAGACCCACCACCGCGGCCTCCAGGGCCACAGCCCGTCCCCCTGCTCCTCCAGCAGCCAGCTCCGCACGACACACTGACTACCCGCCGAAAGTATTGGAAAAAATTAGGAAGTGGCCAACCCTCCCTCCACCAGGGAACTTGCAGAATAGCGAGTCTAATCCTCGAGGGGCCACCCCCCCAGAGGAAACGGATAATCAGGGTGTCAATCTGTTGAAAACCGCCCTGGGAATCCAAGACAGGCGATTGCGGAGCACATATAATGGGGGAAGAATCTCATCTAATTAAATTAACCCTACCATTAGGGAGGGGAAGATGCTGCCAGGCAGCTAGCTTGTTTTTATGGCGTGGAGCTGTGGGAGACATTCAAGAGACATAGTCAGAGGGCAGTGCAGTGAGCTGAATGCCAGATACTTCATCTGGGTCACGCCATTTTCAGAGGAATGTTCCGGCGGGGGGGGGTCCGTAGGCGGGCTATGTAAGGATAGAATTTGAGATTTGTGCCAATTGACCCGCATGCCAGAGAAACACAAACCGTCCAAGACCTGCAGAGCACCCTCAAGAGGGCCCCGCATCCGCCATAAACGGATTAAATCATCTGCATAAGCGCCACCTTCTCCTCCAGCACCCCCAACCCGTGATACCCCTCACCCCTCACTCCAACCGAGTGCCTCACCAGGGGTTGCCACGCCAGAGCAAACAGGCTGGGGGACAGAGGACAACCCCTGACGGGTGCCCCTGCCCAACCGAAATATCGTGAAAGATCCGACCCAATCCTAATCGCCGCCATGGGTTTTCTCAACGGATCGGAGGATCCAATTGAGGAAATCAGGCCCAACCCCATCTGCCGCCAGACTGCATCAGAAAACCCCCATCAACACCGATCAAACTGCTCTTCTCCATTCCAACATACAACCACCCTCAGAACCACTGTAAGGGAGAGCTGCCACTCAATGAAAAAACACGCCTCAGGTTGGTGTCAGTAGACAACTGTGGCTGAAACCAGTTGATCGGACTATCAACAGATGGAGCACCTGACACGGGCGTCGCAAGCGCCTTAGTCACACCTTCGATCCATATTCAGAAGGCTATGGGCCGATAAGATGCACAATAGCACCGGTCCTTGTCCGGCTTAGGAATAGCACCACATGAGCCAGGTAGAGAGAGGAAGGGAATTGCCAGAGTGCAATGGGCATACAGCTCTCCGTCACAGGAACAATAAGCTCAGAGTACTGTTTGTACCACTCCGCGGGCAGACCATTCCGGTTCCCGTGGACTTGGAGTTCGGAAAGGAGGCCACCGCCCGAGCTATTTCAGCCTCTGTAGGGGTAGTTCCAGCCAAAGCCGGGTCCGTCCGGAAGTCCGTGGTAGGGAAAGGGAGAGGAGGTCATTTAGGCAGATGGTCATACGACTGGACAGGCCTGTACAGGTTTCAAAGAAAGTGACAAAGGTCTCCATAATAGCTGAGGGGGAAGTTTGGAGGCAGCCCCCAGGATCATAGACACAGGGTACCACCGTCTGGGAGCGGAAATCAGCAACCCAAGAGCAGCACCTTTTTTGAAAACACACGCCCGCTGTTTAGACACTGTTTTATGGCGCGGGATTCGCAGTGTAAAATACATTGGGTTTACCTGATACCCAAAGCAGGTATGTAGCGCCAGTATATATGGCTTATCATTTCCCATAGGGGATTACGGAAAAACGTGCAGAATTCCATAATGTAAACGCAGCCTAAGCCAGTACTAGCCAGAAACCTTGAGTACTTGTAATTGTCATGAGGGATGGCACTGTACCTTAGCTCAGGACAGAGCACTAGAAGGGAAGGACAAACAAGAATAAGTTACAAATCAGTTTGAAACTTGCAGGGGCTTCACTCCCTGTGTTTTTATTGGTTCTACCTGTAGCACGTCTGTTTACCTAAATCGATTTCTTGAGCCTCTGTCTCCTGGTTACATAATATAACAACTGGCTGAAACCATTTTTATGATGCAGAACATTCATTAATCATGTCAGAAGTAAAGCTCTGATTCTCGGATATCCTGAACATCTTGTACCGCCAGAGGACATTTAATGCAGCCTCTAGACGTTCATCGGGTAAGCTAAGAAGAGACGGGACTCCCCATTAACATTTAATGTTTACTGAACTGCTGCATCCATTTCCGGTGTGCAGGGTGCCATCAGGTCATAAGCAGAGTTTCTTAAACATTTTATCCTGAAGATGTAAATTAAACAGCTCTTACTGTACTAGGAGCCAAAACCTGAATAATTACTGCTGATTCATTATTTTATCACTGGGAAAACTAGGCTATGCAGTCCAGTGGAAACCCAACACAAACAGGCCCAATATTCCATAGAAAATAGTCTCACCATATACAGTACATGGAACTGAATTATGCTGCTTGGCATTTATTACCAAAATACAAGGCCTGGCTCTTTGGTACAGATTTCTCCGGTACAAAAGAAACATTTATAGAACTGTCAGCCATGGGTTCATTATCAATAATTAATTTTAAAAAACTGGTGAAAAGCAAATGAGACTAACTTCATCCTCTAGTATTACTAGTATGAATTTGTGTTTTATTTTACCATAAAATGAACTACATTTTTTGATAGAAAGTAGACAACCACATTGGTTGCACTCATAGGAGGACAGATCATTTAGGGTCAGGTCTAGTTCCTACAGATGAATTTTAGGCATTCAGCTAAGCAGTTTGCTGCTTTTTACAAAATTACCCTTTCTTTAAAATTAAAAAGAATATTTGAAAAGTATTGGGTTTGAATTTGCGTTGTAGTTTTCAGTGGGTCATGATTGGCTACCTGCTAAACCCCTTCAATTGAAATTGGGTGCCTAGAAAGTGTTAACTACACCGCATTGTGACTTTGTGAAACACAATGTATAAGCTCCTTGTTATGACATATGTAACAGTAATGTCTGTTTTTATCCAGAATATGTGTATTTTTATATAGATCACTTTACTGCCCTGACCATACACATCATTATACACATTGTAACAGGGTAGCTGCCACACTATACTTTGATAAGAACTAAGACTTGGCAATCAATCACTTTCTATAGGAAGAACTTTCAGATATATTACTTAGAGATGATAGAGATTGACTGAATAAAGCAGAATATGTTCAAGGAGTAGCTTTCATCTGGTGGTTGGTTTATGTTAAACAATGCACCACAAGTAAACATGAATGCATAACAGTAATCCCCATGAGAAATGGTGAAACTCTGTATAAGACCCCCATTTGGAATTTTAATGTTTCTCTGTAGCATTAGATGAGGCTGTATATGTCCTCTGTCTGATGGCGGCCCCTCTCCCCCCGTATCCACCCTGGTTCATCCCTACAGCAACATTGATTGTGTAAAAGCCTTAATGCAGCATGTAGGGATGCTTTATTGAGGTTACCCACAATGCGGAGGGGAGGAGGCAAATTCAATATTCCCTCTAAGTGATTCCATTTAGGAGTAAAATGCCATGAAGGAATCTGAAGACCATTTCAGTGCTACAGTAACACTAAACCTTCTACAATGAGCATTCATTGCACTAAACATATTACAGATAAAATATCCCTTAACAACAGATTCTCAGCCCAATCATAGATTGTCAAATTGTGTAACTGCCATAGACAGTAAATGGCTCCTTTCACATGTGTTGGGTCTAAACCTGCTACAACAGTAAACTCCAGATGTGAAGTTTCTACATTAGAGTAGATCTTTGTATTAATAACTAAAGCCAACTGTGAAAACACTATGGAAAATAGAAGATTATCAGAATGTGTTGATCTCGATATTCTGTAAAAATGGAGTAGAAACCACATTTTAGTCCAATCCTTAGATGTGGTGTCTTATTTTTCATGCTAATACAACGTTTCTTTCCAACTTAAGAAAAAATATTATTGTTCTTCCTAGAAATGTAATGTGGATATTGCTTCCTTTAGGATGAAATTTAATGAAATACAATGTTATTGTGAAAACAATTAATGCCAACCTTCTTACATAGATGCAAAAGGAAAGTGGTTCCCAACCTTTTTAGATCCGCAACCCCGAAAGTGATGTTGCAAAGTGTCACCTCCTGTATTAGGAAAGGGAAAGTACCTGTGTGGAGTGTCACTTCCAGGTTCCAAATACCATAAGTGACACTATGTGATGCCTCTTCTGGCAGGATCAGTTAAGTGTAATGTCCCCTGCCTTCTATTTTTCCAACCTGATTGTGCATTGTGCAAATGATGGGGTGTTATTCTCCCTCCTAATTTCCCTCCTCATTTGTGAGCATCAGTGCTGCTGCTTGTTAGCAGCAGCTCAGATGCTTTCAGTGAACTCAGCGACCAATGTGAAATGGTCATTCAACCCTGATCCACAACTTGATATCCACTGTAATAGGATGAAAAAAGGAAAACAGGTTGACGTTAAGCCTAGGCTACAGTGTGTTGTTGACCAGTAAAAAAAGAGTCTGGTCACTTGGCCCTGAAAAGGCTGGTGTGCTGCAATATATAATGAATATCATTTTAAGCTTTAGTAAAGTGGATATCTTGTCAACCATTTGGCTGCTTGTGTAGAAAAGATGCAGACCCTCTAGCTTGTTTCCGCATTATCTTTTGTAATGGTACAGAACATAGCCTGCTAGTTGTATTTAGAGATAAGAAAGAAAATTAGAATGAAAGTGGAGAAAAGCTGGTTATCCACCAACAGATCTTATCCTTATCATGGCGGTCAGCTCTTCTATAAGAGCCAAGCAAAGATGAGTTATACCACTTGTTATTAATTGCTCTATACAATGCACACTACATAACTGCTTTGTAGTTATAAATGACAAATTATTAATAATATCGTAATTATGTTTATACTGTTAACAGCCGCCATCAAGGCTTCTGTTTATAGAGATTGATATTGCCGTCACAGACCACCTGCCACCTCCCTTAATCCTGCTCAGTCCCCCACTCCCAAGGATTGCCATCGCCTCATTGACCCCTCTGTCCAGTCATCACACAGATAATTACATATTACATGGAGAAAACACATACATCTTGGAGCGATATATGAAGCATTACATTCACTCACATTATACAAAGCGTTAGAATGTTGAAGACATAAACAGTGACCCTCTTTAGTGATGTTAGAATACATTGCTGTTGCCCAAACCTCTAGAGGAGCACTTGGGGTCCTCAGAATACTGGTGCCAGGGTTACTCTTTATAATTGTGATTGTTTTTTTCTCTTTGCTTTGGCATTTGGCCCAACATGTCACAGATGTGCTGCAGACTTGGGATTCAGACAAATTTGGAACTTTGTGCTGCTGTGTGGGTGTTTTTTTCCCCTAGCAGTTCTGTCTGATCCTTCTGTCCAATATAAAACTCTTTCATCATAACTCTGCTTACACCCCACCCCCACCAGATTATTAAGACCCTCTGTGCAGTCTGCATTATGTCCCAACCAGATCAAGAGCTACATTCATTTAAAGGGAGGTAAAGTCAGTACTTACTGACAGCACACATTTAGGAGGATATGTGCATATAAAGTTTTGGGGGTTCACAGAAAAGCGGTCACTGTGACAGTGATAATATTGGGGGGCACTAAGTAAGTGAGTAGTCATGATAATATGGGGGGCACAAGGTGAAGGAGTTATCATGATGGTGATAATATGGGGGGGGGGGGGGACACAGGGAAGCAATTATAATGACGGGGTGTACATTAGAAGCGACATTATGATGGCATTCATACTCCTGGAGAACATATTAATGATAGTGTTGAACATCCTGGTGATACACAAAGTGGAGGGGAAAATACTATACTTAATACTTAATAATCTAGGGGCACACAGTGGTGTAGACATTTTTCTGATGACCATCTAGAAATAGACAGTGAATGAGACAGCCAGCAGCTGGTAAAATGAGGGTATACAAGGGCTGGGATTTTACTGGTTATAATTTAGAGACACGGAATAGAGTAGACATTCTGTAGGTGATACCATGGGGGCACAAAAGAGAGGGCACATTGTAATAAGACAAAAATAATCAACATAAATGAAAGAGAAGACTTCCCAATAGTTATAATGTGGGGAAAAAAAGATGAGAATTTTTGGGGATGATGTTCTGGGGCTACATGGTTCTAGGGAGGGGGCAGTAGTAATGGTCAATCTGCAGGTATTAATTAAGGGACACAGTTCAGTAGGATATTCAGTAGGTGATAATCTGGAGAGAGGAGGCAACATTCTACAGATGATATTTTGGGGGCAGACAGTGTTGAGGGATAATTATGCACTTGATGGCATGGGGGGCACATCGTGGAGGGTACGTTGTGCAGTTGGTACTCTGAGGGCACATAGTAGAGTGTTACACTCTGGGGGCATACTGTAAAAGGCACATTTTGCAGTGATATTCGGAGGGTACACAAAGAAGGGACATTCAGCAATTATTCAGAGGGCAGAGAACACATGCTATGCCTTACCTCTGTATCTCAAAACTGCAGCCCTTCCTCAGCAGAGCAGCCCTCTTCTTCATGAGTGAAGGTTTGCCTTTGCCCATGTAGTTGTCCACTTGACAATCCATTTCTCCCCTTGGTTGAGGAATGAACCCTGAGATAAGATGGGTGAACTAGGTAGTAGCAGATTACTGAAGTGCTGGATTCAGATCAGATTAGAGGTGGCTGACATCCTCAATCCTGTGCAATCCCAAGTCTTGTTCAGTTCAGCTGCTTGTCCTACTGGAAGAGGAGGAGGCTCTGTATGTGTATGTGTGCGCTACCCCCTCCTTCTCATTCACACACAATAGATCTTTCAACTCACTCCCTCCTCTGCCCTCTGCACCATATACTCTGTGCCATACACTTTGTCCCATATAATCAGCACCATGTACCCTGCACCCTGTGCCACACACTCTGTACCATATACTCTGCACCATGTATTCTGCCCCCTGTGCCATACACTCTGTACCATATACTCTGCACCATGTATCCTGTCCCCTGTGCCACACACTCTGTCCCTTATACTCTGCACCATGTATTTTGCCCCCCTGTGCCATATACTCTGCCCCATGTATCCTACCCCCTGTGCCACACACTCTGTCACATATACTCTGCCCCATGTATCCTGCCCCCTGTGTCATACACTCTGTCCCTGCCACATATATTCTGCCCTCTGTGCCATACACTCTGTTCTGTTTACTCTGTGCCATGTATCCTGCCCCCTGTGCCACACACTCTGCCCCGTGTATCCTGCCTCCTGTGCCATACACTCTGTCCCATATACTCTGCCCCAATATATCCTGTCCCCTGTGCCATACACTCTGTATACTCAAGCCACAATGTTTCCTGCTCCTGGTTCAGAAACTCTGTCCCATATACATCTGCCCAATGTTTCCTGCCTCCTGTTCCTTACACTCTGTCCCATATCTCTGCCCAATATCCTGCCCCCTTGCCTACTCGTCCCTAACTCTGCCCCATGTTTCCTGCCTCTGTTCCATACATTCTGTCCATATACCTGCCCAATGTTCCTGCCTCTTTCCATACCTCTTCCCTATACTCGCCCAATTATCCGCCCTGTGCATACACTCTTCCATATCTCTGCCCCAATTTCCTGCGTCCGCCCTCTATGCCTACGGGGGGATGCGCACCCTCGGGGCCCCCGTGGGTAGTGGGCCCCGGTGTCTCAGCTTCCCCCAGGGTAACTACCGCACTGTTGGGGTACCCCCGCCATGGGTACCCCAGGTTGCTGAGAGCTCTGCACGCAGCGCGTGCAGACATGGCCGTCCGGTAGCGCAACTGCGCTGCGCGGGCCGCGCTACTAACTGCCGCTAACAGCCCGTGCACACTTAAAGGAATATCCCCTCCTTTCTGCAGCACTTCCTGCAGAGGAGGTGTTATCATGGAAGATCCATAAAAGGTCACACAGCACTACAGGTTGCTGTTGTAGAGTTAGTGAGATTATACTGAGCATATGCGTATTCCCTACCCCATCTATTTTGACTTCCCGTTATCGACTTTGCTTCCTACCGTTACCCGACCTCCGATCCCGCTATTGCGTGTGTATTTTCTCCTGATTTCTGCCGGCCCTGACCTTTGCAGCCACGCGATTTTGACTCTCCACCCTTGCCACGTTTTGGACTGACATTCTCATTCATTGCCGCTCAGATCAGGCAGTTCACTGTCACACCACCACTATTGGCCGCGACCACTTGGGGAGACCTGTCCTAACCGCCGCGAAACCCACGTGCCCCTCTGGACTCGGCCCATCTCCCATTGGGGGCCGGGTAGAAGACCAGTTAACGATAGATTCCTCCTCTTGGTCGTTATCCTAACTCTATCTCAGACCCAGTACTGTCGTGACCTCCTCCCGCCCACACCCCCCAACCCCCCAACCCCCCCTTTCCATACACTCTTCCCAATACTCTGCCATTTCCTCCCTTCAACACTCTGTCCCATATACTCTTTATCTGTCAGACCCCTTAGTCTCTCACCATCCCAGACACTGTCCCCCTGTCCATACTTTGCCTCTGGCCTGATTCTGCCCCTTAACTTTACTCTGTCCATGTAACGTCCCTGGTGGTTACACCTGCCCTTGAACTGTTATCTTGCACATGTATTCTGCCTCCTGCATATGCTTACCATATATACCTTGCCTAAACCATTAACTCTACACCCATACATTTCCCCCTGTCCATACACTTTACCCCAAGCCAACAATGCTGTTCCATATCCTCTGCACTGTGCTGTCACTGTCACCCGACACTCTCCTGCACTACAACACAATCATGCTAAAGGAGCAACAACCTAAAGTGGAGTTTAAAACTACAGATGATTCTATTAATGCTAACTACTTTTGGTGACTCTGCTTCAGGGTTGTGGCCCATTGAGTTTATATTTTAATGCGGCATTATAGATTGCTAGTTTTTTAGTCCTCGCAGGGACATCGGCTTCAGTGCAAGAAGCCAGTTCAGATGATCGCCGACGGCACCATCTCGTCCAATACAGTATTGACAGGAGAACAGCTCTGGATGAGATGGTGCCTTCAAGGAACGCTAGGGGGTATAAAGTTCCTCACTTTGGCTGCAGCAGTGAAGGAGCGACCGCTTGGACAAGTATTCGCCAATCTGGTGAAGTGACCTTTTAGATTCAACATGGTTATTTTAATCAATTTTTTTACTTTTTAATGATTTAAGACTTAATTATACTTTAGATTTAAAAATAATAAACATCGAAAAGGGTTTGGGTCTTAAAAGAGAACTTGTCTATATGGTGAAAATAGTTCCCAGTATACTCAGGTCCCTGAAATTATCCTTGGTATAATCCTGGACGCAGTAGTCCTGCACTGTGTAGTTTAAGCTGAAGAAGCCTGTCCCTGAGATGGCCAGGGATTTGTGGCAAAACAAGCAGCTAGCCGTGTCGATTTTCCAGCCTGAAATGAAAATTTTCATACCGTTGGGAACACAATTAAATGCTAAAAACAATGTACGTAACAATTGACAGCTAGTACTGCAGGGTTATGTGCAGCATTACTTTCCCGCTCATTACCACCCCCAGCATGGCACCTATGCTGCAGGGTGGCATGACTGGGTGCGGATGCATGAAACGGACGGCCCGGAGTGAGTCGGGCGCCCCCGGAATGACATCAGGAAGAAGGCGTGGCCGCGCGGGACCAAACCCGCGGCGGGAAGAGGACGCTGCCCTCTTCCGCCGGGACCCATAAGACTTCGGACGTGTGCTGAGATGGCGTCTCGTGGATCCTGGCCTGCGCGCGGGGCTAACCGGACGAGGAGCGTTCGAGGATCGTTATGCTGATCGGCGGCTTGGACCTTCTACTGGAATCAGTTGGAGCAGGCCGCGCCGGGTGTCTGATTTGGCTTGCGGGCCCTGTACGGGCTGACTCGCCCCAGGTGCCTTCGTTGCTGTGCCGGCGGGTAGGCCTCGCCAGCACCGCGCGGCGGCCACCCGCGCGTTGAGCCCCCCCTCCCTGCTTCGTTCTCTCCGCGCCGCCGCGCGGAGCCTCTCCTCCCTCTCCTCGCACAGGGCCCGGCGCTCGCCCCCCCCTGGGCCAGCTCGGGGCGGGGCGTCCCCGGTAGGCCTTCCACCCTCCACCCAGGCCCGAGGGCCTTGCTTGATGGCCTCAGGTATGCTCTTCCTTTCCGCGGTGGGGCCTATCCTCCCCCCACTTGTGTGCCTCCCACCCCCCTTGTCTCCCCTTCGATCCGGCCCAGCTGATGCCCAGGCCTTGCATCCCCACCCCCCTTATTCGGCGCCTCGCCATCCCTTCCCTGCGGCACAGGGCAGTGGGCTCCGTGCCGGTGCTACCCCTGAGCCCCTCAGGCCGGGTCTTGGGCTGGACCGGTCTCCTGGGGCCCGAGTTTCTCCTGCCTGGGGGGTGGTGATGCTGTCTTTGCCGTTTCAGCTGCCTGCTGGATGTGTCGTTTCGCAGGGTCGCGCCCTTGTCCTCCTGCTTCGTTGTCTGGGGAGCCGCGGATCATGGAGTGGCTGCGGGCTTGTAGCGTGTGTCCCGTCGACCTGGTGTCCGGTGGCCGGTCCTCGGTTGGCGCCACGGCCGGTGAGTTCCGGAGGTTCAGTACATGCTCCTTCTGGTATTCCATCCTATTTTTGGTCTTGGGGTCTCCGTCAGTGGCTAGTCAGATGTGGTTTGGGGGTTCGGTGGGGTTCGGAGGCTAGTCTGATGGGTCGACCACATTGCGCGTTTTGCTGGGGCATATGGGAGGCTAGGGCTGGGCGTCTCAGTGGGCCCCGGGCGGTTTGGTCGGCGCTGGGGGGGTCTCCTGTCGGTTCCCTCCCGGTTCTTCTCCCTGTTTCCCAGCGTCTGTTCATTCTTCCGCGTTCGCGTCTCCTGATCCCGCCGTATTCTTCTGCGCTGGTTCCTGCGCCGCGGTAGTTGAGGCTTTCTCCTCGGGATTTCGATCGCCCTTTACCGTGTGGACGGTGGGGCGATGGGGAGCGCGATGTTTTGTTTTGCTACCCCGTTCCGGGGCGCACTGCAAGCCCAGGGAGGTTAAGGTAAATTTTGAAGGGGGAGTTTGTGGACCATCTTTACCCTTCCCCGTTGGACCGCGTGGGAGAGAGAATGGGAGGAAAAAAAGGGTAAGAGCACAGAAGGACCGAGGAGGAGGACGGCGGCGTTATCGCCTTAAATCCTCGCACCTCATCATTTGTGTTGGGCCTTTTCCAATGGGTGTTGGTGGGAACGTTCCTCCTGAGTCATAGCGTCCAAGCTGTACCGCTATCTCGAACCATTGTTGGAGGCCATGAATTATGGGGGGCACGCGTGCTCCGCTATGAGATTTTTTCCGCCAGCGCAATGTCCCGTCATGCCGGGCATGGCAGGTGGACCACAAGGAGATCTCCGTTGGTGGAGAGCCATGACCGCCCCCAGGGTCCCTTCGTGTCCGCTTGGGGGGCTTGTCGTCTGCCCGTCGGGGGCCGTGTCCTTCGTCCTTACGTCCGTCTGGGCGGGGAAACTGGGTTCCCTCCCCGGCTGGCAACAAAAAAAGGTTTTGTGTTTGGTCCTTTAAACGATCCTCCTGCATGGTTGGGCGCCTCGTGGCAAATTTCGGCACGAGTGCTCCTCCTGTGGGGGTGTCCAAACCCACGCCGCCAGTAAATGCTTTAAACGTCAAGTCGGGGGGACAATCGCCTGGTAAGGGGCGTCCTGGTAAGGGCGACCCGGTTCTCGTCGGCGCGATGCGCCGGCACCGTGACCTTACCCCTGATCGGTTGCTCAAAGCCTTTGTTGTTGCGTGGGGTTTTTCGGAGGGGGTTCGATCCGGGGTCGGTGGCGGGAGTGCGCGGCTGTGTTCCATTTGGCGCCGCATTTACCGCTATCCGGGTGTTTCTGAGGGACAAGCTGTGAAGGAGTGTTTCTCTGGCAGGTGGGGCGCCCTTTTCTGCCCCCCCCTGCCCGGATTGTGGGTTGTCTCGCCCTTGGCGTGGTGCCGCAAACGGAGCCGGGCAAGTTTCCGGTTATACATCACCCTGTCCTTAAACCCGTTATCGGCGCGGTCAATGATAGTATCCCTTCTGAGCTTTCGTCTGTTGCTATGCCACTTTTTGATTGAGGCGCAAGGCGGGCACGGGTGCCCCTCATGGCGAAATGGACATTGAGTCGGCGTTTCGCTCCTCCCTGTTCACCCCGACAGCCGACGTCTCCTGGCTTCGGTTTGAGGGGTCTTGGTTCGTGGACCGATGCCTGATGGGTTGCTTCCATCTCCTGTTCCTTCTTCGGATGTTTACTCGTTTTTGGAATGGGCGGTGGTAAGTTTTGACTCTGGTCTCCTTCGGTAACCATACTACCTCGACGATTTCCTCTTTGTCGGTCCTTCCCAGGGGAGGACTGCGCCAGGTTACTCCGCACACGCGCATGTGCTTTTCGGTCATTTGGCGTTCCGCTGGCGGAGGACAAGACGAGGGGCCCGTCTTCCGTTTTCGGTTCCGGGGATCGAAAATTGATTCAATGGCCGGAATGTCGCCTTCTGCCGATAAGGTGGCGGATTTACGGGTGTCACTGGGCGGGTGGCTTCCGCGCGGAAGGTTACCCTCGTCCAGTTACAGTCGGTGCTGGGGAAACTCAATTTCGCCTGTAATCATTCCTGTTGGGGCGAATTTTTTCTCTGCAGGCGCCTGATTCGAGCTCACAAGGGGGCAGGGCACCGAAACATTTCATTCGGGTCTCTCGTCCGGCTCGTGAGGATGTGGGGGTGTGGCTTCGTTTTCTGGCGGAATTCAATGGGGGTGCGCCTGTGGCCTTCTCCGCCGGTGCCCCTAATGAGGCGCTGGAACTGTTCACGGACGCTTCTGGGTCCGTGGGTTTTGGGCCTACTTTAAGGGTCGGTGGTGCCAAGGGCGTGGCCCCCCTCGTGGGAAACCTTTGGCTTGACCAGGAACCTAGCCTTCTTAGAGTTCTTCCCGATCTGGTGGCCGTTACGGGTGGGTGTGGGGACCTGCGGGACCGCGGGTGGTATTTCGTTCTGACAACATGGCCGTGGTCTTCACGATTATTCGTTGTCGGCGAGGTCCGCCCCGCTGGTCTCCTTTGGTGCGCCGGTTCTGCTGGCTTGCCTGCCTTGAACTTGCGTTTCAGGGCGTTTCACGTGCCGGGCACGGTTATTGGATCAGGAACGTTCGGGCTGAAGCCGGGTTTGACGGCTTTGGGGGGGGGTTAGGTTGTCGGTGGTCAGGTTCAGGGATTAGTGCGGCAGGGGGGGGGGAGGTGGGGGATTGAATGTGGGCGGGCTTGGTAGATCTGTATGAGGATAGCGGGATGGGTTGGGAACGTTGTTGGGGACTGTTGTCGTGGTGGGCTGCAGGGGGCCGGTCTCGCGTCCTGTTTCCGCTGGCTTCCATCTGCGTCCGATTTGGCCCGCATTTCTTTTCGAACGACTCCTGCCGAGCATCCTGGGATTGGGCTCGGTCCTGGGCGGTTGGGTGCCTGGTTTCCCAGTCCCTGGAAGTCTCGAGGGGGTCGCACCTGGGGGTGTGGGAGCTTACGGCGCGTTTCCCGCCTCGATGAGGAGGGGCGGATTTGCTTGGAATTTTTGTTTGGACCTCTTCGTGTTGGGC
The DNA here is from genome assembly GCA_036250615.1 of Ptychadena robeensis. NCBI lineage: Eukaryota > Metazoa > Chordata > Amphibia > Anura > Ptychadenidae > Ptychadena > Ptychadena robeensis. The sequence continues at coordinate 42,391,342 of CM070040.1, forward strand.
GTCGCGGCGGTGGTGTCCCTCGCACGCTGTCGGCCCTGGCCTTCTCTTCAGTGTAGGTCTTGGGAGGGATACACAAAATTCTTGATCAGCAGGTCATGGATCCGTAGGGGCATGGTGGACGTGTAGATGCGTCGCGGTGGACTTTGGCATTATTGGGGGATTGTTTCTGGTTTGGGCCGAGATTTGCGCAGATGGGTTTGAGGCGGTGTGTTCCGGCTGGCTTTTTCCTGGCCTTCTTCGGCGCCTTCCGGGTCGGGGAACTGGTTTCTCCTAGCCGCAGTTCACGGGGGATTGTTGGCGGCGATGCCCAGGGGGGAGGCTTCTCCTGTCCTTTATTTTTCCAGCTGATAGGCGGGAAAAGGGTTTGTAGTGCGTTGTTGGGTCTTCCTGGTTCGCGTTGTGCCCGCTCCACTGTTGATGCCTTCATGTCCATTCGCCCGTCGCCGGGGGGGCGTTGCTTGTCCACAAGGACGGTCGGCGTGTCCCGGTATCAGTTCCTGCGCTTTTCCGTCGGGCTTGTCTCGCTGGGGCGGTGGCGTCCGATTATGTACCCATTCTTTCGGATCGCGCCACTGAGCGTCTCGGTTGGGGCCTCGCGATTCTGATATCATGCGTATCGGGCGGTGGAATCGCGCTGCTTTAGAGTACGTTCGCCCCATTGGTGTAAGGGGTGGGTTGTCCCTTCTGGGGGGGGGGGGCGTAGTACAGTAATGGCTAGAGGGGGGGGGGGGAGGGGTTTGTGCTCTTGTTAGTTGCATGGCTTTTAAGTTTTCTGGTAGTTTCCCCCCCCCTCTCGTGATGCTTTGTTTTCCTGCGATGTCAAACCTTGTGGTATGGGTCATGGCCCTCGTTTATTCACTGGGCTAGAGGCGGCTGGAGTGCGGGCATCTGCAGAACTCGGTTTCCCCGGCGGAGGTTGTCGATGTTCATTGGCTGGGTGTCCGGGCTTTCGCTGGCACCGGTTTCGTGGCCAAATTCCCGACTGGCCCAGTTATGGGGCCCTCCGGACTCTGATCGTCCATTCGGGCGGAACGACCTGGGGTCCAACCCCTTCATGTCCTGATCCGGGAGTAAAGCTGTTTTTTCTTTCGCTCAAGGAAACCTTCCCGGGGTCGTCTGCATATGGTCGGACGTCCCCCTCGTCAGCGTTGCGGTCTGAGATCCCCCCGGGTTTTGAATCGCTGCAGACATTAACTCAACAAGCCGTGCCAAATATGTGCGCTGCATGGGAGGATGGCTGTGCGACATATCCTTTTAGAAGAGGCAGTTCGTTCGGATGATGGGTGTCACCTCACGGACTTGGCCTGGACGTCTTCAATTTTGGCTTGCGGAGGGGGTTGAGGGGGGGCCTTGTTTTTGTGGGAGGGCTCAGGTCGATGATCACGGAATGCTGTGGCGGTCCGGGCAGTTTCCGATACTTCATCAACGATTCGGGGGGCCCTGCTGCTTATGGCAGTCGCGGATGACATTGTGCTCTTGCCGGGGTCAAGGACCCGTTTGGTTCGGGAAATCAGGGGAGACAATTGCATCGGCAGTACCCATCGGGCTGGAGCACCTTAAGGCGGGTGGGGGTACTAAGGCGAATTGTGCGGGGGACACTGCCTGGGGACCTGGTTTTCTAGTTGCACTATTTTTGTAGTTATTTATTTAATAAAAGCTGTGGCCTTCTACCACACATTTAAATTTAAATTGAGTTTTGTGTTTTTCCTTAAGGGGGTAGAACGGGCAGCTTGGGATAAAGTTGGTGTTTTGTATCTATGCTTTCTCACAGTCATCCCTCCCCGGTCATACCACCCCAGCCAGGCACCGGCGCAGGGTGCAGATGGGGGCGGATGCATGAAGACGGACCGGCCGAAGTGATGTCGGCGCCCGCGCGAAGTGACATCAGAGAAGGCGGGCCCGCGCGACAAAACCCGGCGGCGAAAGAGCGCCCTCTTCACGCCGGACCCAGAAGACTCCCACCCTCCCCCCTTTTTTCTTGCTCCATCTCTCTTTCCTTGTCTAGGTCTCTTGTTGGGCTGGTGGCCTATCTTTGTCACACAGCGGGTCCGGGCAGTGTCCGTACTTCTCAACTTCGGGGGGCGACTGCTGGCTTATGGCATCGCGGAATGGACAATTGTGCTCTTGCGGGTCAAGGACCCGTTTGGTTCGGGAGAAAATCAGAGGGAGACATTGCATCGGCAGGTACCCATCGGGCTGGCACCTAAGGCTGGGGGGTACAAGGGCGAATTGCCTGGGGGGACACTGCCTGGGGGACCTTGGTTTTCTAGTTGCACTATTTTTGTAGTTATTTATTTAATAAAAGGTGGCCAGTTCTACCACACACTTAAAGTTTAAATTGAGTTTGTGGTTGTTTTCCTTAAGGGGGTAGAACGGGCAGCTTGGGGAGTAAAGTTGGTGTTTTGTTAACAACTATGCTTTCTTCACAGTCATCCCTGCCCAGGTCATGGCTCTGATTCAGTGGATAATTGTTAGTCAGCCATAATTACTGTAAGGTGACCACCAGTGATTAGAAATGAGAAATTTCTTCTGCAGAAAAAAAATTCACGCAGAAAAGTATATGTATATGTTCCCTGCATCAGCCGCTGTGATTATTCTGAGTGTACAGCTGACATCTGAGGCAGGAAAAATGCCCAGACTGGGGAGAGATCTCGATATGACAGGCCTCTGGCTGTCGAGTGCCAATTCACTGTTTTCAACCAGGAAATCTTTGTCCTCACCACTCAGGCAGAGTGACATAGAAATTGTGTAGTTAATGAAAGCCATACATGATGTCTTCGCTGTCCCCTTTCTTATTGAGTGTCAAACAGCATCTTTCACAGCAAATGATTCATTGTTTAGTGCTTGTCTGGTTTATGAGGCAGTGATATATATATTTCTTCAGATTCTGTCCCATTTGTTTCAATAGACTGATCATTTTCCACTTCCTTTTTTTATTTTCTAAGACGCGTACAGGAGAAAAAAAGTTTCCCTTTTAAAAGTCTTGACCATAGTCTTTTGAACTCTTGACAATACAAAAGAGTTACTTGTTCATGTCAACATAATGAAAACACAAAAAAAGAAAATGTTAATTTTCTTAGAAAAGCAGAATGGGTGCCATCTTGTATTATTCTCCACATATGTCAACCCTCCTCCCCCCTTTACATCATAAGGTGCTGAAAAAATAGGTTAAGATAAATTGACCAATAGCCTTGTCCAGAGCCACTTTCAGGCTGGTTGCTCTCCTGGCCTGGCCATCTGGCCATCGGTGCCATACCCGCCGCTGTTGTTGCTGCTTAATGCTGCTGTCAGGATGTGCTGCCGACGTCTTAGTGGTGGGCAGAAAATTACCTAGTATGAGGCTCCAAAACTTCTGATGGCAGCTTTGCTGGTGTCTATATACAAATACCATAAATGTCACCAATGTTGTATGTGGTCCATAACGGTCCCTTGTACTGTAGGATCTTTTGTGGCACAAGCACTCTTCTCTCCCCAGAGTAGATCTAAACACATTACTCACATTATATATTTGATTTCCAGGTTGCGGAACAGCTGCAGTGCTGCTCAAAAATTAATCGGAAGTATTCTCAGACTATACTATTTTTTTTTTATTAAATAAAAAGATTCATTCACCAATAACCTAATCTACAGTGAGAATGAAATGAGCATGCCATATTGGACTGGCTGAGCTTGAGGCTTTGACACCCACATAGTAAGCACTTAAAATAAAACCTGTGTATGATAATATTCATCCTGTATACATATTATTTAAACTATTTATCAAATACTTGATAAAACAACACAAGTAAACACAGTATATGTTTTAGTAAATATTAGTGAGACAGAAGCTGTTCCATTACACAATTGAATCAAGATCACAATTTTTTACATTATTAGCCTTCAGTAAAATTGCTCTGAGGAACAGCAGCACTGTTGGGCCCCCAAAGGAAAAACAAGGTTTTATATATAAATATATATATATATATATATATATATATATATATATATATATATTTATGGCTTATATATAGGCTTCCTCCAAAATACCTACTGGAGGAGACCAGCCTGGTCTAAGCTTCTTATACAGGTGTGTCATATTCCAGCCCAGGGCCAAATCTGACCTGCAGTGTATTTACATTTTTGTTTAATTTTTTTATTTAAAAAAAAAATGAATGAGATGTGTCTTTTATTTGACATTTAATTCACACATGTTATAGTATTACAATTTGCTTGTTCCAGATGTATTGTTTATGTAAAACTAAAGGTTCATAATTATATCTGATGAGAAGTAAAAACTTGCTCCATTGTAGACATTTTATTTCATGAATATCTGTTCGAATCCCTGTTCTAATACATTTAAACTGTATGTTGAAAATAAAAACAAGGCAATATTCTGTATTTTTTGGTCTATAAGACACACTTTATTCTCCCAAA
>CM070040.1:42404798-42419250 GCA_036250615.1 Ptychadena robeensis
GAACATGGACTTAGCAGCCGCCATGGGTGACAGTTTTGCAGCCACTGCTACGCATGACTCAGCTCAATTCAATTCAATTGCATTAGAGTCACAGTCTTGGCCAAGAATCGTTAATGAACCTGCACTTACAGTAGTATACGGTATCGTGAGGAGCAATGCAAGTCGTAGTCCAGTCAAGGGTAGTCCAGTCAAGGGTAGTCCAGTCAAGGGTAGTCCAGTCATTTCACGCTGTGGGTTAGTCAGTCAGTGGCCATGTGCTGAGGCCCATGCCTCGGCACATGGCCACTGACTGACTAACCCACAAATTCTTGGTTTTGATAAGGAAGCTTATGGAGCTCAGTGTGGACTCAGTAACTGCTGGTGATCTTCAGCTTGGGAGAGGTATCCACTGCAGGTAGCCCAAGGCCAGGGTCCTGAGTTTAGGTAGCTGGTAGCTGGAGCCTAGAGCCGGGCTTCCACCACGTGGTGAAGGTACCAGGGCAGTTGAGGTGTCCTGTGTATCAGCTTATGCACACGTGTAGCTGTGTATCGCCGCGAGTAGGCCGCAGCCGCGGCCTATATTTTTGGTCTGATGAGCCAGAATCTGGATTGCCACAGGGGGGTGCAGGGTCTGTGGAGGGGTCACAGGTATATGGGGCACTTCCGATGGGCCAGGGAGATCTGGTTCTGCTGGTAGGCCCCCGTTAATTGACCTGATAGCCGACGTGTAGGCCCAAGCCGGGGGCTAAATTTTCGGGCACCCGGGGAGTCACGGTAAAACTGCTCAGCGACCTGCTTGGTGATCTTGGCGATCTGACCTGAAGATGGCTTCGCTTGTTGGAGTCGCGATTGAGCGGTGATGGAGGTACGGATGTACGGTAGGTTGGCGCGGAGCTCCTCTCTCTCATGCAACCATCAGCTTCGGCGTCAGGCCACGCCCCTCCACTGCAATGCATGACTCCCCGCTACAGGGGGAGCAGATCTCGGCGGGCAGAAAACGACGGTCCACCCCAGCCCTCGTGTATAACGCGCACTCACATTTTGACATCTTTTTTTGGTACAAAAAAATGCGCGTTATACTCGAATAAATACGGTAAGTAATTGTCACAGGACAGAGTACATCTCCACTGCTCTAGTGTATAGCGGTGGCCTGCTTTACACCACTGCATCTAATGCTTTGCATTTCACTTGATGTAATTCTAGGACACCGCTGCTTGGCCATTACAGAGCTCTGTCCCCACTGTTCTTAAGACAGGGGGTCTTGGCTGTACATCATTAGACCATGTATTATACTAGCCATAAACCTGTAACACAGTGATCTAGGAACCACCATAGCAGTCATTCTGGAACACCCCACAAAACCAGCTACTTTGAAAATATTCTGACCCAGTTTCGTTCTGAAATCTCTCAGATTGGCAAGTTGTTTTTGCTTCCAACACATTTCCTTCAAGAACTGACTGTTCACTTGCTGCCTTATATACCCCACTCTGACAGGCAATGTAAAAACATAATCCATGTTTTTCACTTGATCAGTCAGTGGTTATACTATCATGGCTGAATAGTATATGTGGAGCAGTCAGGAACAGTCACCCTGAGCTTGAGATGAGAATACACTTGACACAATTAATTGTATGTGTGCACCAGAGGATAGGACTCTGGAGTATGATCTAAAAATAAGAAAAACTCAGCGTTTGTTTTCACATTCAGAGAAAAAGAAAGGGAATGTCATCTTCTGCAGCCTTTAAAACATATTTTAGCTCTGTAAGTAAAGGTAGGCATAGAGGCAACCAGAATAAAGTGGATTTAAAACAAAGATAAAAAGAATGTTGTTTTAGGTTGTACTCATTGTTGATTAAATAACACAAACTGTCTGCATAGATATATGTACACTACAAAATACATATCCAGGAACATTGCTCGTTATGTGCTTTTATATTTTGCTCTTTCTCCACAAGGAGCTCGGTAGATGCAGCACATAAAACATCAATAATCTTTTCTGCTTCCCCCAATGAATTTAATGCAGTTCTTGTCATCACTTAATAAAACTGGATTTTCTCATGTGTTGCTTTATGTACCAAAGCCTCGGGAATAAGGACTCTTCAGTCCATGTCAAATGAGTCATTACCAGCATTCATTCAAAAGCAATAGGGTGAAACAACTATGGGTTTCTGTTAGAAGAAATTAGTCTAATTAATGATGAACATTCATCCAAATGTTGGATACCTGATCACTAATAGGTGTTCATTTAAAAAAGTTTATTTCTAAAAAGTGGGCCTTATAAATGATGAATAGTCTAAGGGCTTGTTTCCATTACGTCGGGAGCCCTCCGCAAAGCGTACACGCCCCCGACGTAGCAGATAGACTTACCTGCTCGGCGGACGGGTCTGTCTTCATTGCGCCGACCCGATCCGCCGAAACGTAGTCGAGTATGTTCAGCCTGTACACCAGCGGATGTCTAAACAGACCATCCGCCGGCAGGCTGAGTCTATGGGATACGTCGGGACCCCTGCTTAGCGTATACGCTTAGCGGAGGGCTCCCGACGTACAATGGAAACAAAGCCTTACTGAGTAAAATGAATATTCTGAGAACAAGTGTATATCTAAAAGTGAGTTATTCTAGAAAACTTGTAATAATAATAACAGCATGGCATTAATGCTATATATATATATATATATATATATATATAAACAAATAAAAAACAAGGCCACCCTGGCCCTCATTGCAAAGTTCTCGCCCTCAACATCTCCTAACTGCTTCCAGGGATGCCCTTCTGAGGGGACCCTCCTCCATGTGTGGTGGGACTGCCCTAGGGTGCGTAACTCCCCTCTTCCTAAAAGTCCTTGGGAAGCCTTGTTCAATAGGCACTCGCCTTAACTGCACCGTTCGACTGCTAAACTGGCATCATATATTTTTCCTAGCCACTCGGCTAGTGATTGAGAGGTCCTGGAAATGACCAACCGTAATTTTCTGAGGTAAAGCAATGCTTGGTGGGCATCCTGATCAACGAGCATCTTACCTCGGTCCTATCTTTTTTTTTTTTTTATCATTAGACTTTTCGGTCCTATCTGACACCCATAAACGCTTCCTAAAAATGTGGTCTCCCTGGATCGAGGACCTGAAGTCCAGAGGCCTCCCCTTAGATTTTGTGCATTTCTAATGGTCCCGAGTCCCCCCTTACTTTTACCCTGGTCTTTCCTCCCTCCCCTCCTTTCCCCCTCTCTCTGTCCTTGCCTTTTTTCTTCTAATTTCTTTCTCTTTCTATTTCTATACTCTTTGTTCCACGTGACAAACCATTCTTCCGATGGTCGTTTCACATGCGCTTTTATGTTCCCCATTCTTTGTTTGATACTTTGTACTGTGTACATTTATTTGTCTGTATCAATGGTTTAACTGGATTCACATGGCATCAATTGGATCCATGAATAGCTTAGAGAGTGAGAATCAAGCAAATGCTGATTTCCTTAGAATGTATATGTACACTGTGTGCACAATCATTAGTTAAATTAGTTATTTGATCATATCATATTTATGCATTTCTTTTAGGGGGATACAGCACTCTTGGGAGTGCTGGGATATTGGGGAAACAATCACAAATGTATTAAACACATTTGCACATTGCACATTTAAAATAGTCAACAGGGTGAAAAAAAAACCTTTATAAAAAAAAAGATGAAGAAGAATCAAACATCAGGAATCCATTGTCATCCAGTGCTCATAGACTTGGTCAAGAAGGGCAACACATGTCAAACACTGAACAAGAGACATAAATAAATATCTAGACTAGACCAAGAAATATCTCACTTTCAATCAGATGTCAGCATGGTGGAAGAGGGGTATTGGTATGGGTTGGTATTATTGAAGAGCAGCTAGATGGACTCACTTGGGTTGACTGTGAACTCAAAATCAACCCAAAGCTACTGCCATCTTTTATAAGAGTCTGCAGTTTAAGACAATAAAAATGTGATTAGATTATATAAGTACATTGGCCCTTTTGATTCCTATATCTTCTTAACATATTAAACAAAGTGGGTAGTCTCTTTTGGCATAGATGCAAAAAACACCAGAGAGCCTTCATCTCATTAACAACTGATGGGACAAATTTAATTTTACAGTATCTACATTACAGAAGAATCCCACTCTAACTAAGAAGCTGAAGACTCTAAATTGGAAAAATGAATCAATTATCAGTACTGTTTTCATATGCAATCGGGCCTGAAACCTCCCATAGATTATAGTATGTATTTCCACAACTCTATTCCATTATTCCTGTACTGTGCAAAAGTTGCAAATGTGCAATGGTAGCTGCAAATTTGTACATTGCACAAAAAATGTTGGGTAATTAATTTACCCATTTTAATTCATTTATTAGAACCAAATTTTCATAAAACATAAACTTAACTTGTCCACAGCAACATAGTATATTCCCCAATTTATTACATAACCTAACTGTATTTAGGTCTTTCACTGGCGCATTTGATATTTTAATGGACATCCATTTTGACTCAGGTAAACCCAGATTATTATTAAACCTTTATATTTCATACACCATGCTGTAGCAAATGGGAAATCCTCAGAGAAAAGAAATTGCAATATTTTCTACAAAGACACCAGTCTAGTCTCAATAATGGGATCACAATGTGACAATGAACTTGCCTATATAACATTGTCTATAACAAGTTGGCTTGCAAAAATTTGGGAAAACTGGTATGGTTTTATAATACAAAAGGCCTGCATACACCTTACCATCTTACCATACAATTCCTGTACAATCAACCATGTAATATAAGGACCTTTCTAAACCTTCCAATCACTATGTATTTTTATCAGGGAGGCCACTATACTACATAGTTTTTGGTAGATCTAAAGGAAAATAGAGTGATCTAAAGGTGTATGGGGGTTAAATTCCAAGTACGGTACTTAAATCTTACCCCACACCTAATATGTGCCACTGGATATACTTTCTACCCTTTAACCTCTTTTCGGTGCTTGCATTACATTTGTTTGACCGAAACTGTACAATAAAAAAACACAACGATTTGTTCACTTTACGCACCCATTCTTAAGCCCCCCATACACCTTCAGATCCCTCCATACAATTTCCTTTAGATCTACCAACAATACAACAATGTAGTGCTGGGTCCTCCCTGATAGAATACATAGTGATTGGAAGGTCTAGAAAAATCCTAATATTACATGGTTTTGGTAGAAGAAAAGTGTATGTCAAAAATTTAATGGTAAGATTGTAAGGTGTATGGGGGCTTATCTATTTATTTTCTATTATTACTATGTCCTTATATTATATATTAATATTATTATTATATTATAACTATTTTTGGCTATGACACTTGACAGTTTTTTTATTGTATTCAAGTCCTATGTGATGAATAAAAACTATATTATTAAATTTTCAGGAGTGCAGGAGTGCCTTAAAAGCCCTAAGTTTCTTGATCTATTACTTTTACTTTGGGTGTGGCACCCATTAACTTGTTCCTCTTCCATTTTTCTTTACTAATTATCATATAACCAGGGGTGCACATACATTTCAGCTCTTCAGAGGAGTACTAGGAGATGGTGTTTGGTACTCACCCAATATGTAGGGTGGTCTGTCTCACTCACTGTCCTCTGCGTCAGCCTCCTGCATGGTAGGTTCTGCTGCAGATGGACCTCCCTGTTCCTGATTAAGCCTCTGGCTTAGTAACTAACCCCTGAGACTACCTGCAGTCCAAATGTAAACCTTTCATAGTCATTTGCCAGCTGTCACACAGTGCTTCTTTCTTGTCAGATTTTACCCTTACATATGCCTACTCTGACTCATCCCCCAGATCTCCAACAGCCTTAGAAGTCCAGTCTTTTTGGATTATTACATTGCCAATTTCACACCCCTAACTGCAACCTGTGACATAAATTGTATACATTTAGCTGTGGCCGCCCAGACACGAGTGCCTCCAAGTTGTTAGTACGCATATGAGCTTTGTAACAATAATTCAGGTACGCATAGCTAGTTTTTGGCCCCTTTTGAGTACCAGAGTACCACTTATGTGCACCCCTGCAAATAACTTTCCACATTCTGTAATTCTTTGCATGTGACTAGTTTGTTATTTTCACTCGTATTCTTCTAAAAATCATTAAAAAAACTAAGCTGCTCCACACATTCTGAATAATACATTTTTAGTAATATTAGTAGTGGTCCGCATAAATGGTGATATCCCAAAAAGTAGTGCCAATTTTTTTATTTTTTTCATTCTTTGGATGTTCCCTTGGGACTTCCTTTTTATTTCTGGTTACCTGCAAATTAATGAACACTATAGACAAACTGTAAATGCTTTCTTTGTTTCTTCAGAAAATATGCAAGAAAATTAGTCCATTAATGAGTCACAATTAGGCAAATTATACAAATCCCCCTAAAATATGAGATTGGACTCATCTGCCTTCATATATTCGAGAATGAAAATGAGAATGTTATGACCCTAGTGATCTTATCAGCATTATTATATTACCGGGAAGATTGCAGCAAAACTCTTCCTTGCATCTTCAGCTCTTTGTGATGGTCAGACTCAAATGATATTTTAGTACAAATATAAGAATGTCGTAACTAGGAGATGTAACTGTGTGCCCCTGAAATCAGCCTCTTAATTGCCTTTCTATTACCTAATAAACCAGTGCAGTGTTTCCTGCTTGGAAATGAATTGTGTTGGTGATGTGATGACTTGAGGCTATTGATGATCTGTAAACCTGGATTTAGTGATAAGTGATGGGACGCTTTAAAGGAGATAAGGAAAATATTTTCATTACACTGCATAGAATGTTTTGTTGCACAGTAAATGTAATACAAAATCAAATATTTCACAACCAATTCAGCAAAAAAACAATTTACTTACAGAACTTTAAAAATATGGTTTCCATTCCTGTGACCTGGCAGTGTAAATCTTTCAACATTTTTTTTTTTTGCAAAAATAACTCAAAAGGATCAAAGCAACTTATCACCTCATGTTATCTATTTTAATGGAAGGGATGTTTTTACTTCATTATTATCAATTGGGAGTTCTATTCAATGAACAAGTTCCACAATGCTTGATGACTTTCAAAGTATTGTGGGTTGTGGTAACTTGACATAGCCCAACTTTGTTAATACATTTAGCATAGCAACTACATTTTCTTGGAAACTTCAGATCCGTGGAGGTCCAGAAAACAAAGGAAAAAATTTAAATAATCTGTTTAGGAGCAGTCAGAGGTGGGTATACAAGTATTATAGAGGGCATGACTTACTGTTGTGGCTGCTGGAAAAATGATCTCCTATGGTCCTTTTATTTTCAGTAAACCGTCAGAAGAGAATGAGTAGTTGGAGAGATTTCACACGGTCTCTACTCCATTATCCATTAGTCACAACGGGTAGCCTGTGGGGATTTTGGGTAGCTTAGACCATCCTTCAAAGGGTGGTAAGGATTTGGAGCAGGATTCCTGGTAGAAGAAGGCCCAAAAGGTGCTGTCCTTTTGGAAATAATATTTATTGGAAGAATATTGTTTGGGCAAATAAAAAACAACTTCAATGGGTTTTGTGACTCTTGGGTCACGTCTTCCGAATGTACAATTGAACAGTTCTCTCTGCCTCCGGTCCAATCACAGATGTGACTGCGTTGTTGGTACTGCCTGATTAACAGTCCACCCCTATAACGTTATTTCTGGTCCATTAGTATTTGGTGCTTGCATTTTTTATTCACTACACTGTACTCTGCCTTTTACTACATCCATGCTTTGTATGGATATGTTTCATTTTCTGTATTATTACTATTGTTAAAATCTTAAATAAACAGTAAAAAAAAGAGTTCTCTCTGTACGTCAATCGTAAGGGTAGAGCTAAAATAATGATAGGCTGGCAAGCATATCCACAAATGTTGTTTGTTGTACTGCCAGAGCATTATTGCACATTCATGGAAGTTGTGTACATAATGGGGCATTTAGAAATAGCAAGACCATGGTAATCCCTGTCCTTTGGGGTCTACATTGTCCATACATTTCTTGCCCATATGCCACCACCATTTGTCCACATTATTATTATTCTTAAGGTTATTATAACATGTTTATATTACTCTCACATATTCATTGCTATAGAAAAAAACCCAGTAATTATGTTTATAAGTAAGTGTGTGCAGCAGCAGGGCTTACATCCTAATGTCCATTCTAATGTCAAGCAACATTATTGTATCTCTCTACCATATAAACTTCTGCATCCTGCAGGGCTGAATAACAATCATTGTACATCAATTTCTGCACCAGAGGAGCTCACACTTTAATATCCCTCCTAAAGTCACATAAGGGGATTTAAATTTATCATATTTGCATGCAGAATCCCTTTGGAATAATATTGTAAGCAGCAATAAAATTGTTGAGCTCTCTCTTTCTCTGTCAAATAATGATGTTTTCTGCTCATGTTGCTGATCCTTGGGGACTTTTTTGTTGTGTGACAGAATTGTGACATCTTTAATTGTGCTTTTTAGGGAGAATTGAGCTGGACACACATGACTGAGCCTCTCGCTGGCTGCTATTATATTGTGACCTCTGCCATTGCCACGGATTTCATCTTTCTCATTAATCAGCATTCAGACAGGATTTCTCTATAACCAATCTGTGGCTGTTTATGTTATTTAATAAGCGCATTGAAAGGTGAATAGCTGTTTTTGCTGGGTTGTAGATCTGGATAATATTCAGAGGGTGCTTTTACCATTTTTAACAGAGCTGAACACTATATATATTGCCCCCACAGACGCGCACAAGGACTAACTATACTGATATAAATAGATTCAAAACAGGATGATGTTAAAGTTGTTAGAATGTTGTTGTAATGTTGAGATGTACGAATACAATGGTCGTTATGGTAAAAGAAAAAATGTTTAAATCTACATTTATAGTGGTCCTCATTGTTGGGCTTTGTTCTTTGTTATATAAGATATTAAAGTTTGTAAGATTGTACCTCTAAATTACAAACATATAAAAGATTTTTCTTAAATCAATAAGGGGGGAAATGGTGATGGTCTTTAAGATGCTGGAATTTCCACATTAGTATGCAAATAGTATGCAGACTATTTACTGTAGTATGCAAGTGTGTACCATGGTTGTCATTTTGATCCTCTAGATTTAGAAATGTTCCATTAAGTGACTTGGTACAAAAGGCTAGTTAGTGAGATATATTGTTTAGTGTAAGATTTGTAATATTTTCTGTTTTACTATCACTTTATATTGCCTGTATATATTGCAGATACAGTTATCATGGGAACAGGAAGATGTACAGTATATTTGAGTTATTTTAGCCCACAGTGGAAAAAGGCTTTAGGACTTGAAAGCTGCAAAAGATTACAAAACAATAACGGTAATGGAAGTTCTGGCTGTCACACACAATACTCGCTCTCTATAAATAATTACTCTAACGCAGAAATCTGTGTCTGGATTTTAGAGAAATCTCTCTGTATCCAAATATATCTTGTTTTTTTACAGCAGATATGTCATCCTTGTTCCAAGTAATGGAATTTCATTTTACATAAGAGAGATGAATTGAGTATCAATAATATTGTATTTTATGGCACTAACATCTTCACACTCTGTATAGAAGTTTTATTGACAAAAGCAATATCATTATTCTACAGATAAAAAGTATTAATGTGTGATACTGAAAATAATAATAAGAAGAATTATAATAATGTTTGGTAAAAAAACGTATTTGCTTTTTTGAATTATTATTACGTATTACTATTTATGGAGTATATTTTGCTAATCTACATTTTTATGTGTACAAAAGAAAATTTTTAAAACAATGTCTTTATGCAGGAGGTACATCAGTTCCCTTTTCTCCTCCCTGTCTCATGTCCCAAGTGAAGTGGAAAGGGGATGTCCTCCTTGGTACTGGTTTTTGTTTCATTACTTGACCGCTAGGTGTAAATTTCTAATGAAAAGTGAGAGCCACAGTTTATTGGGTTTTTTCCTAGGCAGACACATCCAGAAGCACCCAGGTGTACGCAAAGTGGAAACCAGGCTGAGCAGCAGTAACTATCTGAATGTAATAGTTGTCATTTTGTCTTCTAAATCCATTTAACATTTTCTAAGGCAAAAATAACCTTCTTAATATAACGTTATTTTCTACTGAATGTAAAATTAATCACACTAATCCATTGTGGAGGACCCCGGGGATGGGTCCTGGATGGCAGATTTGTCTTCCCATATTATGGATTGTGGTCCTCAGTGTATTCTGGGTAAGGAGTCCGGGGATAGACAGAGGTAACCAGGTGTTGCCACTTGGTATGGTTTTTTGGGTTTCCGGACTCTGGAGTGGTAGGGAAGGATCTGGGTGGGCCTTCCCACTCCACTCCGGGATTTGCTGCTGTCAGGCAAGTAAATCCTTACTTGTTAAAAGGATTTTCCATTTATCTGTGCTAAAATTCTATATAATCAATTTATGGAACAATGCAATTTATAGTCTCTAAATGTTGACTAGCTGACTTTGGGAGTTAATTGCAAAGCCACTGAACAAGGTATAATTTCCTGGAGAGGTACAGAATGGTTGTGGTACAAAGAAGGAAGTGTTGCTCGAGCACAGGTTTTGGCCAGTACTGCATCCCCAGAGACCATATGGATGTGCTTTACACAGTACAGACCAGCTATTCCCCAGCTATTTCTTCACTAATCCTGTAGTGCGAGGTGGGACAAAGTGTTTGGGCAAGCTGCCCATATAATAATACATGCACACTATTGCCCATTATAGCCTCTGTGTAGCAGTGTGCTTGGGTCCGCTCCTGTGTTTGCTAACCTTTCTGTTTGCAAGTGACTGTTTTGGGATTGGGATTTTGCTTGAACTCTGCCTGCCCTGGCTCTTAATTAGCCCTGTCCATGCCTCCTCCCTTATCCATCTGTACCATACTTATTTGGACTGACCTTTGTGTATGACCCTAGGCTTTTTTCTGGGTTACTCAATAAAGCCTGTTACCTGGATATCTGTTGTTGATAGTGATTGTGTGCCTAGACAAGCCATGGGCAAACTAAAGCTAGCCATACACGGTTCAATTGACTGTTCAATCGATTTAATTCGACCGATTATTTTAGTCAGTCGATTGAAAATTGAAGCATGTCCACATTGAACGAAAGTTTAAATTTGATCGAAATTTGATCGGACCAGTTGGAAAATATTAATTGATTGCTACCACATCCAGTGTAAATTAAATACTATTCCTTGTCCCAACCAATTGTGATTAGATCCAATCAATTAGCATACTGTTACATCCGGAAGGAGGGCTTTCTGTCTACTGGTAGGCAGAATAGGATGTTTGTATGTATGCTATATATATCGAATTTTTTTGTTTTTAACATGACAGGATATAAGCTATAGGTTATATAAACCAATTTGCAGTAATGTAAATTGTTTTCTGCAGGAAAAACCCATTTGGACATAAGTGGAATTTTGTTTCAATGTGATCGTACTAAACGTACCATGAAGCGAAGGAGATAATATGCAAGCGCACCAAATTTGTATGCCTCCCCCATTCAGTCGCCATTTTGACTGTAGTCAGACCAGTATGATTACTATGCATAGGTTAGGTTGTCTTGAGGCTGCTGTTGCAATAATGCAAATGTTTAAGATCGAACACTCAATGTGGTGTTTCATTCAATTCAATTACAATCGATATACGAGTCAATGGTTGAATACTTCAATCGAATTGATGATCAATTTGTTGCAAATTGAACTGTGTATGGCTACCTTAAGGCATGGGGAGGCAAAACTGTCCTTTAAATCTTTTTAATTTGGCCTTTTTTCACCTTGGAGTAAAAACTCTTTGGCTCCTCTCCACTCATTTCCTGGAATAAGTGGAGGTTATGCCTATAGGATGATTTTTTAGGTCTCCTAATGGCCGTAGTTTGCCTGCAATAGAATGTTTACTATCAAAAGCTTCTATTTATTATTATTGTTTTATATATAGACCCCCTTTGTTGCAGGGTGCTTGAGATAATCATGCATCAAAGCTAATAGCGATGATAGACACTTTACAGTATTTTGAAACAGTATTTTTTACTTATACCCGGTGACTTCGTAATTTAAAGCATTTTTGATGCCTTATTCTAAAAAAAAATACCAATTTCACCCTAAAAGAAATAATAAACAGAAATAGGGCATTTCTTGTAACAAAGAATAGGCTTTCATCGCTTTATAAATTTTATTGTATATTCCTTTCTCTGTCTTCCTGTGCCCATATCCCAAGAGCATTCTGTAAACTCTGTGTCTTACACATCTGTGTAGCTATGGATTACAGTGCGAGAACACTTCCTTATAATATACTGTGTCTGTGGTGTCATTATTACCGTAATGTACCATTTGTAATATATAATGAAACTAGCATTGGGAATAATGTAATAATAACATTATACTTTCCTCTATAGAACAGTTGAAACATTATTATTTCATTATCAGCTGGTCTATTATTTTCCTACATTAATTGAAGACAATGAATTTAGCCAGATCTGCAACTAATATGTTTATGAACTGTATAATGCCATTAGTTTTGAACTGGCCAAACATTTACCTATTACTGTCTGTATGGTCTCATGTCTTATAGTATGGATGGGATAGGGATTTCCTAATCAATCTGATGCTTGTCTTGGCATGGTCTGCCTCTTGGTCCTGAGGGATCTGGAAAAATTGATCTGCATATATGTGAATTATTGATTTTTAACCACCATCATCACTCTGCCACATGATAGCATTCTTTTAACACATTTTAATGTGCAGAAACAATCATTCATAGTGGCATCAATATATTTTGGCTAATTATATAAGAAGTATTGGCTTTTGTTCTATACATTGCCATTACCAAGGAAGGAAGGATTACCATTTTAAATTACATCTGAAACAGAATTTACCAACATTTTTATCATTTACTGTCATGCTGCTTAGTATACCCTGCCATGTTCTTCAGCACCATGGAGAGCACATGGGCACCCAATGGCAATCATGGATTGTGATGCCCATAAGGCAAAACAATGTGATGGATACATACTGTACATATTACTAAATTATTTACTCGCTATGTGTTTGTATCTGTTAAAGCTGAGGTTAGTCTGTATTTCGCTGATGAATCATTTTACACTGTTCCCTTTTAGACCCCCATGCTCTAAATTAAATGCATACCTCACCCATTACCCCACCACCAGTGTTCGCAAAGGCAACGAAAGTTACTGTCACTCTTACACAAACTGTACAAAATTGCTTTAGTTCAACAAGGTTTTTGGGCATTTGTTTATGCACAGCATTTCAATTGGGCACATGTTTGTATTTTAACTAGGCCACTGCAACACCTTGATTATTTTCCTTTTCCGTTTTTTGGAAGAACAGACTAAAGTGTGGTTTCTTGGCTGATACTTACACCATTTAAGGCTCATAGCCGATTTAAAAAAGATAGCATTGCAGAATTACACAAATGTGTAAAATAAAGGATTTTTGACTTTCTATTGTTACCCTCCATTTACCAGTATATGTATGTGTCTGCATTTACCAATATATGTATGTATATTTAAGTACATGTGTATAGATTCAGGAATCATAAACAGCAGTGGACGAGCTTACTGCGACACTTACTTATTTAACCAATGAAATGATGAAATAAGAATGGTAACTAATGCACCTATAAGGCTGAACTAAAGCAGAACAGTCTAACAGAGGAAATGCAACAAATTAGCCTATCCCCAAATAGGGAACAGGACCATCAAAAGTTAATACAGTAACTAGTACTTACATGGCCCAGAGGAGAACAAGGACAGGCAGTCTCTTCTGCAGGAGGATAGAGCACATGAACAGGTCACAGTCCATGCTGGATGCCCATGGGTAACGCCAAACTGGATGCAACTGGGGCTTATCCATGCTATTGAGTGTGCCTGCACGCCAGTATAAATGGTGGAGAGTGACAGGCCTGGACATAGCTCTCTAGCCAAGTTGTACCCTTTCACACCTGGGGCCTCATGGGACAAAGGATTAAAGAGGACAGCACACGCTTTTGCTTGTATATGTATACATTTATCAGAAAAAGTTATATGTCTGCATTTACCAGTATATGTACAGTCGAGCCCACAAAAGTTACTTTTATTTAACCAGCAAGTAAATTTTTGACGGGAAATGACATAGGTGTCTCCCAAAAGATAATAGGACGATATACAAGAGGACATTTTTGGGGGAAAAAACATTTTTTATTTACATTTGAGCAAAAAGTGTCATGTCCAAAATTATTTATACTCTTCACAAAAAGTTTCACAGTCTTTGAAATGGTATAGAACTTTGGATTTTCCCAAATAGTCCAAGCTGTTCTAAAGCATCCTGATTACCCTGATTAATTGGGAACAGCTGTTTTAATCAACTCAATAGGTGAAAAACAGCAGCTCTCGGCAGTTGGTTTGTGGGCAGTCATGGCTAAGACAAAGGAGCTCAGTGAGGACCTGCGGCTT
>CM070040.1:42425983-42445759 GCA_036250615.1 Ptychadena robeensis
CCCCCCCCTTCTGCCTGAAATGTGCTCTCTAGTGATACCATTTTTGTGACTGAAATTGGGTACTGCAGGGGTTTTTTTTCCAAGTGATTTGAACATAAACATTTTTTTATTTGTTTTTTGCTCTAAAAACTGGGTGCGTCTTATGGCCCGTTGTGTCTTATAGTCTGAAAAATATGGTATATACACTCACTGGCCAGTTTATTAGGCACACTTTGCTTGTACTGGGTTGGACCCCCTTTTGCCATCAGAACTGGAAACATTCCTCAGAGACATTGGTTTATATTGAAATGATAGCATCACAAAGTTGGTGCAGATTTGTCGGCTGCACGTCCATAATGTGAATCTTCCATTTCACTACAAAAGGGCTCTATTGGATTCAGATCTGGTGACTGTGGAGGCCATTTGAGTACAGTGAACTCATTCTCATGTTCAAGAAATCAGTCTGAGATGATTCGAGCTTTATGACATGGTGCATTATCCTGCTGGAAATAGCCTTCAGAAGATGGGTACAATGTGGTCATAAAGGGATGGACATGGTCAGCAACAATACTAAGGTAGGCTGTTAATTAATTACTACTAAAGGGCCCAAATTGTGCCAAGAAAATGTCCCCCACACCATTACACCACCACCTCCAGCCTGCACCGTTGATACAAGGCAGGATGGATCCATGCTTTCATGTTGTTGACGCCAAATTCTGACCCTACCATCCGAATGTGGAGACAATTACAGCATGTAAACATAATACATGAAAACATTTTCAGATCAGAAACATTTTACAGTTACGGTCAAGAAGTTCCAGTATATTAACTTACAAAACTTCTAAGTCCTGTGTCTGACTGCATTCTGCTAATCATGATGCGAAGCGCATCTTCCAGCATTCTAATCACAACTGTGACCTCCTCAATTTCTAGTCAGATGGATCATTCAACTAACAAAGTGGAATTATTATGAGGACATTCTATGAGGTATAAGATGTTGGCAAAATCCCAACATATCCATCAACTTTCAGAATTCTGCAGCAGAGCAACTAGCAGCAAATAGAGAATTCTGTGTAAAAAAAGAACTGGCAGGAAATAACAGAATTTAGTTTTCTTTCTCAGTCCATTTTATACAACAAATCTTCCAGTAACATAACCCACAACCAAAGTTGTTTTTTTTTTCTACTGGAAATTCGTAGGTGTAGATTTTTAGCTTGTGTTCGTTTTATATTTTTAACATTTCATGACTAAAAGTTTACAAAAATTTCTGGTTCACATTAAGCAAATAGTGCTACATTAACTTAGAAAACAGCTAGCTTATGCTTGAAAAGAAGTACTTGATCCGCTGCTGATTTTCTATGTTTTCCATCTAAGAAAGAATTGACCAGTGGATACATGTTTATTTTAGCTGTGGGAGTCAGTCTTTACTATATGTTGGAAATTAGCTCAGATTAGGAGCAACCTCTGTTAGGGAAGGCAGTGATATTCTTCCCACCTGTAAAAAAGACACGTGTCCACAGAACTGCCTACCATGGCCAAGACCAAAGAGCTGTCCAAGGATGTCAGGGACAAGGCTGTAGACCTACACAAGGCCATACTGGCCTACAAGACAAGCAGCTTGGTGAGAAGATGACAACAGTTAAGGTGGGTTTACACGTCAAGATTTTTCTTTCGTTCAACTTCAGATTCGATTTTTGATCGATTTTTTTATCGGATATCGTTCGTCCATTTCTCGAAGGTAATTAGATTTTTTTTAGATTTTTGTACAACCGACGCAAATATCGAATGAAAAAAATCGGTGGATCCACGAATGAAAAATCTTTTAGATTTTTTTTTTTTAGGAAGTGATGTATTCTGTGGGCGTTGCTAGGCTCCAAAATATATTTTGTAAACACCTTATACCACAGCTATAGACAGCACGTTGTTTCGTTCATCCACAATGCAATTGTTTCATTCCTCCACAATGCAATTGTTTCGTTCATCCACAATGCAATTGTTTCGTTCATCCAAAATGCAATTGTTGCGTTCGGAAAGTTCTACTTGTAAATAAAATATTAACAACATCAGAGACGAATCAAAATCATACATTGTAAAAATCCCAACATTCACTGCGCAGGAAATACGTCATGCTACTGGTTAAAAATCTGGTCAAAATATATCAAGTGAAATAAGGAGCATTCGTTTTTTACTCGAAAAATAAACGACAGATGAAAATTTACCAACATGTTTGATAACCTTGTGAACGATTTTTGGTCCGATATCGAACAAACAAAATTCATCGGAGCAAATTGCCGTTCTAGATTTTTGTACAATGAACCAAAAAATCCTTCATCGGTCAAACGAAAAAATCTTGACGTGTAAACACACCGTTAGCCTTTTTTTGTTTCTTTCATATTGTACTGTCAATGTTCCAGTCTGTGGCAGATCTCATCTTGTAGAGTTGCAATGAACATGAGAACGATGATGAAGCAGCACAGAACTACACGTGATTTGTTAACACACTACACTGTAAAGGCTGCAGCACCCTCAAGGTCTCCGCCGCACAAGACAGAACATGTACAGGCTCATCTGTAGTGAACATCTGAATGATCTAGAGGAGTACTGGTAAAAATGTACTGTGATCAGATGAGACCAAAATCATGCTGTTTGTATCAAATCAAGGAAGGAATGCTGCCTAAAGCCCCCCATACAGTACATGCATAGATCTGCAGACGATTAAGCAGATAGTCGACTGTGGTGTTCGAACCATGAAGTTCATTTTCTTCTCCATATTTTCCTCTTGTCATGAGTAGTGGCTTGGCCTAGCAGTGCCTTTGCAGTTGGCTCATAAGTGCATTCCTTCTTCTTAATCGAGTGTCAAGGATAAAGTAAAAGAGAGAGGTCTGTTTGGGCTAACTACAGTTGGCAAAGATTTTAACTGAGGGACAGAGTCTACAAAACCACCTGGTCTTTACCAGTTCTCAAGGAGTGATGCCCTTGCTTGCAGCAAGAGAGAGTGCCTTGGTAGAACACACTAGCCCATTAAAGCAAGGGTAAGCAATGGGGGGCGAAGCATACAATGTGGCAGGACAACAAAAGAATCCAAGTTTAGTGCAACAAGCACAGATCCCCTGTACATGTGACAACTCTGGAAATGTAACTTTGGTAATTGTAACGTTTTCTGTCTTCTATGTCTTTAATGGGTTTCTTGTTTTTCATCAACAAAATAGCTTCTATGACATCCATTTATAAGCAATATTCATATCTCTGCACTTAAGAAGCATTGAAACACATCACCCAAAGCCAACTGTCCCAAAGATAAGGGGGGGCTGAAATGTGGGACAGTGTGTATACAAAGTGTTGCAATTTCTAAATTGTGAAACTGAAATATTTAAAGTCTGGACTCACTCAGTTACTTTGGGGGCCTTTAAAATGCTACACAAAGGCGTAGAAGGGGTAATTAACATAAAATGTGTCTTTGTTCCCAAACATTAAAGAGAGATCTGTATTTCCATATATCAGAGCTACCTGCCCTTGAAATAATAAATACTTGCAAGGAAGCTTCCAACAGCGAAAGGGAGGGACAGGAAAATGTAAAGAAATTAATTGAATAAAAATGAACAGAGTTAGGAATAAGACCTTGTTTTATTAGCCAAATATGCAGTATATCAATTATTCCTAGTTTTAGTATTGAAGCATAGTCATTAATCATTTGGGAAGATGAGAGATGACAGCTACATGTAACTTATTTAATAATATACAGAAGCACAAGGACTATGTAAATGTACAGCACTAATTGTGTGACATTGGGAGGCTGTCGCTGGGCAACACATACCTTCAACTCCCTCTAAAGGTTTCTATGGGGTTGATATCTGGCCACTCCAGGACCATGAAATGCTTCTTACAATGCCACGCCTTCATTGCTCGGGTGGAGTGTTTTGGATCATTGCCATGCTGAAAGACCCAGCCATGTTTCATCTTTAATACCCTTGCTAATGGAAGGAGGTTTTCACTCGAAATCTCACGATACATGGCCCCATTAATCCTTTTCTTTACACGGATCAGTCGTCCTGGACTTTTTGCAGAAAAACAGCCCCAAAGCATGATGTTTCCACCCCCATGTTTCACGGTAGGTTTGATGTTCTTTAGATGCAACTCAGCATTCTTTCTCCTCCAAACATGAGGAGTTGAGTTTTTACCAAGAAGTTCTTTTTTGGTGTCATCTGACCATATGACATTCTCCCAATCCACTTCTGGATCATGCAAATTCTCTCTTAGGCATGTACTGGCTTAGGAAGGAGGAAATGTCTGGCACT
This sequence comes from Ptychadena robeensis, assembly GCA_036250615.1. Lineage (NCBI taxonomy): Eukaryota > Metazoa > Chordata > Amphibia > Anura > Ptychadenidae > Ptychadena > Ptychadena robeensis. The sequence continues at coordinate 42,430,258 of CM070040.1, forward strand.
GCAGGATTTGAGTCCCTAGCGGCGTAGTGTGTTACTGATGATAGCGGATTGGTCCCAGCTCCTTGCAGGTCATTCACTAATGCTAGCCATACACATGCCGATAAGCTGCCGATTTTTAATCTGACCGACGGGCGTGCGCGCGCCGTCGGTTAGGTTAAAAGTCAGCCGCTTATTGGCATGTGCCCACATGGGGCGACAGATCCCTGTCGCCCCACTTCTCGGTCGACCAGAGAACGGACATGTCCGATCTTCTCTGGCCGATGGGAGCCGATGCCATAAGCTGCAATGAAGCGGCGTCTTCATTGCAGCTTGTGGCCGGAACACAAAGGGTTCCCAGCCGATTGAAGGGGCCCCATAATGCAACGGGAGGCTAACGTGATGACGTCATCACGTTAGCCTCCCGGAAAGATATCGGGACTAGTCTGCCTACACACATCGGCGTGTGTATGGCAGGCTTAAGTCCCCCCGTGTGGCTCTGGAATTTGTGCTCAGGGAGATTATCAGTGGCCTTGTATGTCTTCCATTTACTAATTATTGTTTCTGCACTTGATTGCTTGCCTATTGCAGATCCAGTCTTCCCAGCCTGGTGCAGGTCTACAATTTTGTTTCTGGTGTAGCTTTTTGGTCTTGGCCATAGTGAAGTTTGGAGTGTGACTGTTTGAAGTTTTCATTAGTAGAAGAAACCTGTTCACAACCTCAAACAGGAGCCATTAATACAGGTTACAAGTGGAGGACAGAGAAGCCTCTTAAAGAAGTTACAGGTCTATGAGAGACAGAAATGTTGCTTGTTTGTAGGTGACCAAATACTTATTTTACAGAGGTATTTATCTATTAATTCATTAGAAATCCTAGAATGTTATTTCCTCAATTCTCCCCCCCCCCCCCAGTCTGTCTCTCATGGTTGAGGTGTACCTATGATGAAAATTTCAGGCCTCTCTCATCTTTTTAAGTGGGAGAACTTGCACAATTGGTTGATGACTAAATACTTGTTTCCCCACTGTATATTTGTCTGGAGGATTTATTTATCATTTATTTTTCATGCACAGTACTCATACACAGTACTCAGTACACACATTTGAATGCCAACTGTCCTTTTTTATGATTTGTATGTTCCGCTTTTCTTTTGTATATAGTCCTATATCTTCCATCTACTGAGCTGTGTCCATCATCTTCAGTTTTATGTCTGCAGTCTCTGTAGTGTTGGGGGGGGGGGGGTTTAAGTAAGTGGACCATTATTGGGGTACATAATGTAGTTGATAGATGACAAGTTCTGTTTGTGAAGTCTATGTTTAGACATATAGCAAATCTTCACTTACCTGTTCTTATTGACTTTGCTCTGTAAGATATTTTCTCCATTTTCCCAGAAAGAAGAAACTCACCTGTGCATGAATGTTCAGATTCTATTTAAGGTTAGCCCTAAAGTATGCTTGTATAGGTTTCATGGGACAAAAAATGGGATGGGTGCTAAACTAAATGATAATTATAGAAAAAAGTACACACTTACAAAACAGGCATCAACACAGTAAGCACAACTCTATATTTCACCATTTTATTATACTGCTTCCCTTTGAATATACATTTCAGCATGTTAAATGGTTCATGTTGGCAAATATTTTCTTTTTGGACCTTGTGCACAGAACATTTTTGGATCCCCTTCTGGTTCCAGTTTTCCTAAAAACACATGCTATGAAATATCCTGTCTTTTAAGAAAACAATAGGAATGCCTGATCTTCACATCATTCTTACATAGGTGTTCCAGATAGCTGCAATAGTATCTATACCTTAAGCTGGGCATAGACAGATAGATTTCCTGCCAACTTCTATGCAGATCGACCATGCTTGATGATGGCATCATGAATGGACGCTAGTGCTGAGAATCGGTCTGGCACCCTTTGTGTGGTGTGTTTGCCGTCCCTATCCAAAATATTGGAATCGGCCGAGAATTTACCAGCGCAGATTCCTGACCGGTCATGCCAGGTAGGCGTGAACGCACTCTGCGGTCGATCAGCCGTAAAATCTGGCAGGAATCTATGCCCAGCTTTAGTCACAGCTTCTTCCATGGTGCATCCTTTCCAGACAAGTATTGAACATAGTTACTGGTTTACACAAAATAAAAAGCAAATCCTTTTCACATTTCTAACTGGCACTCTACAATTTTTTCCCTGATCACCAATGCACATACAATTCCACCTTCATATCTGCCATCCAGTCTGCCTTCTACATATCTCTACTCAACAGCCTTCAACGTCACATTCCAAAACCTTCGGCTAAAAAACGATGCCCAGACCCAGCATTGGGAAGAATCACTTCTGTCCTTTCTGTGTCCTTGGCCCTTTCTCTTCTACTCTGAACTAGTCCATATAAACTGTGCAAAACCAGTCTGCTTATAGGTGGACATCATGCCATCTGTGCATATTACCAAATATTATAAATGTACAACAGACTGTCTCCTACTGCCAGGATTTAGCTTAAACTCTGGCTAGCTAAAAGTCCAGCCAATATGTAAGCTTCAATAGAAATTAGTGTCATTCAGAACTTTCTGATAAAATAAATCAAAAATCTATAACCATTTGTTTAGTCTTCCTCATCCTCTTCTATGAAAATACTCTAAGATAGAATTAGTGTAGTACAATAATAATACTCTCCCACGTCTAAGAGGGGTGCTATAAGAAGTTACATTGTTCTATCTGCTCACTCAACAAACTAGAACATAACATCCTTCCAGCTAAAAAATACAAGTAAAAACCCTTCTTACAAAATAAGCTACAATTCAATAAGACACTCCTATTTTACATTCTCTGTAAAAATAAATCATTTTCTAATTTGTTTTGGTAAACAATCTTAATAATCTCTATTTATTGCACTTTAAAATTTCTACAGTTGCCACCCCTATATTATTGATGAACAATATTCTCCACTTAGGGCTGTGTAGAGTATAGCAATCCTTAGCACCAATTATCCATTTAGGAAGATTAGGGTTGGGTGGTTGGTCACTATAGGACCCCCCCCCCCCCCATACATAAGATAGATGTTCTACCTTCTAAATAAAGTTAGTTTGAACCCAAATACATTCTAGACTCTCTGTACTAACTTACCACAGATAAACCAAATCACATTTCTAGTTATTAAGGTCTGTTTTCTATTTAGTTCATAATGCCTACCAGATCCTTCCTGGCATTCACAATATAGGGATATATACATTCTACATGGTTTATTAGGGCATAAACACATATACTGTACCATGACATATCCTCATGGTAAGATGACCCCAATTCCAGCTTTGTCTCTGCCATGCAGGGTAGTATTGGCCACTCTGAGGAAAGGAGGGGTAAGATGAACTTGAAGCTAAACGCATTCACACAAACATGTTTTTTCCTTTTGGTAATGTCTTTTCAGCATACTGAGAGAAAAAAAGTCTTTGGGCACATGAGCAGAAAAATAATAAATTCATGGGCAAAATGCTTCTGCTTCTATTTGCACACCTGATATAATCAAGTCTTCCCCTCTGGAAGACTTAGGGGACAATTTCTGAGTCTGAGCTTTCTTCATAAATGCTCCGGTATGCCTGGTAACTGCCACGCTCATTGCGTTACCAGTCTTTTAAGTACATTTACCTGTATGAATTTTAGAATAAGGCTCTTTGTGTTACTCCCATTAAACTTACATTTGTACTACTGTAAAATATATATTTACATGTTTTGAAGAGTTACATCTCCTGCCCCTAAATATAATTGTGCCCATCATGGACGTGCCATACACAGTTAATAATTGATACAGATAATTGAGCACTTTACAACACACATAAAAGCATACAGCTATATACAGCTTGTGTTCCAGTTCGGAATATCTGTATATCTCACAGTTTAAGTGCTTGGCCTGAGAGATCGTCTATGTACCCAATGGGCAAATACCTGTCCCTAATACAGACAGGCTGAAATTTCTCATACCAAATGCCATACCACATAATCAGATGTGCTGTCCAGTTGTATCTGTATTTTATACAGATCAGCATTTGTTAATATTAATTTTGTTTTATTGAAATGACTAATTGCCATTTTTTATAAGCCGCCATTGCTTGTGAACTGATGGATGATCATCAACACCCATGTCAGGAAACTCATCCTCAGAGAAGCTGATGTGAAGACAGGTGTCATTGACCGAGGAGAAAGGAATGGTGGTCTCCACATTCAGTGGCTTTGCCAGTCCATTACATGGAGGTGTGTCAGGTACAATAGTTGGTGTGTCTTCCAGGTTGTCATAGCTGCTGGTGATAGAGTTGAAGGTTCTGTTCTCTTCAATAGAATCTTGGTAGCCATGCTTCCCCTTTATTGGAGACATGTCACTGTTTTCAAAGCCTGGGAAATAAGAGTTTTTAAATGTTGGGCTAATCTCCTCCAACTCAACGGGCGTTATAGAACAAGAAGTGATGGTGGTAAAACTGGTCAAGTTGAGACTGGTTGGAATAGCTACATTTTCTGTGGATTCATTTACTGATCCAGATAAGATTTTTGAAGATCTTTTTCTGGAGATCGGAGGAGGAGGAATCAGCTTTGGTATGGAGTGAAGAAGCCTTGGAAAAAAAAAAGGGCAACATGTTAGGTTTTTCATTCATCAGATGACACTTCCCTGTCCTATGGAGCTGTGTTGCTGCCTCCCAGTGGTAGATTCTGGATAATGCAGTCACTAGCTCTTCAATGTTTTTCTGTGGAGCCATTTAAATCTCCCCATAAGGATCTGTTGGAGATTATTTATGTCTCAAGAGTGGGCAGTGTGTGTGTGTGTGTCCCAGGTGTGCTGTGCTGGGGAAACAGAAGCCGGACAGGGGCATCGTATCTTCTGAACATGTAGGGCATTGGCTTTAGGTGAAGACCGCAGTGGAGATTGGAGTATCATATCTTACTGTAAACTGCTGATCTCCCAGAGGCCCTTAAGGTACCTCTACACAGGTCAATTTCCCGTTCAATTTCCAAACAATAAATCACCATGCGCATTTGCACCAATCATTCGGGAATTGAACGCGAAAACCCTTGTTCGATCAATGCCGCTCGAAGAAATGTAGATAAATCCCTGTTGAATTGGCACTACTTGGGCCCCTGATTGACCGTGAATTGATTGCGCAAAGTGGTGTGCATCATTAGGCTGAAGGATCATTCGTTGTGACATCACGCAGGGATTAAACATTCAGCGATCAAACAGGTATCAAACTTTGTATGGGCACATTTAGGCCATGTGTCCACTGAGGATTCCCTGTGCTGGACGTATGTATGCGTGTAAGCCAGTGGATTCCCTTGCGGCTTGTGGGCAATTTGCCCGGGGCTTAGGGCACGCTCCTGCCAATGCAAGAGGGAAGACCCGAACAGCATCCGGCACTTCTTGGCCGGATCACTAGTATACTCCAATGGATGTGGAAATAAATGTAAAGACTGCTTAAATCACCATGCTCCACAGAACTAATACTAATGTAATACTAATGTAAATTTCCCCCCACATTTAGTTAATATAAGTTATAATAATTTAGCTTTAATTCTGATAAATAGAAGCAAGGTCGGGGGATCAGTATTATTACACAGGCACACACAGTGTCATAGCAGAACTCATTTACGTCTGCAGCAATTGCATGTACTATCCTTGTTAATAAAACCTGTTCTCACTGCCTATAAAAAGTTTTAGCAGCAAGCAGCGTAATTGCTGTGATTGAACCAATTATATGCTATGTGGAGTTGCACAAATTACCTGTTGCCATGGTCTAGTGGCAGGGAGCTAATCTGGTTCATATTTATTCTTATTTTCATAAGCATTTCCAAGCACAAGTCTGTCCTGGTCAGAACAGGGTTCAATCTAAAATGTGAGCTTCTAACAGAATTGCCCCACACTTCTAGGTAAAATGCTTGCTTTTTAATCTGGGAGACTATTAAATACTGTTCTACCTCCCGATCGCTTGCTTGAACAGAACTCCTGTCTCTTAGTCTGCTTCCTTTCCAATGCAGAACCTACATTATAGGGGGTGACATCAACTTGTTGAGAGTGAATTCTGCAAGGCCAATCTCAAGGAGGAAAAGGCTGCAGAAGAGCAAGAGTCAACTTTTTGGGAACGTAAATTTAAAAAGGGGAACAGGAGTCATTTGGGATGGAACCCAATAAAAAGTCATGGCATGTTAACTATGCAGTACTATATGATGAACAAATGTTTGAAGGACAACTGACGCAAAAAAAATACTGTATAAGTGTTGATATTCAGCTGTGGCTTTTCAGTTATTAATGGAAAAAAAATGTGTCTAAGCTAATAGCAGGTAGCTGCTGCTTAATGGGTGCTCAATTCCACTTACTTGTCATCTTCTGTTTGGTATGCAGGAGCCTCAGTGACCTCGGACCCTTCCACCTTTCGAATGACTATCTCCTTCTCGTCAGAGCCCAGAGTTGGGTCATTTTCTCTTTCCAGGTTGAGAAGATTGAGATAAGATTCACCCATGTTGTTTATATTCACAGTGTATGTGGTGGCAGGTGCATTTTGCAGCTGGGCTGGTGTAGAGGTGACAGGAAGGTTTACTTCCAGGCTGTATAAATTCTTGAGGTTCAGTGACAGTGCCTGGGCAATGGCCAAGTTATTTAATGAGTGATAATTGCCTGTGAATGACAGCAAATAAACATATGTAAACATGTTATTCATTTAAACATAGCTTAGAAAGTCTTTATCCATGTGTTGAGACTGTGAGCTTTGCGCAGTACCCTCACCACAGCTATCCTCTAATGTCTATACAATGTACACCACATCTCTTATGCCAACCATATGTTTTCACTGTTTATACTGAAAGCTCTTTCTTTGTGAGTTAACATGTGATTTTGCCAATTGTCAAATTTCAAGGCAGATATGACTGGTATGACATTTTAAAAGTTACAATTCATTGAATCAAGAAACTTGAAGTGGGTGTTCCCAGATCTACAAGCTACAGTCAGAAGTGTCTGGTGCACTACAGCTGTGGCTGGATGAAATCGGTTGGGCAGTTGTGTGCAGATTTCATCAATTTTATCAATTTTAGTCAATTTTATTTGGTTAGTACACAATTCCTATGCTCTAATTACAGATACAATTTTTTCAAATTACAACTTTAAACATATTTGGACAAGCATGTTATTCCTGATGCCATTAACTCTTTCTGTGATTAAAGATTTGTGCCAGTTTGGTCTGGGGAATTAGATAAGCAGAGTTGTGCTTAACTGTTAACAAGCCTATCACTTAGCGTATTTAACTCTATTTATTTCACTAGTATAAATGTGCTGACCCTCACCAGAGAACTTCATGTCAGATCGGATTTCCAGCTCCTTCAGTTGTTTCACCAGAATCGAGATGTGCTGCAATAAGTCACGATTGGTCAGTAGCAGCTGGCGGACTCTTGCCTGAGATTCAATGCGCGCAGTGGTCTCTGCTGCGAGCTGGTCTTTCAGTAGCTGCACCTAAAATTTTTAAAGAGAATTGTGAATTATAATTATTATACACTTTTGTTAATAAAGTGCCAACACAATATCCAGGACTGTTAAATAAGGGTTGAAAGGCAATTCAGGCAAATGTGAAAATTAGGAATAATAATTATGCACTTGTGACAGGTGATTCCCGAGCTGGTTTCAGTCTGCAGCAGCCCAGGAAACGACCAGGTGCTCGCGCTAATACTGTGTAAATTTAGCATAAGAAGACTTGATTCACATTAATTACCATTATTGAAGATAACTGCTTGTTGTCATCTTAGGGAGACATGTTGAGTTGGGCACTGACTTACAAAAGTATAAGCAGCATGATTTGTAACATAAGACCAATGAGCTGAAACAAAGTTGTCTCATTCCATTATCTGCAGTGTTGCTCTGAGACACATAAAATAGAGAAAGACCTTGACTGCTACAAAGTGATTGTAAATGTCAGGCTGTGTGACAGATAAATCTATTCATAGTTCTGATCCATCTATGACTGAACCTTCCTCTATTAAGAATAACTTTCCTTACCAAACAGTATTCATTCTGAATGAAGCAGATTGTAGTAAAAGCAGATGGCCAGCAGGGGGAGACAGTGCTACAAACTGATCAATGTCACCTAGAACAGCTATTAGAGATACCGATATCTGCAGATGTATAATATAATACATTACAGAGGCCTGTCTATCCCGTCGTCAGCAGAACTAAGGGATCATTTACACGAAATGCCAGAAAAGTGCTGCAGCAGAGAAGAGGTGACATTAGGTCATTCGCCCCATTTTTGGTCATTCGCCCCAAAAGGACTACATGGGGATGTATCTGAACGCCCCCCCCCACCCCCAAGTCTCTGTTGACAGCAGCAGCCTGAAAATTGCCTGTGTTTATGCTGCCTAAAACATTCTGTTTTCTTTACCCACTACCTGGCCACAATGTTAGCCCATATTGTACTCATCTGAAATCAATATTTTCCAAATCTTGAGCCCCCCCATACACGTTTCGATTTTTCGTACGAATTTTGCTCGACCGACTAACGTGGTCAGGAGATTAATCGATCGGGAGATTAATCGGATGCGGAATTATGTACCTGACCGATCCTGATTTCTCAAAATCGGCCCAAAAAATTGGTCGGGACCGCTTCGGGCCTGTCCGTAAAATTTTGGTCGATCTGCTGTTAATAAATAGTGTTGGGCCAATTGATCGGTGATAATTCGAATTCTGATTTTTCATGCCTGCCGACCGACCGACCGACCATAACATTTTAGGTGAAAATCGAGTCGGGAGAAAAATCGGAACGTGTATGGGGGTCTTTAGTTTTGCTTTCCAGCAGGGTTAATTTAAATCATAGTTTTCAACATAAAGACTTATTCTTGCTGGTATAACATTAATATGAGTGTAGATGAAGATTTTTAGAATAACAACTTTTCATATTAGGTTTTTTATCCCCAGTTTAGGTTTATCATTCATATTCGGACAACTTTTCTGTTGTACTCAGGAAGAGGGAAAAAGAATTATTACCTTATAATAACAAATTCAATAGACTTATTAAACAGAATGCCCTCCTCTCCTCACATTTCTATCCACTTCAAACAATCAGAAAATCATTGTTTCTATTCTATTCACTTAACTTCTTGAAACTTAGCACTGAAGGGATTAATTCTGTATTCACAGGTTTGTAGAACAATAGGATAATGGCTTTTTCTCAACTCTGTTCATGTTATACCACTTTTGATGTGAAGAAAAGGCATGTGATCTCTGAGTCAAATTCAGTTTTGAGAACTGCAATAGTAAACCAAGCATCTGTCATAATATCTTGTCATTAATCTTACAATTTTTATCCACCCTGGTTTCCAGTGTACCCCCAATCCTGTACCCAGTGAGAAGATTCTTACACATTATTAGGAGTACATTATTTACATTTACAACATATTTTATTATACTAATACCAGTATATTAAACCAACTGACCTGTAGTTTCAAGTCTTTTTCCTTTGCCACCCTTCTTGCGGGGGTACAATCACCCCCGGAATATGAGGGGGCTTTGGCACTGATGCTTTCAGTCAGTGAGTGGGTGAGAAGTAAGTAATGCCCTCTCCCTCCTTACTTAGGAGGGCGGGGTGTTCTTCTTCCTCCTAACTTACCACCCCGCTTGTCTGAACGATGGGGAGGGAATTAGGTTTACCTGTACTGTGTTCCAAAAGCTAGAAGTGACGTTAGAGAGTGACACTTTTGGAACACAGAAGTAATGTCACTTCTGGCTTTTGGAACGTGGACATGTCCCTCAGTGGAGTCACTTCCTGTAAGTTTCTGCTTCCCAGTTCATTTTCTGGTGCCGACCCTGGGTACAATATTAGCTTTAAATGATAAGTCAATGGTCCAACAACTAAACATCATTTAGGGGTGAATATCCTCAAAAATTATATTTCTGCACCAAAAGAATAAATGTAGAATTGGCTCCATCCTCCTAGAGCTCTTGCCTCTATGTGTATAAAGAAGGCTGTGCACTTACCTGGGCCACGGCCACCTGTGTCTGCTGCTGCTGTTGTAGAAGCTGGTGCTGGAGGAGCTGCACACGGTGCTGTGAGGCCAGAGGGGTAAGGACAGAGACCGAAGAGCCACAGCTTGGGGTGTGAACTTTTTGGGACAGGGATGAAAAGTTGGAACTATTTTCACTATCCTGTAAATAAAAGATAGGCTGGGTAATTTCTGATGAAACATGAACACACAATAAATTCTTAAGCTGTATGACTACACGTAGAAATCATCTCCTGTCCACTTCTCAATAAGAAAATGATATAAAATGAAAATTGAAGTTTTTGTCCTTGGCAATCAGCCATGGTGCATGTATTCTGATTAGCAGCTGATTCATTCCTCCAGTTTGCATCCATCTTTGACTTTGCAGTCATGGCAGTCATGGCAGTCAATCATCCATTAGGGGGCTGCAGAAGCCAAAGAATGAAACTAAAGCCCAGCAAGGACATTCAGTGACAGGAAAATATCAGACGGTTAATTAGGGCCACCAACCAATTTTCACAACGTTCATATTTCATTTACAGACAATTCACTGCTGAGGGAAGAGCCAGGATTTATTGGCCTGAAAATGTAAAAAGGCTTCTTATACACATGACAACAATACAGGGGCAATTGTATTTTCGTTTCAGTGCACTATTTGCTAATAAAAGCCAATTTTCTATATATTAAGGGTCCATTTACATCTTTGCTGTGCTTTAAAGGTGAACCTTGCAATGGGGCAAGTCTAGTTGTGGGCAAAAAATGGCCCTTCTATCTTTTTAATTTGCCCGTTGTCACCTCTTTGGTGTGAAGACGCTCTGGCTCCCCTCATTCCCTGCAATAAGTGAAGATAACACTACAGGATAATTGTTTGGATTGGTTCCTAGAGACCATAGTTTGCCTGACATAGAATGTTTAAACTTCTCTATCAAAAGTTTCTATTTATAATAGTTTTTTTACATATTTTCTTTTTTTAAATATCCTGTCCTAGCTACAAGGACTTAGGACCCCTATTCTGGACGGCCCTTGCAGGCTCTTGGTCAGGCCCCTATGTCACATTGCCTACAAGTCATCATTAAGGATGGTTGAACCTAGCTTACTTTGTGAGTTGATTGCAAAGCCTCTGAAAATGCCATCATCCCCAAAACGGAAAAAAGAAAAGATTTCCATAGCATATGGAGTTTTTGCATAAATTAAGTTCAAATTCGAAGTCAACATTTCAACTTGATTTGAACATACTTTATGCAAAAAAGTTTGTTAGAACAATACATTCTTATATGTAGCATGCCCTCAACAATTCTCTACATCTCCAGCATGTTTGGGGATGACACCATGCTCAAAGGCTTTGCAATAAACTCACAAATTTGAACAAGTTGAATAAAAAAATGTCACCATATCTATCCAGCATTGTAAGGGTTAATTATTTTTTTTACATACCTCACCCCTTGATCTTCCACAGCCTCCACTCTTCTACATGTGCTTCTACCCAGTGCTTTAAACTGTGGTCATAACCTCTGACCTCATCCCTGTCTCCTCATCTCCCATAACAAGGAGCCAATAGTCCACTGCTATATGTGAGGACATCAATGAATGTCTTGAAGTTTCGGATTAAAGAAGAGAGTGTTAGCCACCAGGGGAGCAAGGGAAAGGGTTTAAGGCATATAAACCTCATAGTAACAGTGGTCTTTAGATTTGTGCTGAACTTGGAGTTCATAATAGAAGCTGATAACCTTATGGCAGCTCCCAGAAAGTGAACAGATTGTCTGCTCACCCTAATTATTATATAAAAAAGCACACCCTTAGCATGCTCCATTGCAGGTGCGCTGCTCTAATACGTTATAGTTTCATTCAAGATAAATGACACTGCTATCAGTTTTTGTGGTGTTCAGCATGAGAAGATCCTAAAAAAACATCTCCATCTGGCTGGCTGAGATTCAAAGATTTCTATGAGGTATTTAGTTTGTATTGCAGGAAAAGGAGCCATTGCAGAGGACATTAGGGGTTTTTTTCTTCCATTTCAGTCCTTTATCAGATCTTACCTGGCCATTTTGTTGCTTTAGCACAGATAGACATTTGACAACGCCTAGGTCTGGTACAGACACAGCACGTTCACAGGTCCTCTTCTCTGCAGCGACTCTCTTCAGATTTTCATCAGCTTCTTCTGTATCTTTATTTTCTGCTCCTGTCAGCTGTCGTACTATTATAGAGAGAAAAGATTATAAAAAAAAGAAGAAGACTTTAATAAATTGCCATCACGCGCAGAATACAAATCTGCCCGCCACTTCATTTGCATGGAATTTGCATTAAAGTATAAAACATTTCTTACTGTATCAGGTGACAAAATATCTGCTTCTTCAGCAAGATCCTCCCAACCTGCTATTAACTCTCCCTGTTCTGGTTATGATTAGTATGTTAAACACAGAATAAGCAATTACAGGAGGACAAAGGGCGCACTACTCATTTACATATAAATTTATGGATTACATGCATGGCTGAGGAATATTAACAGGACTCAAATAAGCACATATATTGCCATTCGTCATTCTGTTTGACTGCTGCTAGAGCGGATGTTATTGTCATTTACATCTTTTTAGGAACCCACACAATACAATTGGCAACTGTACAGCCGGCTGAGCGCAATGCGTTAATGTACTTTGGTCTTCGGCTACCTTCCAGTTTGGCCTCTTCCATCGACTTGTCGCTCGCCCCGTCCGCATTCTGCTGTGCATGCTGAAGGCTCATTTTGTGACACACTTCAAAGGCCTGTCCAACTGTCCGCACAATCTGCATGGCCTGGCTCTGCAGAGGAAAAAAAAATAGATAGATGTAATTTTTAGATAACATCATCTCATGGCTACACATATGCAGGTCAATGAACCCCAAATATAACACAAGAGCAAATAAAAAATGTGTCATTACAGGTTAATGGCCTTCAGATTAACCTACAACACTCCTTATACAATACGACATTTACTAGTAGGAAGATAAAAGCTGTTCTCCTAAAATTCTGGACATGAAAGCAACTATACTACATGTAATATATTAATACAGCATCAGCTTCGTATTATCAATGTCTGATAGAAGAACAATCTGCTTCACCTTGTAGCATTGGTTCCCAAACTTTCCTTGCAGGGCCCCCCTTTTCTATTTAGGGGCATTATTGAGCCCCCCCCCCCCTCCCATTCAAACACAGGTTCAGAATGAGGGCCCGTGCCCCAGTTTGGAAACCACTGCCTTTATAGCAACCAAAACATTATCCTGCATACTGACATAAATCTGAGGTCTACAGGGTTCACTTTGGCAGCACTCACTTTCTTCTTAGACTTGAAGACGTTACATTTGAAAGTGTTGCTGGCTCCGTCCCGGGCAATATAACTAAATATCTTTAGATCTTGTGAGTCGTGTGAAACGTAGAATATTCTGAAAGAAGAAAGAAAAACTTTTCAGCCTGGCTGTCATCCTGTAAATGGCATTTCTTTCATGAATATTCAGCACAGCCTGGAAGAGGGACGAAGGTATTAAACATTCAGTAGAGATCTGGGCCAGGATGGAAATAGAATATGATCGTATTCTGGAATTGGGTGAAATTATGCTGGCAACCAGCAACTGCCTCATTGCCAACCAGCAGAATGCAGCTTAATTCCAAATTTCCCCTCTATGTAATCTTGCAGCAAGCTGTGAATACCTCCCAATATCAATTTTTTTTACCTAAAGTTTATGACTCCTAGAAAGACGGCCTTAAGCAGGGCAACAGTAGGAACCAATAGAAAGTATTTTTGCTCCTTAAAAAATTCTAAGGACAGGTGAAGCATTCTCCTGCGCACACCTTTCATTGTCACATTTCTGAGAGTCTACGATTGTAAATGGCATGGAGAAAGCCATCTTACCATGCATGAACAGAGTTTTCGGTTACACCACAACTTTTTTTTGTTGTTATAAAGGCCCATGAGGGATACAGCACATCCTATAATACTGTTCCCTACAAGATACATATCTTTTACAATTAGTTACAATTTTGCCCATTAAGAAGCAAAAGTCTAGATTAGGGGTGGAAAACACTGGAAAGAAAATGTTAAATGCCCCAAAAACAACTTGGGGCTGCACCACAACCTGACTGAAAGAGCTTTCACCCAAAGTTATCTTCAGACATGCATGAAATAAACACTGGGTAGAAACAAAAACCCCTCATACACGTCTCGATTTTCCATTTGATCGACTAAATTCAATAAAAAAAATTTGGCCAATGATTGAAAATCTATGGTACATGGTACAATTGTCCTTAAATTATTAAAATTGGTAAAATTTTTGATCGAAAAATGATCGGACGACCTGGAAAATTTTAATCAGTTGTATTAAAATTGAACCTATGATTGTTGTGACAGACACATTTTTGATCATTATTCTTTTGTTCCAATTGCATTTCTAATTGGCCGATATTATGATCAACCTAATTCATTTACTCTTTCAGTTGATTGAATTAAAATCGATCAAATATTTGTTCCTACAGGTGGTAAACATTACAATCGATCACTGATTTCTAGGACCAAAAAATGTTATTGAATTTAGTCAATCAAATGGAAAATCGAGATGTGTATGTGGGGCTTGAGGCTAAATTTACACTATTGTTTTATTCGGCTGCTGCAGGAAAACGACCTGTCACAAATGCCTGCAAACTTGATCAGGTGCTTGGGAGTCATTTAGATAACTACCCCATGACAGGTCTAATGGGCTAAAGCCCGAAAACAGACTGGCAAACGGTCGTGTTAATGTGTTAAATTAGCCCTTGAGAATGTTTATGCAGTAGGAATCCTTGAAGGTCTCTAAATCAGATAGATAATGATGGAAAGCCAAAGTAACTGCACTCACAAATCCTGTGAGTTTTCTTAAGAACATAAACTTGTGTGCATCTTGGTGGCACCCAGCAATACCAGCTTGTCAATGGCCATTAGGGGACTCAAACAATTAGCCTGTAAGCATTATCTCCATTTATAGGAAATGATCGGAGTGGAGTCAAATTAAAAGAGGGACAAATTAAAAGACTTAAGTGTCAGTTTTGACCCCCGGCCCTTAGCTTGCACATGGCTGGTTTAGGAGATCAAAAAGACCCAAGTGGAATCAGAACTGATAAAAGCAACAGGCAATATTCCTATTTTTAAGGTATATGTACTGCATACAAAACAATCCAAACAATCTATTTTATTTTGGATTGAGAGTCAGCGACTGCAAAGCCTCAAGGACAAGCTCAGCAGGCACAGTTGGAACCAGAGTCTTCTGAAGCTGAGGAATCATAAGCCAATAAGGCCATGAGCAGAATTTACAGGGAAAAACACATGAGGACATTTGTCTAGATAATTTGTGTCATAAAAGGAGCATGACCCCATCCAGAATCTTAGCTGACAGAAGCAATGGCCACATTTGACACCGCTTGTATGCAGTTTTAAAAAAGTTTTATAACGTGCCAATGTTTTACTCAGTGCTGTACATTAAATAATCTCTGAAGGTTATATACAAACTATGGTACAGAGGGAGGAGAG
>CM070040.1:42451943-42464757 GCA_036250615.1 Ptychadena robeensis
ACTGGGATGTTGGTTGACCCTAGATGCTATGAACGTTCTTTGATCCCCTATATATAAATTAAATTGATCGAGCCGTGATCAGACTTTGGTAATTGGACATTGGTTGGTAACTTCGATATTTCACATGTACATGCCGTTTTTTTGGGTTCCAGGCACCCTCTTGTGGCACATTTGAAAGGAAATATCGATCCATTTATGGCTACCCTAAGCCAATCAGCTTATGTGGTTGAATTGCTCACCTTCAGTCTGCAATGCTGAAGTCTTATTGACCATTTCTACATTTAAAGCATCCTCATCATTTATTTATCTCATCAATATTAGAACTGCCCTTTCTAATATTTGTGAACTCAGATGTCCTCCCCTCATTATTGGGTAGCAGCAGATACACTCCAGGGAACCTGATATACAGTAGACCATGCCTGTTAAAATCTAAAACATCTAATGTAAATGAGAGTGCGGCCCACACACAGCCGCCATTAAATGAGATTTTTCGCCTTTCATCTTCTATTTTATAAAGATAAATGTGTCGTACATGATTCCTCTTCACACCTTCAAAGCTCTGAAATCAATTACCCATCGCAGCCACCTCCATGACGCCAGCTTTGATCAGGGACTGCAAGCTGACACACATTGGAGAGAGCAATGTCTCGGTAAGAAGGCTTCCGTCTGGCATGTTACCAAGGATAAAATAAATATGCACAATTAACTATTTAGTAAAGCTCACTATTTAAATACTAAATTTATTAAACCATATATTTCAAATTAGTGGATGCAGCAAGAGGACTCATTCAGCTACTTATATCTCTGTGGAGTTCCACTCCGAGTTCAAGACTCTAAATTCAGAGTACAGTGGGGGAAGTGGAAAAGTACATCACAGTTGGGAGTCCTAGTGATATAACAAAATCCTGATTTTATAACACAGACGCTGTGTCTAATTTAATGCCCTCTAACAACTGCACACTACCCATATGCTTCTGCTATATGCTCAAGCGTACTGATTGATGGATGCTGGTAATTAGCATTCTCCAGGCTGTGTTATTGTGCTTATGAAAGCATGTGCTCCCAAGAATTGCACTAACATGCAGAAGATGTTTCTGCAGCAGATGAAAAAACCAAGGTCACAAATCGTTGTATGTTTACAATGCTTGCTTAATACTGAAATATAACAAATAGTATTGTCACTAGTGTTGATCTCGAATATTCGAATGTCGAATATTTTTTGCGAATATCGGCAATTCGAGAATTCGCCAATATCTTGAATATGTCGGCGAATATTCGCAATTCCGAATATTCGCAATATGGCCATGTATTGCGAAAATAATATTCGCATTGTGAAAATAAACATAGCATGTGACCATTCATTTTAAAGATTTTCTCGATGCGAATATTATTTTCGCAATGCGAGTATGAGTTTCGCAATACATGATCATACCGCGAATTTCCGAATATAGAATCGAATATTAGCAGAATTATTTGTGAAATATCACGAATTCGAATATTGCCTATGTCGCTCATCACTAATTGTCACATGAAATAACTTGCAAAGAGCCCCCGAAACACACTGGTCTTGGTGTAAAAAATAAGTAAAAGTAACTATTCTACTTATAAGGGATGGCAAACTCCCAAATGTGCACCTCCATGGATATCACATCCAGTATATCCCCAATCCAATTATTCAGACCTGAGGATGGGAAGAAGCCTTTAGAATGTTTTACAGCACAATGTAAAGGGACTGCAGTAAGAAGCAATATGACCCGTCCCTGAAGTCCTAGTTCTTGCTATAAACAGGTTCATCATCTCTGGTTACTACACACCTATGTCGAATGCTACGCTCACAGTATTCCCATCATGCATTCCTCTTCATCAGATCAGCGCTCAGTGGCCTCATAAGATGCACTCATCCATTATACATCATGGCCAGAAATTAGATTTTCACACATTTATCTAGAGAGTTCTGTGATTTCTGACACTTCACATTAACAGAATAAAGCTGAACGATAGTTCAGATAAGATGGTAATCAGACATGGAGCTTCTCCCACAATGCTGTGCTGCTGGAATGGCGCTGTATATACAGATTAATATACAATATACTCACCTTCTGTTTTTTTCTCACTGCAACTTTGACTCCGTCCAGAGACACAGTGATGCTGACTTTCTTCTTCTTGATGTTTTTGGCTTTGAATTCATACTGGAAGAAAAGATAGAGGGAGAAATTACCATGTGCCCAGGACTTTGCACTATATCTGGCCCCCTTCAATTGTAATGCTGAGCCCAGCTCACCCATTAAACCCTGAAAAAGCCTAAGGCAACAGTGATGTGTCAGATGAGACATCCTTAAACAGCTCTTCATGTCTATTACTGTTTGTTTTGTCAATTGAAAGACATTGCATTTTGATTTTGCCAGCCCCGGTGGCCGTTTGTGTTACTGCAGTCTTTATCCATAAAAAACTGAGAGACTTTGGAGTTCAAGTGACACCGTTTATTGGCTAAAGCCTGCCATACACACGCCGATGTGTGTAGCAGACTAGTCCCGATATCTTTCCAGGAGGCTAACGTGATGACGTCATCACGTTAGCCTCCCGTTGCATTATGGGGCCCCTTCAATCGGCCGGGCACCCTTTGTGTGCCGGCCATAAGCTGCAATGAAGACACCGCTTCATTGCAGCTTATGGCATCGGCTTTCATCGGCTCCCATCGGTCAGAGAAGATCGGACATGTCCGTTCTCTGGCCGGCCGAGAAGTGGGGCGACAGGGATCTGTCGCCCCATGTGGGCACATGCCGATTAGCGGCCGATTTTTAACCTGACCGACGGCGAGAGCGCGCATGCCCGTCGGTCAGATTAAAAATCGGCCGCTTATCGGCATGTGTATGGCTAGCATTACTGAAGTCATTAGAGAAGCAAGCTTTCGGGATATTGCAGATCCCTTCTTTAGGCTAATACAACATTTATACTCAAAAAGTTACAAGGACATAAATATTGAAAAAAAACAAATGTTTTCTCAAGACACACTAGACTGATTGAGGGGAGAGTGAAGGATTAGTAAGTGGAGATAGTGGTCAGAGTTAGGAAGAGTTATTGGGGGTAATAAAGATAAGGGGTATAAGGGGTAGAATTCAACTCTCTAAAGCCCCCCATACACGTTCCGATTATTCTCCCGACCGATTTTTCGTCCGATCCTGTCACCGATTTTGTCACCTAAAAATGTTATGGTCGGTCGGTCGGCTGGCATGGAAAAATCGGAATTCGAATTATCACCGACTCCATCAGCAGACCCAGATTTATTAACAGGCAGATCGGACCAAAAATTTACAGACCGGTCCGAAGCTGCGGTTCACGACCGATTTGGAGAAATCGGGAAATCGGTCGGGTACATAATTCCGAATCCGATTAATTCTCCCGATCGATTATTCTCCAACCGATCGGTTCGGTCGGCACAAAAATTAGTACGACAATCGGAACGTGTATGGGGCTTTAACAATTAAAATGTCAAGTGATAAAAAATGGAAGTACAAGGAAGTCACATATGGTGATTCCCAGACGACAGCAGGAATAAGCTTAGTATAGCTTTGTTTTTTGAGAAACTGGTACAGTTTAGAAGTAAAAAAATTTAAATATTTGTTTTTTAAACGCCTCCCTGATTGTGTAATTTGTCCCACCCACACAAGATCAGCACAGCGAGGGTTTGGGGTTATTAGCCGGCCAGATAAAAGGCTCCCAATAGACACCCGATTTTAGAGCCGATCGATTAAAATTCAATCGATTTTTTGAGCGGTGTCGATTTATCGGGTGATTGTTCCACACAATGTACGTGGATGAACATCCGATCGAAATTTTGGGAATAATCGGCCGAAAAGTGTGACATGTTGGAGAAAATTTTCTCTGTCGGGCTTGCTTGTATTCCATCGGCCTACTGTTTCATACTGTCCCTTATGAAGCCCATCAATTAAGGTACGATCTAACTATTACCATCCTTTAACTTCCTGTTGCAAAACATGTGGTGGTGTGAAATACCTATGGAAGTACTCGTATACAACAGTGATCAGAGGGGTAATGATTGGCAACAAAAAAGTGATTAGAAGACCTGAGACCCTGAAAATATGTTTCTTTGCATGATAACAACGGTTGGAATACACACCTGACGAAGCCCTTTTACACATCCTTCCGATCGTACAAAAAAAATCGGAACGACACTAACACCGATGGAAAAAGATTATAAGGTATCCGATCGAAATACCATAAAACGGACATTAATTGGTTGCGCTATTGGGGGTATACTTGAAGTAAGTATATCGTTTTCGAACGATCAAAATTATTGGATCGAGAAAACATCGATGAATTTAATCGATTGGCGCTAAAAGCGGGGGGTGGTTGTCTATGGGCGGCTTTAATGTCTTACCCTGCTTTAAATTCACCGAAACTAAATCTGACGTCACTTTTGGCATTTGGACCGCTGAATAACACACGTTAAATTACAGGTATGGCTCTCACGGAATTACATTTTTAAATATGTGCCGGCACTTTCAGATATAAAGGTTCCCTACCCCTGATATAGGGTGATGCTGTACAACACTATACATACAGTATAAGAACACAATACATACAGGATAAGAACAGATGCTGAGAATTACACAGCACACATAGCAGTAGTGGGCAACTGAGTTGATATGGAGGGCCACGAGTGTGGCCCTCGGCATCACTAACGGGCCGCACATAGCATTTTCAATCTGTACTGACTTGTATAAGCATTTTTCAAATAAAAAAATGACAGCAGGCATAGCTAGAAGACATTATGTTTATTTTTTTTAAATAACACATTTTTTTGAAATGATACTTCAAGCATTAGGGAACACTGTAGTATGGTAAAGCACATTTTGTGTCATATATATCATCGAAGATTATGTTGCTTCAAAACTATTGATTATATTGATGGGGCACATAACCTTCAATTCGGAAGACAGGTGAGTTCCTTTGCCCTATGCATTAATAGTTAGGTTTCTGGGGCCTTAAGTGGAAGACTGAAGGAGGCCGCCAAAGAATACCCAAAGGGCCGCATGCAGCCCCTGGGCCGCAGGTTGGGCACCTGGGACATCTAGTATATAGAGGGATGCTGTACAACAATATACATCCAGAATAACTCTACATACAGGAGAAGAACAGATATTGAGAATGACACAATGCATTTAGGATATGTGGTGGGGTGAATTACAGGGACAAAATCTAAGGACTAAAGAGGATGACTACAAGCTGAATTTTAAAATATATAGGGTTTAAATTAAGCTTATATGCTTTTTATATGTGCTCAGAGTTTGTTTTTGCAAGTGTATGACAACATTTATAGTGACATTGCATTCAAAAATGTATTCACAGTTTTCAATTATATTGCTTATTTTTTTTTATGTTTCTGCAAATGAGAATTGTATGTTAATGTGAACAAATGTGTTTACGGTTTTGTTTTTCCATTAACCGCCCTAGCGGTCAGGACGGCACCATCTCATCCAGCGCTGCTACTCCCACTACAGCACTGGACTGGTGCCATCCAGTGAACATCGGGGCACTGGCAGCGCATACTTACAGTTTTGCGCTGTCTCGGTGTCCCCGATGTGACATGCTGGCTGGATCCTCCGGCATCTTCTCCCCCCCCCTCCGAGTGACGTGATCACGTCACATCGGGGAGGTGGCGGGAAATTTGAAAGTAAATTGCATGAAATCAGTTTTTTCTTTGTAGAAAACTGATTTTAATATGCTTCTATGTACCAAATATCGCCGAAATAAAAAGTCTCTGGTGCCCCAGATGTGCCGATTTGCAGTAACCCTCTCTTGCCTGGTGTGATTTTACCACATGCATCACACCAGGTTAGAGAGGGTTAACTGCAAATGGGCACATCTGGGGCACCAGAGACCTAATTTGGGTGAGATTTAGTACATATTTGTGCCCTGATTTTTGTGTTTTCTCATTAATTTTATTTAAAAAAAAAATTATTTAACATAATTGTTTGTTTCAAACATTATTATAGTCAGGATGTCTATAAGACCCTTGTACGGACATATTTTGGGAAGTTACAGGCCTACAATATAAAGAAAATTTTACCATTGAAGTCCATGGTGCACTTTTGGTACAGAAATCTGGACCTCAGCAGTGCGCTAGGGAGGTTAATGTGGCTATTACTGGCTTTGAATCATTTTACTTACATATATTTGTAACAATCTTCTTCTCCAGCACTTTACAAATGTACTTATTTGGGTCTTCAAATGATCAAGAACCCCTGTTCTAACGCAACAGACACCAAAGTTTATTTAACGCGCCATATAAACTCAGTAAATTGGTTCCGGACAAAAATCACAGAGGACCCTATACTACATAGTTGTTGGTAGATCTAAAGGGTATCTGACAGAGAGATCTAAAGGTGTATGGCCACCTTAAGGCATGTACAGAGAAAAAGAGAAAAAGGCATGTACAAGGCTTTGTATAAAAGTGAGTTGATCACTACAAGCATGTAGCTGGTAAAGTTTTAGGACCCCTAACCTGCATATCAAAAATGGGTCAGCAGTCCCTAGCTTTTAGAGTTCTGGGAGGCCATGCACTGCTGTTTTAAATGATTCTCTTTTAAATCGGTTTACATACTGGGGGAAAAAGGAAGTACAACTTTTTTTAATTTTAAGGTTTTATACCAGGACAGAATTATCTGGTCATCAGCGAGTTCTAATACTATTTAAATTTTGTGTTTAGTATAACCACATAAGGGATTCTACTGTGTCGTTATTCATTCAAATAAAGACAAAATGTAGAAGCCTTATGTGGAAAACTAAGCACAACTCAATGAACAGTTTGTAGAACTAACTTTAGCAGAAATAACTAAAATAAATGTTTTTGTTGAACTTCTGCCTCACTCTTCTTTGCAACATTGCTTTAATTCATTAAGGTTTCAAAGCATTCACATTAGGGCCCCTCAGAATTTCAGTTGGGTTGAGGTCTGGACTTTGGGTCATTGCAACACATTTCCTTTTACACCATATGTGTTTTTACATAGACAATCAATGTTACCATTCACACTGCATGTGTTGCCTTTTTAAAAATGCAGCGTTTCCACATGTCTTTTTTAAAGCTCCCTGCTGTATGCCTTTTTAATTAGTTTGTCCTGCATTTTTCATTGATTTGCTCAAAAACGCAAATGCAAATGCAGATGTAATGTGAAAAATGCATGCGTTTTTGTAAATATGCAGAAACTCATGCCTATAAAAAATGCATGACTTTAAAAAACGCATATAGTGTGAATGGGCTATAACTCATTCTTTTGAAGATTTGCTGAGGCGTTAGTTTTCCCAAGCCAAGCTTCCGAATGCTTAGTATTAAGGATACTTATGGGTTGGCCGTGACGTTTAGCTGCATAACATGACCAAATCATCACCCTTTACCACTGTTCTTGACATTTGGTAAGAGGCCTGTTCCATTTATTCTCTTTCTGTCAAAAGTGGTACTGTTAATTATTACCAAAAATCCAAGTCTAGTTTTTAAAGAGAAGAGGCTTTCTCTTGGCAAACTTCCAAAACAACCAATTTTTGGTCAGTCTTTTCTAATTGTACTTCTGCACAAGATCTTTAATGTTATCCACTTATGAACACACTTTCCCTCTGCTAAATTATGGACTTAAAATTTCACACCCCTAACTGCAACCTTTCACAGTTATTCATATTTCCCTGCAGTTATCCAAGTGACATACATTTAACAAGTTGTTAGTACGCATATGAGCTTTGTTTCAATAATGCAGGAACGCATAGCTAGTATTTGGCCCCTTTTGAGTACCAGAGTACCACTTATGTGCACCCCTGTTTATAACCCTTAACTGCTTTCACATTGTTGCTGATGTCTTTTCTTCATGTGGTAACAACTATTTGACCCAGAACAGGGACTTCCAAAATGTTTGCTTTCATCAAGTGATTACACCTGCTAAAAAAGAATTAAACAGGCACAAGTGATTAGCAACACCTCTTAGGCTAAGTTTACACTGGTGGTTCTCGAGCTGTTTTCAGCTCAGAAACCGACAGTGCGCTCCCGCAGCTGCGGGATAAACGACTCCCTGTGATCAGCTGCAAAACAGTGCAGGCGATTACAGGGCGTCTAATTAAGGACCCCATAGAGGTTCTATCGCACGGCAGCCCAAAAACCGACCGGCGGACGCCTAATGTGGCATCCGCCGGTCGGTCTTGTTAAAGCGGTAAAAAACCGACAGTGTAAACTTAGCCTTAATGCTTACATTAGTAGTAAGGGTGTACTTATTTTGTTACACACTGCAAATTACTTTACTTAATAAATAATGACCAGTAATAACTCATACTTTGTTAATCTTAGGTTGCATTTACCTTATTATAGGAGCTGCTTATTAGCTTATAATTCATATTTTCATGGATATGAAGATTGTTTCATGATTTTATTTCTCTGGGGCACATACTGAATTATGATAAAAGAAGATCTCTCAGCCATAAATTATTCATCTGATCAGTCTAGAGATAGCTTTCCAGACAGGGACTATGTGAAAGGAGTTGTTTCGGGACAGGTTCAAGCAGTGCTTGAGTAGATTGACTACTTTTGTATTCACAGCGATAAGTTCACGATAAGAGGGGGATATTCTAAGCGGGCGATACATTTCATGTATGGTAGTTGTGATGTGAGTAAAGCTCCATTTCAAATGTCTCCAGAGGGCAGACCTCACAGGAACACTCCAAGCCCTTAGTGGCCTTCTGAGGCCACATGCTAAACCAAATACAGGAGAAGAAGAATCTGTCCAAATATAGACAACTTATTACTTATCATTGCCACAAAAATACAAGGAAAGAATTAGCTTTGTAAACTTTATTCATTGTCACTCATCTTGTTTTAATATACATGGCATTACCACCATTTGTAAAGCCCCTCGTGCATGTTTAGATTACTACCTGACTTTTCAGCTGAACGACAGCGCGTGATGACATAAAAATCGATAAAAATCATGCGGACACCCTATGTGTGCCAACATGTCTCCACTGTGTTCTTGGCATTCCTTTGGTGGGGGCCCAACAGAGCCGATCCACATAACCTGTCTGCAGCAGCGGCTATTCTCTTTCTGCCGATATGCCAGCCGGAGAACGCCTTGTTGGCAACATTGGCTTCCTAAATTTGATAAAGGGGCCAGACCAAGAGCCTCCTGGCATAGGGGTACCAATTCCATGCATCACCAACTTCACTAATGATGGCGGTGATGTGTAATAGGCAAAGTGTGACAGGGACATTGTTATCTTTTATTTCATTAAAAAATTGCTAGAAACCTGTTAATGCCATGAGGATACCCCATGGTTATTACCACACCACTGAATCCTTCACACAGCAACATTTGGATACCTCTAGCCATTATGTGCACTCATTGCAGAGAACAAGTGGAGGGTAGCATATAGCAATAAGGTAACAAAGGACCAGAAAAGAAGGCTAAATGGGCCGCATCTGGCCACCGGTTTACTCAACCCTGGTTTACACTGGGGGGGGGGGGGGGGGGGGGGGGGGGGGGTACCATGTTAATGCAGCATGATGATGAAGTACCATGTTGTAAAAGCATGATGAAACAGAGACATCATCAGTCTACTGAAAAATGCATACTGAAACGCTGCATTTAAAAAACGCAACGCTTATAGTGCTTCCACTCTCGTTTTCTGTCTGAGACATATTTGCAGAGGATAGTAGTAAGTTGTGTGACAGAGCAGTGAAAATATAGTAACTGCGAAGGACAGTTATACATATATTAAGCTGGTAAAGCAGCTTCTCTTATAAAACAACAAAGTAAAGGATTAGAAGATTACATGTGAAATAAATTTTTTCCATGAAGTCACAGGTTAATAGTCCGGTGAAATATTTGACTTTCACGCTACTCAAAGCCACACAAGAATGGGAATCGCTGGAGGCGGAGCTGCCAATGTACAGGTAGATAACCACACAGTCAGTGGAGATCCAGTCCTCCGGCATTCTTGTGACCTGATTATATGCATCATTAGCTCCAGCTTACAAGGTGTTCCACTGGTAAAGCTAAAGTCAGATCAGTGCAAACTCCAGAGACGCTTACTGAAATATATGAGGAACCATTCACCGGTCACACAGGTGCCCCCATACCCGGGGACAGCGATGTACTACATTTCACCGGATAATTTACTTATATAGCTCTGACATTTCCCCTAGTGCTGTACATGGAATATTAAACCATACACATCAGTCTTTGTACCATAGATACTTACACATTTTTGTACCCGTGTCAAATATCGTTGTTCAAAACTTATATAGCTCGGATTATTTCTGCAGTGCTGCCCATGTGTACAAAGACCGCACTCATTAGAGCAGACACATACCTTTTTTTGTAAGACAAACTGATATAAAAAAATAATTACTGTATTTTTCAGACTATAAGACACATTTTTACCAAAATTAATGGGAAAGTGTCCCTGCGTCTTATGGTCTGCATATTTTAAACAAATCGGTTTTTTTTTTGTCCCAACAATCCTGGGAGTAAAAGCTATGCATCCCAGGAGGCATAAATTTGTTCCATTCCCTCCAGCCAAGTAAAAAAAAAAAAACACTGCCAAGAAGAGATCTTATCTGCATTAGCACTAGCAGTACCCATTCTCTGAACACACTGACCAACTTATGGAGATACACATTTTACAATTATATAGCATGAGTGGTGTATTTACATTCTGCATTGCAATAAATACAATTTGTAACAAAGACTCATATCTCCTCCAATATGTAAATAGCTGCTCATGGGTAAGTTGTTCAGTTCCAGACTGTAAAATGTGTCTCTTCATAAGTTGGTCAGTGTGTTCAGAGAATGATTACTGCTAGTGCAAGACCTCCCTCCTTGAACTGGCCTTTTGGCTGGAGGAATACAGAATGAATACTGCATTACATTGCTGGAACATTCTGTATATTTACTTGATATCTGAATGGCTGTGTTTCTGTTTTTTACTCCAAATTTCTCTCCAAAACTTTGGTTGCATTCTTAATTTTAGGTTTTAATTAAAAATACATTTTACTGATGTAATTTATTCCGTATTAAGGCCTAATATTAGCCAGAAGACCTCAGATCATCACAACTCCCAGCCATACTGTTTTTATGAGGCACTATTTCTGCTGTGCCAACCCCTTAGGGAGGGACTGCTGAGCCCCTGAAACACATTGGCTATTTCTTCATTTGTATTTTCTCATGATTAAACCTTTGACCGGACTCAGTAAGAACTTTGGATTGACACTTTTGATTTCTGTATCTTTCCCCAGACTGTACATCAATGCACAGATAGTTAAACAAAAACAAGTAATGGAATACAGGGTTCTAACCCTACTTTACACATACAATCAGAGCTGACACACACACAAACAAATCAGAGCAGACAAACACACACAGTCATGATATATGCACATACACACAATCTTGAGTTTGATATATATGATATATATGTACAAACACACACACAATCAGAGCAGACACACATACAACCATGATACATGTACATACACATGCAAACAATCAGAGCAGGCAGACACACACACACAGTTATGATATACTTACATGCACACAATCAGGACACACACACAATCATGATATATATACATACAAACACACACAATTATGATGTTCCTACATACACACACACACACAGAGCAGGCAGACACAATCATGATATATGTACATAATCAGAGCAGACATACACAAAAGCATGATATATGAACACACACACACACACACACACACTCATAGCAGACATACACAAAAACTAAATCAAAGTAGATATACGAGCATTATGTTGTGATGTAATTTGTCAATGATTAAAGTTGTAGTAAAAACATTATTTACAGTGAAGTACACATTCCTATCCATCTCTATCGCACTAAATGACACTGTAAATCTCATGCTGTTGCTGCAAATGGTCTGCAGGGTTTCATGTTGGAAATTGGTTTTTGTAGCAGATATATAATTTCTCATTTCTACGGAAGACAATCCTGGCTGACCTGCTTGTGATTGCTGCTGCTGTGATTATGTGTAGCTTCAGAGCATGGAGAATTATCCTAGCAAAAACATCACATCATCCTGTAAATATTTAAATAAACAGGAGAATTTACTTATCCGTAGTGACGTGAACTTGTGTTGCTTTTCTAGGTATGAATAATGGAAAGTGAAACTTCATAAATGGTCAGGATTCAGGATACGAGTGGGGAGCACTTTCTTCTAAATATTTGATCAAACTTCTGGATCGACAGCTTTTATGGTCTCCAATGTGGCGGCACTGGGAAGTGGTCTTATTGGCCACCATCTCTGTGGCTTGTAAATAATTCAGCCATAAGGACATTGAACAGGAGTATGTTGCATGCTTACATGCTGACCTACACATAACATTTAGGCTGGAGACTTCTTAAACAATGGAGGGGGGGGGGGGGGGGCGGACCTGGGTGCACAACGTATCTAAATAACAAAGATGTGAAATGGCTTTGGTACATGTCATTTGTTGGGACGTTTCGTTTCCAGAGGTCCACTTGGAACCATTTTGATCTGAGTTGACTGTGTAACACAACCTCCAGTGTAATAGCAATACAATGCTTTCTGTAATAAAAATGTATGGTATATATAATACTAACATCTAACAATTATCTCCATGTACTTTATATTTGAAATGAGCATTTGATGAGATTTTTAATTTAGATTTTTTACCTCTTCATTACAAATAATTGGCAAGTATACTGTATATATATATATATATATATACACACAGTGGAGGAAATAATTATTTGACCCCTCACTGA
>CM070040.1:42466589-42477585 GCA_036250615.1 Ptychadena robeensis
CCGACGTCAAATAGACGCAGGCGGTGTGTGGAGAGGAGAGCGGCGCCCCCTCCATTAACAGTGGAGGTCTATGGCGCCGCCCCCCCCCACCCCCTTCAGATGACGCCGAAGACACGGGGCCTATCAGTTATTTTATGGGCCCATATGAAAAAATCAATGTAAAAATCTATTTAAACATGATTTTTACACAGGTCATCAACCTCTTAAATAATAGTAGCTTTAAGGCACTGATCATTGGGAGTTATAGCCATTCAGGGAGAAAGAAAGAAAAAAAGTGTTTGAGGAGGTTAAAAAAAATAATACAAGACGAAATAATTATTTCTGGCATTATGTCTGAAAGTTGAATAGATTTTAGTAAATAATTATCACAAGATAAAGTATTTGTGTTCTTCCATCTTATAAATGGAGCTTAAACAGTTCTCCATCACCCTAAACACCTTCCTCTGGCTTGCAGTTATTACCAGAACGGTGTAGAAGTTTCTGAATGAATTTTTACATTGATTTTATCATTAAAGGGGATACAATAAAGCAAAAGGGTTCCATTAAGGTGGATAAGATAATATAATACCACTTTTAATACTGTTCAGTTCGCAAATTTACATCAAGATTTGTCATGTATAAAAATTATTTACCTCTTGGAGGCCCATTTTCCTTATAACTTAATTTTTTATTGTATGGTAGCATAAGTTGCTGATATTTTAGTGGTGGCCAGCTGTGGTTCTTTTTTAAATGTATTTTACCTTGAATTTGCATTTAAAATAGCAGAGTGTCTAAATTGAACTAATAATCATAAGATACCACTACATAGAGAGTGGCTAGTTACGTTATGCATATTTGTGATTTGAAACCTAATACATTGTTATTCAGGTTTGGCAGCCATTTTTAGCAGAGTTCTTTCAGTGGTTGCTAGGGGCCCCATGAGCTGTGGTAGGCTGGCTTTCCTTTTGAATGAAGCTGCATAGTTCTGGGGTTATTACCACTTGGCAGAACTGGTGGCCTCACACTTTCCATAAATATAGTATTTTGAGAACCTCAGAGAATGGCATTATTCCCATCAACCACTAATGTAAGATGGTTTGGTTTTTTATCCATAAATAGTTTTTATTAGGATTCTCAAACTGTTCCTTAAGAAACATAAGAAATTATTATTATTTAACCAGATAAGGGTGGCATTCTTTAACATCCTCCACTTATTCCTTATCACAATGTAATCTTTTCGTATTTTCCAATCTCCCCCCCTGCACATTAATGACGCCAGGGAAGTGAGGATCCAGGGCGCATATGGCTGTATTTACATACAGGCAAATGGTGAGGGTACCCCCCACCTCTCCAGTGCCATCACCGACATCGAGGAGGTGGATCTAGGAGCTGAGAACGCCAACACAGCAGGACAGCGTGGGCTCGTCTGGAGCACGTAAGCTAACCAAGTGTAGCTTGGTTGGTAAAACAATCTGCCCTAAACTACAATTGGGGATGATTGCTAAGGAGGTTATTTTAACAAACAATGTCAATATGTGGCATTTACAATAAGAGAGAAAAGTGATTTTAAGATAAAATATTAAAAAGTGAAATTTACTATTTTGGTTACCAAACCCATTTTGATAATGATAGAAGGGATGTGGCACCAAGATAAAGTATATAATGTGAGGTAACCCCCCGTAAGGCCCAATTTGAGAAATATCAATAAATGTTTAAAAAAATTATACATTTTATAATAGATTCCTTCCTCTGCCTTCCTGTGCCAGTGCTGCCCACTATTCCTGTTTGGGGGGTGTGCACATCTGGCTATGGAAGGGCTCCTTCCGTGGACTACATGTTCCAAAGGCACTTTTATAAGTTACTTGCTGTACATGCATGTGCGAAACAGTGACGGGGTAAAGTGACGGACAGTGGGTAAAATAGGTAGGGTAGCCCCCACAACACAGGAGGTGTCAGATAAAAAATATTATGGCTTATTTTTAAAGATGAACAAATGCAGTAAGTGCAAAGAAACAAATGACAACAATACACGTGTATGATCATTATTTTATATTTTTACATTTACAATAATGCTTATATAGGATTTAAGCATTAAGCCACTGAAATGTGCAGAAATTGTGTTAGTAAAGATTCGTTGCATGGCTGCATGAGAAGGAAGTGAAGACTGTGTCATTGAGGTAAGTCACATATATTACCGAGAACCGAGAGGTGAGCTCCTTATCCCGTGCTGCGTCCATATAATAAATGCCATGATCAGGACTTTCACAGAGAAGAATGATTTATGGGCAGTAACGAGAACTGGCCTGATTTATTCCCGACTCCCAGCACAAAGTCTTCGTCAATCACAATGGTGAGCAATGGTCGATGGAGGCGATTGCACTGTGGCAGAAAAAAAGCTTATTAATTTCCTGGAAGCGATAAAGAGTTGGAATATGGTAGCAGTAACAGGAGTGTTAACACTCTGAGTGCTGTAGAGAAATTATACGGCTCCAAAACTCTGGGTCCTCTTGAGCTCCATTGGTGTCCATAATCGCCAAGTTTTCAGAACTGGGGTCTCGATTAGATTCCGGACCACTGCAATCTTTTTCAGGTATAGAAACCTTTTTAAGAACAGAAGAGTCTCTAAAGGTGGAAAGTCAGACACCACAGGTACCACTATTCCAGTGGTTCCCAAACTTTACTTGCAGGGCCCCCCATTTCTATTTAGGAACATTATCGAGCCCCCCCCCCTGTCCCTATTCAAACACAGGTTAGGAATGAGGGCCCGCGCCCCCCCCCCTGGATTAATTCACACCCCCCCCCCCCAGGGGAACCCACACCTCAGTTTGGGATCCACTGCACTATTCCATGAGCTCCAATCAGATCTAGGGTCACTGCAATCTTGCTGCTGCTAGCTCCATTCTTGCACCCACATACTGACTGCATCATAGAAGCAGGTGTGTGCGAACAACATATATGAAATAAATGAGGGGATTAGTATACTTTGTATTCAGAAAATTAAACTGAATTCAAGCAAAAGTTACAGAAATGTACATTACAGTGATAATATACAGGTTACTATGTGTTAAAGAACTCTATAAACTGAACTTGGCCCACTGAAATGAGAGTTTGAGTTTCCGGAATTCTTTCAGACAGAGGGCATTGTTTTTGTGACAAGTGACATCAGACTGGCAGAGGGAGCATCAGACTTTTGAAGTATAAAAAGAAAAGTTCAGTGAAGCTCAGCAGGGCGTCACTCTAACCAGCAATAATGTCACAGCACGTTCTGGCAGCAGATGCGGTCAATGCCACCATTCTGTATAGACTATAGATAAACCCAGTCTCTCTCTATTCGTGCTACAGGTCCGTCATCTCTCCGCTCATTATAGAAGGTCCTGGAGGAAGATATTCACAGCTACAGCACTCAGGAAACCAGTAAAAGGCTTTACAAGCTCAGCCAGAGGCTTCAGAACAAAGGCCAAGGCCGGCTTTTCACTCCTGCTTTTATCATTCTTGCCAAATGCAGAATGTCGGCTCTTTTCATGAATAAGTTGGGGGGTGACAGAGAAAGAAAAAAGGCAATCTAAACTGTCAGCAAGGTGTCAGTTAAGTTATAGGAGAAAGGTACTCTCTAAAATGCTGTCAGTTCCTAAACATTTCATGACTTGGTGTAAACAGTGATTGGATGGTGATTCTTTTCGAAGATTAAATAGGACTTCTTCTGCCCCAGTCTCAGCACAACTGACAAGCTAGCAAATGCAATATCACCGCCAGAGCTATAACAGCTGTAGGCCATGCTGCCCCTTCAACGCACCAGAAAAATTTGTCTTACATAATGGAGATCAAATTATCCTTTTTTTAAATCAATGTAACAATAGAGAAAGCAAGCAAGGGCAAACAATTATCTAAATTATTCTATAACGAACATAACAAAAGCATGGATAAATAGGGACAGAGCTGGTCCTTTCACCTCAGGTATCTGATACAGCAGCCCCTGCTCCATCATTTATCCCCTAGGCATGACACCACCATAATGAACTGTAGAACACTGTAGGTGGACATACACTGTTGGATTTCTTTGTTCAATAGAGTTAAAAAAACAATCCTTAAGCTGGGAATAGACGGTAAGATTAACCATCGATTCCCTATCCGATTTCAGCACTAGGAGCGGGCGTGATGACGTCATCATACCCACCCGCTAGTGCCAAGAACAGCACTCTTTATGTGCAGCTCATTACCAGCAAAACTAATGAAATTTACCGTCCTGTCGGATTACTGTGCGACAGGACGGCTGATTTTAGCCCAATCCTCGTTAGTTGCTGCATCTAATTCCTGCACGACCTGATCCCAAAAGGATGCAGGAGCGCACACGGCATCGGATCGGCAGTCGGATCGTGCAGGAATCAGAACGTCTATGCCCAGCTATAGGCTTGTGCCCATGCTCCATAGTATGATTGAATACAAATTCATAGAAATATCTAGAACACCTGTCAGTTACTTGAAACTTTATGATTTCGATAACTTTTGGTTAAATTATTTAAGTAGAAAGGGTGGGGTCAAAAACCCACGGCACACCAGGCAACATCCCGCGGCACACTAGTGGTTGAAAAACACTGCCTTAACTCCTTTAAAGCTAATGAGCTTTTTCATTGACTCATAGTAAGTTTGCCGTCTATGTATCTTTCTGGAGCCTAATGCTGGCCATACACATACCGATAAACGGCCGGATTTTAATCTGACCGACGGGCGTGCGCGCTCTCGCCGTCGGTCAGGTTAAAATCCGGCCGTTTATCGGCATGTCCCCACATGGGGCGACAGATGCCTGTCGCCCCACTTCTCGGCCGGCCAGAGATCCGACATGTCGGAAAATCTGAGCCGATGGGAGCCGATTGCCATAAGCAGCAATGAAGACGGCGTCTCCATCGCTGCTTATGGCCGGCACACAAAGGGTGCCTGGCCGATTGTGGGGCCCCAGAATGCAATGGGAGGCTAACGTGATGACGTCATCACGTTAGCCTCCCGGAGCGACATCGGGAGTAGTCTGCCTGCACACATCGCGTGTGTATGGCAGGCATAACTGACCTCATGAAGATTTGGGACATCTTGTAACTGTAGATTAAGGGGCATAAACAGGGCATTTAGATGTTTTTTCCCCTTGTTTCTAATCATTAACAAGGGTGATGATTAGCTTTAAGTGGAAAACATTGGTCTTTTTATAGGTTTTAGTTTGCTGTTAAAGGAGACAAAAGACACTATAATCACTACAAGGAGAAGCACTGAGACAGTACAGGTTACAAATCGGATACAATCGTTGAAATCCTGGAAGCTATTTGCCAATCTGCTTATAAATTCTTGTTGACGCATAAGATTATTGACCATGTTCCTGGAGTCCTAAATACACAGCTAGACTGGACCGAGAGCTTCCACATTCTACATTAACTGTAGAACTGGCTCCTATTCTCCAAAATGTATTGCCACAAACCAACATGCACCGCAGACAACAGCTGTGGTAGAGAACAAAGCCTGACCATGACTGGCTTGGCTGATGCATTACTAAGAGACAACATGCAGCTGAGGCATTGTCAGAGGACTGTCCTTGGATAGATAATAGATAAAGGCTTTAGCAAACATCACATCACAATTCCTATTCTGTCTGAATTCTCTGTTTAGTGAAAAGATAAATACAGGACTGGAAAACGTCAAGTCTTAAAGCAGGGTACAGACGGCTTGATATTTGAGCCCTCCGATGTTCCCTGCAGCAGCGTGAGGACGTCATCACGCTGCTGTCCAATATCGGCGGAGCCGGGAGACAGCTCTGCTCTTTCCCCAGCTCAGCCTATGCTTTGCATGGAGATCCGCGGTTTCCATGCAAAGCAACGGACATCGGCCGTATTTAACAGTCATGTCCGATATGGCTGTTTGAGCGTTATTGAACATATCTACATGTCTGTACCCTGCTTAAGCCCCCCATACACCTTTAGATCACTCCATACTATTTCCTTTAGATCTACCAACAACTATGTAGTGCCGGCTCCTCCCTGATAGAATACATAGTGATTTAAAGGTTTAGAAAGGTCCTCACATTACATGGTTTTGGTAGAAGAAAAGTTGTACAGAAATTGTATGGTAAGATTGTTAACCTGGGCATACATGGCTCGATGTAGTAACAGGAGCTCGGCCGAACAGGTTTCCACCATGTTGTAAGTAATTCCATTACTTTGCATGGAGACCGCGTGTCCCCATCCAAAGTAGTGGACGGGCTGGCAGCCACAGAAGTGGCAGAAGCGGCTCAATATCGCACCAGCTCGTCCACTACACGTCGACAACGTTATCGCACCCCGGGTGGATGGGCTTGTTTGATTTACATACTTCATTGAACCTTGTATGCCCGGCTTAAGACTAGGCATACACGGCTCGATACCTGTGCAATGGAGAAGCCGTATAAACTTCCTCGATATCAGGACACAGCACTTCTGCATCATCAATCCCATCCGATACTCGGTCCCCATCCAAAGTAATGGAAATCGAACAGGGTTTACCATCATGTTAGTTCCCTTAAGCTTTCTTTAATTTATCCCACTTAAAGAAAGACTGGATGGCTCTATTTTTTATTGATTTAAGCAAGTGAGTGGCATGAATGCCCACATCCCTCGATTGTGCTCGAATCGGTTACGAAAACGAGCCATGTATGCCTAGCTTAAGGACTTTATACAGAGGGGAAACTAGACAATTCCCATGAAGGATGTGACATGTAAACAGTGCGACTGCATAAAAAGTACTAACAGCATAAAAATGTAATATGTGGAATCAATGCATGAATCTCAGTACTTAAGCAAATATACTAAGGGTTCAGCCTGTATATTTTACTATTTCAAATGAGTCCCACCCTATATAACAGGAGGTGACAGAGCTCGCACGGCATGAATACAAGGCTCAGCCCATTACCAGCTTGCAGGGAGTTGGCCATTCTCCAGTACACAGGGGGACTGCTGGGAATTGTGCTGGAATGGCACGGCTGGATGCCGCACACTACTGTTGGTATTTGCGCTGTGGCCGACAGTAATCAACAAGCTTATCGGTGAAATCTGGCACATTGCAAGATGTCAGCGCATCCAGACGGAAAATGAAAAATATTCCAGATAGGGGGGGGGGGGGGGGGGGGGGGGGGGGGGGGCAGCGGACCAGCTGAGATAAATAGAAGGCTGCCATTCTCTGGGGAGACACAAAACATTATACAGTATAATTATCGCCTGCAGACGTTATACTTCTCATCAAGTGCAATAAAACCCGAATAGACCCCTACAATCATGGCAGGAAAATCGCTCTGTGCACAAATCTTAACCTCAAGATGAAAATATACAAGACTGCTGGCAATAAAAATGTTATTATATAGGCCGACCACAGCCAGGACACATCATACATTTGTATAAGGTTCAGTTTGTAACACATTCAAACTGTATATCAAGATTCCAGAAACACCCCTTGGTTTCTACACTCTCCACATCTTCAATAAACGGTCTTCTGATTTTATAAATGAAGCAGCCATTTAGTCACTATGTCACATTATCCAGGATATTACAGGGTCCTCCTATACCTGCTTAGAGTGCCCCAATACACCAAAGTGCCACCTATACCCCCTAAGTGCCTGCTTGCACCACTAACCCTACTTTTATATCCTGACTGCCCAATCACTCCATCTATCCAGAGCTCAGGGAATTTTGGCACGCATATACTACCATGCTGTGACCCTAATCATTCCTCAACAATAAATTGCAAATTTACATAATGAATTCCATGGAGTTCATCTGGCAGGGACATTTTGTGCAATATGATTCAATGAACCAGAATAAAGCCAACAGCATACAGTTGGAGGAGACACAGCTCTATGGAAAGGTCATTGTGACGTTCTTCCATTTGTCTTTCTAGCAGCAAAGTCGACTGGAACAAAACAGCAATTAAGAAGCAGAGTCCAGTTTAATTAAAGCTGCAGGGGAAAACAAAGTCTTATCATGCAGACAGAGCCTGTGCTATCCCCATGCCAATCCAGACTGGAGGCCCAGAAAGATAGGAGAAATGCTGTGCCCAGCCCAGGTAAACTGCCAGGTCTGGGGATACCAGAGAGACTAAACTGTTGCCAACACCATAATGCTTCTATCATATTGCTTCATTCTCCACCACGCAACGCCAATAGTACTCCCCAGCGCCAACTACATTTTACTTCTGATCTGCCTATCACACAATCTGCAGATGGAAAATGAAACGCTTAGTCACAACTTAGGAAACCCTGGCAGTTGTGTACATCACAATCAGAATATTGAAGTGTTGCTGTGTTTACAGGTAAATACTGTCATAGGGTCACAGACTCCCCAGGAAAACAAATTATCTCATCTAAATGGAGAACTCTAGTTTTGGCAGATGGATAAAAAAGCCTCATTGCCCAGAACAGGCAGTTTTAAGTCTCATTGAAAGATGGCCTCAAAATCTTTACATGGGTGCCCAAGCAGCTCATGTGGTAGCCAATACTTCAATGGAATGGAAATGTTTATTACTGATATTGACCTACCCAATTTTGGCAAGCAATGGCAACAGTTAGTTGCAGAAGGTGACATTCATTTTACTGGAAGTATTGCTGGCAAACAAGGGGTCTGTTTCTTTTTCTAAATATGCAATTTAGAGATAATAAGAGATTTTTAGGGCAGACAGATATGTTGTTGCATTTAGCTAACATAGTAAAATGATTAGTGATATTTAAAAGTAGGAACATTTGCGTACAACAAAACATAGAGCCGAATGGAAAGTAAATGTCATGCTGACCGTGTTCTACAAAATATTACAGTCTGTCCTCAATCAGAAAGGACTAAAAATTGGAGCTTTGTTACTGTCACAGGGCAACCAAACAGAAAATCCTACCTGGTCAACAGAGAAGGGTAAACACTAAAATAAAAACTAAGATATTGGAGGGTGGAGATGGTGTATGATGACATGATGGAGATCATTCAATGTTCATGTGGTGATAGACATTGTAATGCTCTACATCAATGATACAGACTATATAGTCTACTAAATGGTCCATGCTTGTAATTGTATAGTGTACCGAATGTTATAGCGATTTTATATTGAACAATGCATGATAAACTTTATATTCTGTATAATTTATAGCCCAGATACACAGGACAATTTACTGTATCCAGGACATTAATACTGTAATATATGATATGCATTGCAAGCTAGATATATATTCGGTACACTACACCTAATTATGCTTTGCTGGACATTTTATTCTCTCCACCAAATAAGTTGTGGATGTAATATGGTACATGTATCGCAGCCAGCATTTTTGGTAGTCTTGCCCCACTAATGTCTCCTCTCTATTAACCTAAGATTTGGCTTGCATTCTGGGCTCGAGAGAATATCCACCATTAAGAAATCTGTAAACCAAAACATAAGGGCTAGTTCACACTAGCTGTGATGGAGTATATTTGTTCACACTAGCTGTGATTGAGATGGAGTACAGCAGAGCAGGGCAGCTAGGGTCAACGCAATAGGAATGCAACAGGTTTTCCATAATAAACCTGTGTACCTTTCACACTAGACCTGCGCTTGTGTGTCTGGTAATGCACATTACCATGTGTTACTGAAAACGCTCTGCAGCCTGCATTTCTACAGGTGCAGCGCAAGCACCCCCCATAAACTTGTATGGGAGACAAAGCAAAGGGCACTGAAAAATGCTTTGTTCTGCTAGTAATGGGTGCAGTTAGCTGTTTTGCCGTTATCTACAAAAACCGCCACTGCAAGAGCAGCATGGCTATTGTGAAAGGGCCCTAAAGCAATTTGACTGACTTCTCGAGGTCCAGGAGAAATTGTATCTGTCAAATTGCAGTAGGGGAACTCACACATCATCTGGATGCCCAAAAAGCTTTGAAGCTGGTAATCATCATTTCATTTCCCAAACACAGTTTCTCCAATTTGGATGTGTTAAAAAGGGTACAGAGGAATTTTTGTGATTTTACACCTAAGGTTAAATTTAAATATTTGTATAATATGTGTACTGGCCTGTCGTATGCTTTCCAGTACGCTGTCCTAATATTGTGTATAGACTACTATACCCTTTCCATGGCATACAATATCCCGTAATCCAGACCTTCCATCTTAAAGTCTCATGTACTCCCCTATCATTGCATACATTCCACTGCACTTAATTTCTTCTAAGCTATATGGGCAAAAATAATGGTAAACCTGGCCAGTACTAGAACTTTTATATCATCTAACTCTAAATCCATTGGTATCACTAAAGCTGGCCATACACCTTTAGATCTCTCTGTCAGATATCCTTTAGATCTACCAACAACTATGTAGTATCGGGTCCTCTGCGATTGAACACAGGTAGATTTGATTGTTTAGAAAGTCCCTCATATTACATGGGTTTGTTAAAACAAAAGGAGAGAAAATCTAACAATGAAATCTAAAGGTGTATGGGGACCCTTATGGTGTGAGTCCTCCTTTGCTTCTATTCTACTCGTTAAAAAAAATCATGAGAACTTGTATGCTTGAACTTACATGGTCAGATAAGGTTGGATAAGAAGGACTATACCAGTGATGGTAAACCCCAGAGGTGGAACTTGGAGCCCTCTCTGTGGGCACGCGACCTGTCAGCAAGCACAGAGGAAAGAACTGCAGCCTATTGGCTCTCATTGCTTTCAGTTAGTTTTCCCCTCACTTCTGATAGCACACAGCGCCCCATTCCCTCTCCTATTCTATCTTATAAGAAAGTACAGTGTGTGTTTTCACTTGTGTAAATTAGTTGTGTATTTGTAATTCAGGTTAAATTGCCATGCTGCCACTTTGAGATAAATAGGTGGGGTTTGGGTTTCAGTCTGGGCACTCGGTCTCTAAAAGGTTCACCTTTACTGGCCTTTACTAATATCTCTATTCTAGTTAAGGTGTCCAATGGGTTTGGGGAGTGTGCCAAAACATTTGTCCAGGAAAGGAAGTTGCCTAATAATTATGCACACCTTATATAGGGTGTTGATGTCATTAG
>CM070040.1:42493683-42506675 GCA_036250615.1 Ptychadena robeensis
CTTTGATATTAATGATTTTTTGGGTTCATTGAGAACATGGTTGTTGTTCAATAATAAAATCATTCCTCAAAAACACCACTTGCCTAATAATTCTGCACTCCCTGTATTCCCACCTCACCACAATATCTCATATTCAATCCTCATAAATGTTATCACCATTTTAACCATACCCTGAACCTACCATGGATTCAAATCAACAATCATACCCACGTTAACCAACCGACCACCCAAAAAAACAAAATACACTATAAAGGTTAAGCATTTATGGACACCATCACACCTAAAGGGGCCATGCCAGCCATGTGAGTTCACTGAACCCAGACTAATGATACCATACCTTTATAGAGCTGGCTTAATGTTGGTAATGGCCAAAGTTATGCTGAAACAGAAAATCATCTACTGCAAACTGCTGTCTTAAGTTTTGGAGCTCACATATATATAAAAAATGTTGGGATGTCTGCAAACATTGGCCATACATTTTGTGTACAATCTCCAAGCCACATGCACAATGTTATTCTTTATTATATTATGGACTCACAGGAAGGAGGCTGAAGTTGCCATTTAACCTTGAAGAGTGCTTTCAGTCAGCATTTGAAGAAGTCAGTGCTGGTGGATGTCTTTAATATAAGGGGAGGGGGGAAAAGTCAGCATAATCTAATTGTTCCATTTAAGTAATAAAATACACTCTGACTCTGGACTAACTGAAGTGTAAATCCACAGAGAAAACATCATTTGACCTTTAAGGCGCCCATACACACATAGATATGTGCTAGAACGATTGCCGCTACGAGCGCTGTGCACGCTCACAGCCATGTATTTAGTGTATATCTAATGCGGCCATTGCAAAAACAGGGTTATTGGACATGACCGTAAATCAATGTTCCCGGGTCCCCATGCAAAGCAATGCCTGGCCAGGATGACGCAGCAGGGCTCATCAAAGGCTCATCTATCTCACAGGCATCGACCCATGTATGGCAGCCTTTAGTCCCCATTTTTCCTTACACAAAAATTGCCAGGCTTCCTTGGTTATAGGAATCTGCACAGCTAGTTCAGAACTACCTCATAAAAAGGTAGAGACTAGGGCTGTCATTGCCCACAGAAAAAAAAAAAAAAAAAATCATGTTATTCAACACTTAAGACTTAAGCTGGGAATAGACGGTATGATTTACCGTTTATTCCTTATCCGATTCTCTGCAATAGGAGTGGGCGCGAGGACGTCATCACGGCCGCCCGCTAGTGCCGAGAATCGGACGGCACTCTTTATGTGCAGCTCATTACTTTGGCTGGGGGCAGCCGTCCCCAGCCGAACTAATGGAATCTGGTTAAAATTTACCATCCTGCCGGATAACGGTGCGATCCGACTGGACGGCTGATTTAAGCCCAATCCTCGTCAGTTGCAACCTCCAATTCCTGCACGACCCGATCCTTAAGGGATACGGGAGCGTGCATGGCATCGGATCGGGGGTCGAATTGTGCAGGAATTGGAACGCCTATGCCCAACTTTACTATTCTGCTGTGAAAAATATACACGAGCAGCATAGGAAGACATGTAATTAATTCTGGATCTCATTCTATGGAACAAGACGAAACCGCAGAAAAAGAACATAGATCTTTGTCAGCAAGATCATTAATTCAAGGACACACGTATAGACTGAAGATCCACTGAAGATCCAACTACGACATCTAAGACATCCTTGCTTATCTGTGTGGCAAGTTTAGTAAACTAAAACTAATAGCATCAATATGGTGGTAATACATTAATTAGTGGTTTCCAGTTAACAGAAAATGCTAAGTGTTGAATTATTATTGGTGTTCAGTTCAACAATAGTGGCAGAATGATTTTTTTTCTAGAAGATAGAGAACATTCAGTGAGTTTAATCATTTTCTTTGTAGGAAAAAATGGCTGCCGAGATTATGTAAAAATAGGTAAATACTAGACTGTAATAGTAGACCTTGCCTCATACAGCTAACTTGACCCTTAAGATGGGCATACACGTCTCAATTTTAATAATAGATAAGAGCACAATCAAGCAATGTGTGGCCCTTGAATCTATTTAAAAAAAAAAAAAAATTTTTAAAAATTATCGACCAAAAGCCCCCCCCCCCACCACACAGCCTGTGATCGGCTCCCGGCAGGGGAAAGGTGATGGAGCCTAGCACAGCAAGCACATCCCACTGCAGAGACGAGTGCTCGGTCCTGTGTGTCTGCCTCTCCGCGCTGCCAATCAGCAGTTCCCAGCCAGTGTAGTGAGCTATTTTCCTGGTGGAAAATAGCTCACAACACCGGCCAGGGTCTCCATGGAATGGGAATCGATGTGCACATAGATTCCCCATTTGCTTGACCATTGAGCGCAGCGTTGTGACATCACCACACTGTGATAAATTGCGGGCTGATTGCACGGTTATTGACCCATGTATCATGACTAGCTTTAGTAAACAAGACTCCAGATTATTGGTCTCTCCACAATCAGAAGCTATTAGTGCCAGAACCTATAGCAAAGCAGGAGCTGGACTCTGTCCCCTTGCTTCTAAAGATATGTGACCATAAGGCAACATAAAGCTTGGGTTAAGATGAGACGTTGGGTACTCACAAAACCCAAAACTAATAGAAGGTAAAAATAAGACAGTTGAGCAAAGTAATCAAACAGCAAGAACAGATTGGAGTTAGGAACAAGTACAAGTATGTGCCTCTCTGTCAATCGCAGAAAGTTTCCACTTTCCATGGTGGAAATAGGGAATTTAAAGATACTCAACATCAAATATAATGGCGGTCAGCCAGTCCGGCCAAAATCATGGAATAAATCTCTGGTAACAAGTCCTGTCCTGAGCCAAAGCCAGAATTTGTGGACCTGGAAAGTTCTCCACTTTCCAGGATTTTAACACAAACTTCAGTCCATTCTCCTACAATACCAGAAAAAAGTAGGGGAATGCTGGCTGAACTATGAGCATGCCAAATATTTTTCTCTGTTTCTGTATTCTGGAGTCGGTTTTCAGCCCGACAGTTGAGTTAGGTGCGTTGTGCTGACCAGTTGAAAAGTGTGCTGGGGAAATGTTGTAGTACTCTGTGTATTGTAATGTGATCTAAGCGACCGCCATTGTTATTTAATGGAAAAAATTAATCTGTGGTTTTCTTCACTTCAACGTGTCTAACCGCAGACTGAATTGTAGAAGGTTATGAATATCCCCCGGAGAGGCCTGTCTGCATCTAAATACTGCACCATGGACGGATGGCTTCTCTATGTCTAGCTGTCAGATTTTCCAACACAGCCTGTCAGTTTTGCACGAATATCCAACAAGCAGATGGCCGAAATCAAAGTTTTGCTGACATTTCTCAGTCTGCCGTCATGAGGCAGTTATGTTCTGCATGTGGTCTGTGCTTCTGCTATGTGAATCGTACCCTGAATTACAATAGCTACACTACCCCATATGACCCTTGCATGCCTCCTCAGGAAAGATTAATTCAGGCTCCATAATTGCCATCTATAAGTGTAAAGTTTACCTATTACTGCTGCAACATATATAAAGTCAAGTGATAGCCAGTCAGTTGCTTTCTTTTAGATTTTGGATAAAAATGGAAGTGCTAGACCAGACATGGGCAAACTTCGGCCCATGGGCCATCTCCAGCTTGTTCAGGCTTTTAATCCAGTCCGTTGTCACTTTAGCGACTTGTGTGAATATGATGGCACTGTGGACGCAGAGGGAGCAAGAGCGTCTTGTCACCAACATCTTAACATTTTGATCGAAATACAGCAGGTTAATTTAAATGCAATTTAGTCACATTTTGTTTATTTATACACTCACTGGCCACTTTATTAGGCACACTTGTCCAACTGCTCTTTGACGCAAATTACTGATCACATGGTGGCAACCTGCATTTAGGCATGTTGACATGTTCAAGACAAACTGCTGCAGTTCAAACTGAGCTTCAGAACACCAGGTCCACTTCTGTCAGCTCAGAACAGGAAACTGAGGCTACAATTTGCACAGGCTCACCAAAATTGGACAATAGAGGATAAGAAAAATTTCACTCTTGGTCTGGCCCCTCTGTAAAATTTAAAGTGGACCTACCACCAGAAATCTATGTTTTTATGAATGGCACTAGAAGTGCCAATAATAGGGAGGAATGCAGTAAAAAAAAAACCTCAAAAACTTACCTGTAATGAGCAATTTCAGAAGTTAACCCTCACTTCCTGGTTCGCTGAAGGCAACACATGAAACTGGGAGTGTTCAGTGATCTTCTATGGGAATTTCAAAGCTTCCTCTGACATGTTGCCTATTTCTGCCTAAAATGAACCAGGAAGTGAGAAGAGCTGTGGGATTATCTTATTTAATTGCTCATTATAGGTACGTTTTTGGGTTTTTTCACTGCATTCCTCCCTATTATTGACACTTCTAGTGCCATTCATGAAAACATAGATTTCTGGTGGTAGGTCCGCTTTAAGAACCAATTGTGGCCCACAAGTCAAAAAGTTTACCCACCCCTGCACTAAAATGTACTGTAAATTATGTAAGAGTAAATCATTAGACAGTGAACAAGCCACAGTGGATGGTCAGAGACTGAGGACATCTGGAAGAAGATGGTCAGAGACAGGATGTAAAGACAGGACGAAAGACTGATAAAGATCCCTCCTATTGTAACCCCTTAATAATCAATCCTCCCGCATTTGCATTTGGCCATATTATTATAATCTCAGAAAAGAATGTTCAGAGACACACACAGACAAAACAATAATAGTTAACTGTACAACTAAAAGCCCGACTAATATTTTCTTTCCCCATGACTGGCTATGACTTGCAACTCTAATAGAATGATATGCAATAGAAAAACAAAAACTACTGGCTGCTGGGGCCCTAAAGTCCACTTCATAACTGGGATCCAACGTCCACAAATGGTGGCCCCACTCATTAGACTGGAATGCAAAATCTGATTTTATTCAAGGCTAAATAAACAACACCATAAAATTAAAGCAGTAAGCACATCAAAGTCACATGAGGCAGTGCACACCGACTAGACTGAGGGCTTGACTTTACTATCCGTTAAAACCCTCAGTTGAGCGCAGGGATTTTAACGTAGTGGAGAAGCCACACATTGAGAGTGAAGCCCCCAACACGTTGGTCAGAGCCTCCATCATGTTAATGTCGACGCTGAGCACCATGACGACATCAACTCAACAGAGGCTTGACGAATGACGCATCCATTGATAATCAGTGGACGCGTAATAATGATGTATGACCAATGTTAGTTATACACCAGCCCATTAATTTAAAAGGGGCTGAGTTATCAGATGCACTATGTAGCGTGGCTGTTTACGCTACCCTAATGAAATGAAAAAGGTGGGGCTTGGGCTTATTGGATGCACTAACATCAGCCCTAGTCTTAATCAAAGTCTTTTCTATGACTTAAGGCAGACAAGACAAAGATGATTATGTGAATTTGAAACCTTTGTTTATCTTGTGGCTTTTATTAAGTGATTAGGTGCACTTCTTGAATAGCCTTTGTGGATATTAAATCGAATAGCCTAGCTCCAATGGGATTGGAGTATTACTAGTAGACTCGAGTGACCCAATA
The DNA here is from genome assembly GCA_036250615.1 of Ptychadena robeensis. Classification (NCBI taxonomy): domain Eukaryota; kingdom Metazoa; phylum Chordata; class Amphibia; order Anura; family Ptychadenidae; genus Ptychadena; species Ptychadena robeensis. Next base: position 42,499,253 of record CM070040.1, read on the forward strand.
TACCAGTCATAACTGTACAAAACTGATATTATAACAAGTGACCCATTTCTAATGGAGTGAATGTGATACTGTTCTCTGGCTGGGATGCGCTGTTACAAATAAACGCTCCTGCAGCCCATGTTTGCAGAATTTCAGTTGATCTGTTAGAAGAAAAATAGAAATCTCACCCGTATCCTTCTCATGGCAGCCACAATTTCCACCCGGCTATTGGGTCTTGGCACATCCAGGCTTCCGATATACTAGAAAGAGATAAAGATGGTCAGTACTCTGATCTACAATGATTGGGTGGTAAAGATCCCACCAAGAGAAATGCCAAGTACTACAAGTAAGTATCTGGACACATTTGGACTGAACATAGGAAATTACCTATTCATTGCAATTTTCTGGTTTCATCTCCTGATATCTAAGTTAAGCTGGGGACAGTAAAATTTACCGTCGATTCCCGGTCCGATTTCGGCACTAGGAGCGGGCGTGATGGCATCATCATGCCCCCCCGCCAGTGCAGAGAATCGGACCACACTCCTTATGTGCAGCTCATAACTTCGGCTGTGGGCAGCCGTCCCCAGCCGAACTAATGGGATCGGGTTGAAATTTACTGTCCTGTCGGATAACTGTGCGATCCGACAGGACGGCTGATTTTAGCCCAATCCTCGTTATTTGCTGCATCCAATTCCTGCACGACCCGATTCTTAAGGTAAGCGGGAGCGCGCACGGCATCGGATCGGCGGTCGGATCCTGCAGGAATCGGAACGTCTATGCCCAGCTTTACACATAAAGGCAACCAGTTTGAATGTCTGTGGTCCTCTATGTTTTAGGTATCGTGTAGATATCATCAATATAATGCATTAAATTCGACATGAAGTACAGAAGCTGCAGAGTCTGATTTCCTAAGCTCATGTTTGGGAAAGCTCCTTCTCTGGGACTACATATCCCAAGAATATTGTATGATTTACTTGCTGCACATGGACACACAAAACAGTGACTGAGGATGCACACACAGTGGTGGCTACATACAGAGCTCAATAGAGTCCCAACAGCTATGGTAGCCACCACAAAACAAGAAGTGCTTGGTGCACATATTAAAGAGGACCTACCCCCTTGGTATCTGCTTTATATTATCCCCACCTGGTGAAATCTGTATAAATGTGGTGGTGCCCCACCCCTCCTGTGACGTGCACCCAGCAGTGTCCGCAAGTGGATGTTGAGAAAGTAGACGTCTACTTTCCATAATGCCCATGTGCCCGGCAGCCAGATCTGAATCTGGTGATGCTGGAGGAGCGGAGCATCCCCGGATTCAGATCTAGATTGGTGGAGAGCGGAAGAGTCTTTCTCCTCCATCTTACATGGTGGCGCACAGGAGACTCCAGGCATGCAAGTGTCCAGGCACGACACTCCAGACACTCTACAGCAGTGGTTCTCAACCTTTTAAGATCCACGACCCCGGAAGCAACGTCCTGGGTTGTCACTTTTGCTTTCTAAATACCGGAAGTGACACTCCTTGACATTACTTCTTGCATGATCAGGTAATTGTAATAAACACGTCTAGATTTTTCGTTCAAGCAACCTAATTCAATAAAAAATTTTTGTTGATGGATTGAAAATCTATGGAAACCCACATGGTTCGATTGACCTAAAACTATTAAAATTGGGAAACTTTTTGATCCAAAAATGATCAGACATGCTGGAAAATTATAATCGCTTGTAATGAAATTGAACCTTAATTCAATTCCGCTTTCAGTCGATCCCAAAAAAATTTGATCAAATATCTTACTACAGTTGGCATACATTACAATCACCGATTTCCCTGACCCCCCAAAAATGTATCTTTTTAAGTCGATTGAAAAGAAAATCTAGACGTGTATGAGGGCCTTAGGGGAGTCTCCCAAACCTTGAAGCCTAAAGCTAGCCATACACGGGGGTGCCCCACAGCTCGGCCAGCCAGAGAACGGACTAGTCCGATATTCTCTGGCCGATGCCGTTAACTTCAATGAAGACCGGCATCTTTATTGAAGCTAATGGACGGCACACAAAGGGCGCCGGCCGATGCGGTCAGCTCTGGAAAGTAGCGTGATGACGTCATCACGCTGCATTTCAGAGCTGATCTGTCCTGCCCGTGTGTGAGGGCCTTTAACAAAGCATCTTTTGTAGATAACCTATATTATACACAGATGGGGTATTCTGCATTTCATCAGTTCGGATCCACTACCTGTCTGGAAACACATTTATCATGCCTGGATTCTCAACAGTTAGGGCTGGATCTCTCATGCAATCAGGGGCAAACGGGCACGGCCGAAAATCGGGGACATGCAGACTTCTGATCGCCACTGTTTGCCACTGCAAACAAACGCCAGTGATCTCTGATCGTGATTAGGATCGCGGGAGATCACTTGGGGATAAAGCCTTGATGGACTATTGAACCATTTTAAGGTGTGAAAACAGATGCGGAAGTTTGGCCCTAGTGGAGCCTAACTTTGTTGATGAGAAGTACGGTATTTCTGCCCGCTATTCATCCACCTGTATTTGAAAAATCAGTTTGGAGTGGAACCATAGCATCGTCCCTCTGACTAAGCAAGGAATCTATGGAGCATTCATGCAATAAATGTTCACATAGAATGGGAACGCGTTTTAGGCAAGAATGTCAATGTTCCTTATCATCAACAAAGATAACCTCTTAACTGCCAGATCGCTGTAGGCGACGCTGGCACCTGCTGCACTTTAACTGGGTTGAGTGCTAGCAGTGTAGTCAGACTACAAGGGTTACTCTATGAAAACTCTATAGATTTGTTTGCACATCTACAGTTGTGATCTTCATTTACATACCTTGGGAGAATTTGTAAAACTGTAAATGTTTAAGGATATGTGTTCAGGCTTAACTAATTTAATTTACTTTGAATGGCAGAGAATAGCACAACCATCCAAAAAAACTGCGCTAGGGATAAGTTCCTCTTCTAAAATGTGTAGACCGGCGTCTTCATTGAAGCCAACGGCCGGCACACAAAGGGTACCGGCCGATGCTGTCAGCTCTGGAAAGCGGCGTGATGACATCATCATGCTGCATTTCAGAGCTGATCTTAGTAGCTCTGTCAGGCCCCCACTCGGTACATGTGTGGGGGCCTTTAGTACAGTGAATTGGCCCATCTTAAGTGATGGAATGCTTCTTATACTGTAAATGTATTTTTTTAGCATGGGCTTTTGGTTGCAATCCTAAAGTTCAATATTAGTCTCTACAAAAGCACTTCCAAGCATTTGAGGCTGGTCTAGATGCTGCTCCATACTGTGAGGGCCCCCATACACCTTTAGATTTCTCTGTCAGATTTCCTTTAGATCTCCTTTTGTTTTACCAAAACCATGTAATATAAAAAGAACTTTTCTAAACAATCAACTCTACCGGTGTTCAATTGTAGAGGACCCGGCACTACATAGTTGTTGGTAGATCTAAAGGATATCTGACAGAGATCTAAAAGGTGTATGGCCAGCTTAAGAGGGTGGCGATGTGGCAGTCGCACAGTGAAGACTTTTGAATGCAATGCATGCTTCTTTCTGTTCTTACAACCTCCTTATTGTACATCTCGAAAGACTACCACCACTTGATTTAAAAGAACGATATGTTTCTGCTAACGTGGTGAAAAGGTTATATTTGTATGTTACCATATTTTTCAGTTTCTATGCTAGTGATGATATTAGCATGCATATTACATTGAGCCAAATCAAACTCTGTCTCTGCTGCTTTTAATTGGCTCAGCGTCAATCTAACGCTGCATCACACCAACCAGCTCTACATTACTGATGGTATTTTTCTTCTGTATCTTTAGATCTCCCAAGATCTGTTTTTTGTTCCATCAATTCAGCAACCTGTTTTTAGCAGGTTCTATGCCAGTTCTTCAGCTTTGATCATGGAATCCACTTAAGTCAGAACATCTCTGAATGAATTTTAATACGTAATTGATCCATTGATTACAGTCATGGAAGTTGTCAACTTAACTTGAACCTGTGCCTATTAAATTGCAAAAAAAGGCAAATTCAAGGGTATGTAAACTTTTGCTCTAATTTATACACTGGTTAACTAACTTCACTCCTACCTGTTCTTAGATGTGTTGCACAACACATGTTAAAGCTAGCCACACATGGTTAGATTTTAGCGTTCAATCTGCGTTTTTTGATGAAAAATTTGATCGATTGAAAGAAATATCTTTTCTGCCCACAGAGTACAATCTATGATTATTGATAAATTTTTGTCAAATCACCGATTGAATCGTGATCGGACAGGTTGGAGAATGTGTCGATTGTACAATCATCGAATTACATTCCTTGCAGCTTTTTTTTGGTTGAGTCAATGATACTCGATGTGTGTGGCTACTTCCCTTTAATACATCACTTCTGACTGAAACTATAATCGTATGAGGAATTTAAATCAACGATTTCTGATTACTTCGGTGAACCTTTCAGGCAAAATTTTTAAATAATCAGACTCCCCATGTGGTGTACATCGATTTAATTAAAATCTATTTCGATTTTTTCATCAAACTACAAAATCTAATCTAACGTCGATTGAACGCTAAAATTTAACCATGTGTGGCTAAGCTTTAGTGTATCACAAAAATGCACACTATATACAATGTCATTAAAAGCAGATAGGTGTGGGCCAGGCCTAAAACTACTGACAAGTGAGGTGTTAAACCGCATCGGTGATAAGGTGGAATCTACCGAGTAGCAAGTGACCAATTAGTTCAATGATATTTGAAGTAAGAAAAAAAATGGGCATACATATTCTTTGTGAGAGCACCTCCAACACAGCATGTGTTGTTGGAGATTACAGAAATGCAGTGGTTTGTATTGAACAAGAAATGGGCCAAAAAGGTGTATTGGTGAACCAAAGGGAAGGACATTAGCACAGGAGCGTTAATGATGAATTTGGAAAAGCCAAGGATAGCCTATATGGTCTCATTTTATAAAGGAGAAGCATAAATAGCTGAGAAACTGGTTGGTATGATGTGAGTGGCTATGTACATGTGTTTTGTTTAGCTGGGGAAAAAGTGCGATGGATGGTGTATTGGGGAGCTGGTACAGATGCATTATGTGCAATGATCTAGAAACTTGGTATGGTGCTTGGCAAGTAAGTTTTACATGCACCACATACATAAATACTGTTGCAGGCCACAAATTTGTGGCAATTGCTCTTTTCATGAGGATTATGCACACCATCACAGAGGGAATCATTTAAGGATTATGGCAAGTTCAAGGTGCTGTGTTGACCACCTAATTCCACAGTTGCATGGCACAAGTTGAAGAAAAAACCCCCCACCACAAGCTGCAATTAGCTCAGGCCTTGGTCCAGAAGGGCTTGTCCCCACTTAGGCGATCACCTGTATTCTTATTGCAGCACGGCGATTGAGGCCATGCATTTTATGGGGGTTATCCCCCCCCCCATCAGCAATCGGACGTGGTGCCGCCAGCGATTTTAAGGGCTGCTCCCCACGTTTTAGATCCCATAGACATGAATAGGTGTGTTTTAAAATTGCATCTCAATGATCTGAGAAACAATTTTTTTTTAATGCCCCCCTTCCCCCCATTCATGCTCTATGAGCGTGATCAGGGGCGATCGGGCCCACACACATGCTCAGTAACCCCCTCCATGCTAGCACTCAAAATAATGCCCCTCTATCTCTACAAATTCATGTCACTGGAATGGGGTATTAAATGTGACATCACCCAGTCCCAACCGCCATGCTCCCCCCCCCCTTTCCCGGAATGTTCTTTGTCCCAGAGATACTGGAGGGAACAGAATAGCAGAATGGTTCACAATAACAATCCTCTCCCGGCAGAGACTAATCAATGGTAGCTTTGTTTGTGGAGTAATCCGGCTGGCTCTGAGCAACCCTTCTGCAAGTTTATCTCTCCGCAAGGGGCCCTTTGGCCAGCAGGAGGCAAATTCAAACTTGTATTGGAAAAACCGTTGCAGGAGAAAAATTTGAACTGTGTTAAAAAAAAACAAAAAAATCTTCTTGGCCACCTACTGATGGAACTAGTTCTGTGCTTCTTCAATACATATGGATGTAAATGTGGTTTAGATACATTGAAGACGTCGGCTACAATGTCCTTTGAATATCACAAGAAAAAGCTCATAAATACAGGCACTGTATTTTTGCTGTATGAATCATACATCAAACCATGTCTGACGCTGCTACTCAAATGGAGTAATGGATAACTGAAGCTGCATTTCTGCAGGTGTTCTTACCATTCGGTAAATCGACAAGAAAGCTCGTGCAGATTAAACATTTCTTCCATTCATGATCTTCTTGGCCCAAACCCAGCAACCACATAGAGCTTTAAGCTGTGTAGATACAGTGGCTTGCAAAAGTGTTCAGCCCCCTTGAATATTTCCACATTTTGTCACATCACAGCCACAAACATAAATCAAAATCCTACATGATTCCAAATTTTTTGTAAAGCAGGATTAGGCTACAAAAAGATTTGCAAAGCCTTAAACATCCCACGGAGCACTGTTCAAGCGATCATTCAGAAATGGAAGGAGTATGAAACAACTGTAAACCTACCAAGACATGGCCGTCCACCTAAACGCTCAGGCCGAACAAGGAGAGCGCTGTTCAGAAATGCAGTCAAGATCTACAGCTCAGGTGGGGGAATCGGACCATAGGACAACTGTTAGTCGTGCACTGCACAAAGTTGGCCTTTATGGAAAAGTGGCAAGAAGAAAGCCATTGTTAACAGAAAAGCATAAGAAGTTTGCAGTTTGCCCCACATGGCGTGGGGGAAACAGCAAACATGTAGAAGAAGGTGCTCTGATCAGAGAAGACCAAAATGGAACTTTTTGGCCAAAATGCAAAACGCTATGTGTGGCTGAAAACGAACACTGCACATCACTCTGAACACACCATCCCCACTGTGAAATATGGTGGTGGCAGCATCATGCTCTGGGGGTGTTTCTCTTCAGCAGGGACAGGGAAGCTGTGCAGAGTTGATGGGAAGAGGGATGGAGCCAAATACAGGGCAATCTTGGAAGAAACCCTCTTGAAGTCGGCAAAAGACTTGAGACGGAGGTTCACCTTCCAGCAGGACAACGACCCTAAACATAAAGAAAAGGAGAACATACGAGAATCTCCCCTGTAGAGATTACAAGGGCGGGGGGACTTTAAAGGCTTAACCAATATATGGGTTCAAGTAGGTAAGATATAAAATTTTTAATTTATTACATTAAACAAAAAGCAAAGGATGTAAAATGATAACAGCGATATTCGTCAAATATCAATTGTGGATACATCAATCACAGGCAGTTGAGGTACACAGAAGCATGTGTCCGGCGTCACACTCTCACAAAGACCTAAAGGGTTGGTCAAGGTTGCAGATCATAGACCACACATGAGAGTGTCCCCAGCTGTTTAGCGTGACCCCGACGCGCGTTTCG
>CM070040.1:42506775-42516780 GCA_036250615.1 Ptychadena robeensis
ACGCGCACAACCGCACCAGTTGAAACTATATTGAAGTTTCCAATGGATGCGGTTGTTTGCAGCCGCGCGGCTGCAAAACGCGCGGGGTCGCATCAATGGAAACAAGCCCTTAGGCGATTAACCGTCCGCAGAAATTGCCAGGCGATTGTTTTAAAACAAAAAATCACCTCCATAGAGAATAAATGGCCACGATCACCTCCATTCAGGTCTATGAGCACGATTAGCAGAAAATAATCACGGCCGCTGACCGCCGGAACATGGGGAGCTGCAATTGGATCGCAGCCCCAATCAATCGTGATCCTATCAATGGGGACAAGCCAATTGAAAGTAGTTTAGGCGATTGAAAATCTTGAGCACAGGCGATTAATCGCCCAAGTGGGAACATAGCCTTAAGCAGGATACAGAAGCTAAGATATGGGCCAAATCGGTGGCCGCTTTGAGTGCCGTGCATGCTCGCGGCCATCTATCTGGCCCATTAAAATTTGCGCCCACCACTGTTTTTGAGCAGGACACATCAATCCCGCTCAAAAACAGCCATATCAGACATGACCGTAAATACGGCCGATGTCCGTTGCTTTGCCTCGAGACCGCTGGTCTCCAGGCAAAGCTTCAGCTGAGTCGGTGAGAAAGCAGAGCCGTCTCCCCAGCCCCGCTGATATCTGACAGCAGAGTGATGATGTCATCACGCTGCTGCAGGGTACATCGGACGGCTCAAATATCGAGCCGTCGGTACCCTGCTTTAGTCTTGTCAACCCAAAGCACATTGTTCCAGGAGTCTTGTGATCTGTTTAAATCAACTCCTAATCCTAAACCAGGATATATGTTTCTTTCACAGAGAAGATGCATCTTTTCTATAGAAGCCATACCTGTTCAGTAACATTGTAACATGAATGTCAAAATGTCACATGCTGATGCCTGTAAATCCTCAGACCTAAAGCAGACCTACCACCTTGTACACTTCGAAGATCAGATATTGAAAATAAAAAAGGGATGTCGGCTGCAGTGATGAGCGAAGCCACCGTGCGGAAGTGGCGGGCCACCGGGCGAAGATGTTGGACCCAGGAATTAATTTAATTTTTTTTTTGTGTAGCAGTTTTCCAGCATTCAAACTGCTGCCAGGTGAGAAATTTAATGTTCATATTTAAAACTGCTTTAACTCTGATAGAAGCCTGTCTTGGTAGTTTGTTACTTGTGTAAACTCTTTTTTAACTGTATAATTAATAAATTGAGATTGTTTGCTGCCTCGACCAATTGGAATTAATGACTGCTTTACGATTGCTGATGTCTATCCCTTGGCATTGTGGTAACACACAGCTGAATGATTCATGCCAAAGATATTCCTGCAAATCAGCACTTTTATGTTTAGGAAAATGGGCCAGGTCTGTACCTACAGAATAGAAAACCACTCTACTCTACTAAACTACTACTCCACTACTACAACCAATAGTGTAATTCATACATTTATCAGGACACTGTGTAGTAAAATACATAGGTGGGGCCATAAGGTCCTTCCTGTTTTGGGGAATATTGCCCCCAGGACTTCTGAGGTACAACAGTGGTATTACCAATAGACTGAAAAGTACTCTTTGGTACTCTGGATTGTAGCTCTGTACTAATTGGAGTTCAATGTACCCATTAATAACTAATCTACTGGTCTACAAGCATACGTGTCTTTGGCAAAGAATTTAAGCCATAGATTAGCACATAGCTTTTCCAGACAAACTTCCTGCAGGAGAGTGCAGGTAAATGTGTACACACACACACATAAAAGCCTTACTAGAAATGGTGAGGGAGATGCCTAAATGTTGACATAAGCAAACAAATTGGATTGAGAAGGAAACCGAGCCAATGAAGAACAGAAGCGCCTGTGCTTGATCCGCTGTTTCCAGATATGACATATAAATTGCATGCTTATGTCGAGGGGTGCACATAACTTTTAGTGAGCTTCTGAGAGGAGTACCAGGAGATGGTGTTGGGTACTCACCCCATATGTAGGGTGGTCTTCCTTACCGGATCTGCATCAGCTTCCTGCATGGTAGCTTCTGCTGCAGATGGATCCTTGTTCCTTATTCAGCCTCCAATTAACTGTCTCCATCCACAGGTCACCAGCTGGCTTCAAGTCAAAAGCAACTCTCACAGCACAACACTGATTGAACCCTCAGATCTCAGTAATGCAACCCAGAGATTTTCTGGGTTAGTAACTAACAGCTGAGATTACCTGCAGTTCATATGTCATCCTTTCATAGTCATATTCCAGCTGCCACACAGTGCTTTTATCTTGTCAGCTTTTACCCTTACATATGCCTAATCTGACTTTGAAATAGCCAACACCCTTAGAAGTCCTTTTGGTTTATTTATTTATTTACATTCCCAGTGTCACACCCCTTATTACAACCTTTCATAGTTTTTCATATTTCCCTGCAGTTATCCAAGTGATATAAAAAGGTATACATTTAACATTTAGCTGTGGCCACCCAGACACAGAGCGCCTCCAAGTTGTTAGTACGTATATGAGTTTTGTAACAATAATGCAGGTACACATAGCCCTTTTTGAGTACCAGAGTACCACTTATGTGCTGCCCTGCTAATGTTGATATTTCATTGTTCAACTATTGATTTCAGCTTGATAGCTTAAATTCAACTCAATAATGAAGTGGCTAAACCATGAGCCATAGGGGTCAGCATTTGCTGCGGAGAACCACTATTAAGGTAGGCGATTGCAGCTTTAAGTAACTTATTCTCACTCAGGCAGATGTATGTTTGGTAGCAGTAGGGACAGACAGTCAGAAAATCTTTGACAATAAAGTTAAAAACACAAGATGTGCCAGAAAATGAAGGATGACAAGCATAGATCAGGCCAAGTCTGGTATCATCTTCAACTAATTAATATATTTCTGGCTCCACACTGGAACATCTGGACATGTTTTTCTATCATATTAAGACTTATACTGCCAGAAGTGGAGAAATGAAATTGCACATTGATCGTTTTTATGTAGAACATTAAATGGAGAAGAGAAAAAGAAAAACACATATCAGAAACTTAAAATGAATTATAGCAGATGGAGGTGACATCACTCGTCCACACATCATGGAGACTCTGCCAGAGAGGACGCTGTACGCCCTTCACCTCTCCAGCGTGGCTGTGAAATTAACCCTCAATGCACATATATACACACACTACACAGAAAATGAGGGTACAGAAAAGATGACGGATGCAGAGGGAACCCAACCAGATAGAATTGGACTGTAATTTGTCAAAGCAATATTTTTTTTTAGGTTAAAAACAAAAGGATTTTAAGTTGTTTTGTACAACAGGGACCCAGATAGAAACTCTCCCAACTTTATAGTTACAACTGAAGTCTCCATTCAAATTGTTCAATGATATTACCTATTTGTCTAGCCCCCCATTCACCTTTAGATCACTCCATACAATTTCCTTTGGATCTACCAACAAGTGTGTTGCCAGGTCCTCCCTGACATATGCATAGATATGCGCTAGACCTATGGCTGCTTTGAGCACTGTGCACGCTCAAGGCCATCTATTTGGCCCTATGACGCAGCAGTGCTGCGCCTCCAGCTCTTCGATGTCAGACTGCAGGGCGATGGCATCATCAAGCTGCTGCCGGGAATCTCGAACGGCTTGTATATCGAGGTCACTGTGTTCCTGGCTATAGAGATTGGAAGGTTTAGAAAAGGGCCTCATATTACATGCTTTTGATAGGAGTGGATTCTACAGAAATTGTATGGTAAGATTGTAAGGTGTTCTGCTATACGAAGAAACAGCTGTAAGGATTGCAGACATTGACTTAGGGCCCTTTCACTATATATGCACTGCATTTAAAAAATGCACGCTTTTTTTTTGTGCGCGTTTTTACATAGACAACCAATGTTACAATTCATACTGCATGCGTTGATAATTGCAATTCACAATGCATCTTTGATACATTTTTCATTGATTTGTTTAAAAAGGCAAACGCAGATTTAATGTGAAAAAAAACACATGCATATAGTGTGAAAAGGGCCCTTAGCCCTGTGCAGCAATGACAAGTAACCTTAAAGGAAACCAACACAATAAGAGACAGTAAATATGTAATAAACAAACGTTTCTTTCAAGTGATGTTACAGTAACTATATAAATGACTCATTAGAATTACATTGCATTATCCTCCATCTTTGGAGACCAGACCAAGCCTACCCCTGGCATGGCAGAAGTTTGTCTGATAACACTGCAGTCTTTCTCCCTGCTCCGGAGTGTGCCGCATTCAGCAACATGTTGGAACAGATTTGATTCAGGTGCAGATTTTTATTTTGATGTGCGAAATCATTTATCAGAAACGCAGGAGATTTCTCTCTCCGCCATCATCACTTTCTGCACTCAAGTCCTTCATTTACTTGAGAGATCTGCAGATCCCAGAAATTACCATTGGCCATTGTGCTGCAAAAGATGTTTTAAGTCACGGCATGCGATCTTTAGACAGTATGAGCACAGGCTGTCCAAACTAAATAAATATTTGCTGGAGATTTTTACATTACTCCGCTATCTTTATACAGCCACATGAATTCTTTTTTACTCATCGCCTTCCAGTGTTTACAGGAAGCCACAAGCACAGCGGCAGCATGAAGATAATTAAGTGGCCCTGTTATCCCTGAGTGATGCAGCTGCCTTGCACAAGAGGAAAGTTTTCTAGAAGTGGCACGGTTCCCAAGATGAGGAGCCAGGCGTGTGCAGCCCCTCCGAGAGGCTGCCAGATTAATGTGACATGGTAACAGATGGTGAGAAACAATGCTGGGGCCTTAAAGTGTATGGAGACCCCAGACAGGACTACCCTGCTCCACTCGCAAAATAGAAATGTAGAGAGTCACATCTAAAGAAGGTGAAACGCCAAGCCATTTACTACTTGGAACAGAAAGGGGTCACACAGTTGACACATTGATAGAATATGAAATGTCAAGCCTTTTTTTTTTAAACTTAGAATAGAAAGGTGGCACAGACGATGGATTAGGGTGGACACATCTATACAATGAAAATGGGACACAGCTGACAATGTGGGCATATTGGATTACCATTATGAAGGAATAATGGGCATTGCCAACAGTGAACAGAGTTTTGCCAAACTCAAGTCACCATTACCAGGAGCTGCATTTGTTCCTCCATAATTTGTGTTGGTTCCTTTCTGCAAACCAAAACACAGACTGGCCACTCACGACCATTTGTAGCTTTCAGATCAGAAGGACATGGAAACCACCAATGGTCAAACTTGAGTCTAGTCATTGTGCCAACAACACTGCTGCTAAATACCTCAAGGTCAGGGGGAAATTGCATCCCCACACAGCCCGCTTTGTCTTCATTTATCTAGAAGAAAATGTTCTACTCGGGTTTGAGCTCCTGTACAGCAGGGATTGGTGCCAACATATGTCCTCTGCAAAATATAGTAGGATTCACCTGTATATGGACAGGAAAAGTGTCACTTGTTTTTTTACATAAACCTGCTGAACTGTAACAGATGAAAGATTTGGGGAAGATTCATTCCTTATATGATGGGCAATGCTCAGGTTTATTTTATGCCACAAGCCGATTATAGCTTGTCAATAAAGCAGGGGGGCTTACTGCAAAAGGAAAAAGTAAGAAGCCTGGCACAGGAGACAGAATGTGACAGATTGTGAGCCAATAATCCCATTACAACAAAGGGATGAAGATTACAAATACAAAAAAAAGTTATTATCCATTTCAGCATATGGGATAGCACCATGTGCATCATCCTTTAATGGGCCAACCACAAAATATGCACCAGTCCATCTACACCCTTATCTTACAACTACAAACTAAATGGAAAAACATTAGCAGACTATGCAAAAACATTGGTTTTTAGTCCAGTCACAGCTTAAATATGAATCTTTTATTACATTTTACCCAGTGCTACAGATTTATAACCAGTATTGTACTTGCTTTTTCAAATAATAGCACCTATTGATATCACAGTATGGGCCAAGTACAAATGTGCACCCACTTTGGAAGCTCCTATTTGGTTTCGAGCCCATTCAATATGCATGCTATAATCTATTTCAGGCAGGTCGGACTAAATATTAAGCCAATTATTCAACTAGCTATACAAAGTAATTGATTTAAAGCAAAAATACAGCCTTTATATAGAGCCATATATCCAGCTTAATATGAAGAGCCTTTGGTTTCTGGCCAGATACAGATAAAATATGGAGTCATCACTCAGACATCTATACAACGGTTCCAGACACGTTAACCCTTTATTAGTGAAAGGCCAAGGACACCAAGCTTCTCATATTGTAGGGTTGGGATGCAGACAGTCAGACGATGGTTGAAGAGAATAAAACAAATCTCAAAGAACTTTTTCTAACCTGCTGCGATAAAACACTAATAAGACAAATAGTTGACAAATAGTTTTAGGGCAATGCTGTGCTTCTTCTCTCGTGGATTTTCCTTGCAGGTATATACAGCTCGTGCAGAGTCTGAACATGAAACAGGTTATGCTTTGGATGTTGTCCAGATGCTGCGCACATCAACTTATATCAACTGAAAAACAGAGACGCTTGTGTCAAATGGAAGCACTCTAAATTTGACACATTTAAAGTGCTTCCAGTGATAATCAATGGGACCGAACCGTCAAGATCGGTTTGTGCCATTCTGCTTTATTTTACAACACGGCTTACCACGTTGCCCAGCGTAAACATGTCTGAACATGACCTAGCGCTTCTATTGCATAAGAATTGATTTTGCCAAAGGACTGGATCTGTTCCTTTTTTGTCTTGTGTTAAAAAGGCATCAATTATGATAGAAGGTTCAAGGTTTTTCAGTGGTTTCTTGTTATGGGAAATTAAAAACAAAACCCACAATGCTGCGCTGTCTAATGTGGAAGAATGTCCATGTCTGGTACACCATGGTTTTGGCATGCAAAGCCTATCTAGCATGAGACCCCCCTATCTAAAGAGAAATTAGTGTCTTAACAGAACCAATGGGAAAATGGCCATGGAACACATCATGGTCTATTGTTGCAGAATAGTCTCTGCAAGAACAGTATTTATAAAACAAATACACATGTAGTGGTGGGTGAGATGATAAGGTCCATAGGGCAGAGATGATCTGAATACACTGCAGTTGTGCAGGCCTCGGGTGGCACACAGTCACTGAACAGCCTACAGCTTCCTCTATGATAGGATCCAGAACCCCATCCCCCAAAACGCTGAACCCCATTATGAATAAGACATAAATGTCAGTGTACACAATACTGCTGGCGATGTAATAACATTATTAATTACCAGCAGTGGACTGTATTAAATTGGACATGGCAGATTATTTCTAACAAATTTCTCCTGTCCTCTCCAGAATAATAATGAGAACTTCAGTAAGCAATGCTGATGCCAAGATAAAAAAAGACCAAACAACTAGAAGCAGAGGATTTGTTCAAAGTCATAGTGACCCACAACCAGGAGCTCAATTTCATCGAACTATCTTTTGAAATATAAAGCTGGAATATGATTGGCTGTTAGGAATGACTAATATCTTTAATAAAAGGGGGTCTATCTGCCAGATCGGTTTATATTAGGAAAACTATAGCCCACCCCATAGAGAAGAGAAATGGGGGGGTGACAAATGCATGGTCACCTCACACAAACCTCATCCTTATGCATCCCATATTCTCCACAATCGCACAATGTACACATTTTCACCACAATATAGAAGATGCATGTCCTGTATTATGCATTACATATGACAAGATACATTTAAGAAGGATACAATTAAAACATTATAATTTTTTTGTATCAAAGGGCCATCTCTGGGACAATTTAATGTGAATGGATATGCTTTCCTGGGACATGACTGTGCTATCTCTGACTTTAAATGACTGTAAGCTCCTTTGGTGCAGAAACTGCTGTAAATGGTTTGTTGCTCTATATGCAACACTACTGAATATGTCAGCTCTATATAAATGCAGAATAGGAAACTGTTAAGCTGGGCATAGACGTGCCAATTCCTGCCCGACGATTGAATGTCGTGCGCGTTACTGTTACGGCAAGGAATCGGATGCGCCAACTTGCAACTCTGTGGAAAACTGACTTAGGCCAAGTTTACACTGGCGGTTTTTTACAGCTAGGTAAATGACCATTTAGCGTGGCCGACCGGCGGACGCCACATCAGTCGGTTTTCGGGCGGCCGTGCCATAGGACCTCTATGGGATCCTTAATAAGACGCCCTGTAATCGCCTGCACGGTTGTGCAGATGACTACAGGGAGTCGTTTATCCCGTGGCTGCGGGACTGCACTGGTGGTTTCCGAGCTGCATGCGTCTCCCCATTTACTCTGAACATACGATCATTTAATTGATCGTAAAGTGATGAAAGTGCACACCACATTGGTTAATAGATTTATCATAGATTCCTCAAATTCATTTGATCACATATAAGGTCAGGGTAGCTGTATCTGAAGTCCTTGTGTATAAGTGCCTGCCCCCTTCACTAGCCCGATCAAACAGGAAGTGATCGAGGGATCAACCAAACATACCGACATGAGCGATCACCTTCTGTCCAATTCTGTCAATCCAATATCGATCCTTAGTCCATAAAACAGGAATCTATTCCTAAGCAATCGATTTTTTAGGTCGATCGAACCAAAAAAAAATATGGACGTGTATGGCTACCTTTAGACTAACTTCTTACATTTACTTCTCTGAATACACTTTATTGAGGCAATAAAAAATGCAATGGGCAGGTGGCCACTGTGTATGGTGGTAGGTAGTCACATCAGGTGGAAGCCAACTAATGGTAGGAAGAGAGATTTTATGGAGGTGGTAGATGGTCAGGAAAGGTGGTTAAAGAAGGACACTGAACGGTAAATGGTCATGGCAGGTGGGGATGTAGGAGTGAGACTTTGGATAATTACAGGTAACGTTATTAGTGTTATGCCAGTAGGTAGTTGGGATATGACAGCACAATATGTGATAACTAGTCTAAGATATAGTAATAGGTAGACAGGGCAAATAATAGTATAAAGACAGTGGATACAGTAGACACATGGTATGGCATAGTAGGAGTACAAAATAAACTATAAATCAGCGTGTTGCAGGTGGGCACAGAAGACAATGGTTAGCAACTAAGCATGGGGGAAGCGATTCTTCAAAGCGATTTGGGAAGCAGTTGATTAGTCTATTGCAGAAGGAGGTCAGGAGCACAGTAGGCGACAGAAATTGCCCAGGTCAGGAGAGAATAAGAGTATACAGTGATTGTAGGTAGGTACACCAAGTATTACAGACAAGTGAAGCCATGTGGGCACAGTAGATGGTGGTGTTAACCATAGTTTGGGACATGGTCACAATTAATGATTATGAAACATGAAGTGGCATTAAATGGTTATAAAAGGAACAGTAAATAAAGCATGGGTAGGTAGAGGAAAGTATGGCACATGGGCACAGTGAAAATTACCTTGGCCTGGAAGTTGATGCCATGCTGGAAGGCTTCCTCATTATGTAGTGGGATACGAGAATCACATCCATCATCCACCAGATTGTACCGACTCCTGACCGGCATAGTGTCCCTCCCAACCTGCCCACTGTATAATTAAGTGGGACTTCAGCTAAGCCAAAACTGTACTGAGGACTTCTAGAAAAAGAGGGTCCTTAACCGATTTCCTAGAAACACAGACATAAGATGGTGATCCTCAATGTATCTCAAAGAATGCAAGAGGTGAGAGAGGTCCTCAAGAGATGCAACACAAAAGTAGAAGGGGGTTTTGTGGGACACAGAGGTTGGATGCTGGTCCTTGGGGGATCTACAGAAATACAAAGGGGGTCCTCAGTTCTCCAGGAACACAGAGGTGGGCAAATGGTCTTCAGTAGATCTCCAGGAATAAAGAGGTAGCAGGGTGGTCTTTAGGGGATCTCCAGTAACCCAGAGGTGGGTGATGTCCAGGAATACACAGGTAGAAGGGTGGTCTTCAGTGGACCTCCAGTAATACACATGTAGAAGGGTGGTCTTCAGT
>CM070040.1:42518206-42531643 GCA_036250615.1 Ptychadena robeensis
GTTACACCTTCCCTCTCCATCCTTCCCGCTCTCTCCCCGCCCCCACTCTTCTGTATAATCAGTCTTTCTCCACCTGCTGCTTTCACTTTCCAATTCAAACTCTCCAATCAGCAGTGACACGTCATTGTCCTCCCTGCTGCATGAGGATGACCTTTCCCCGCTCGGCCTGTCTCTCCATGCTCATATAGACATAGAGGCTGCAGTGGAAGAGGCACGGAATTCCCGGCTGCCAGGAGCAGCTATAGCCATGAAGCTATTTCAGTGTCTAGGACAAAGACATGTTGGGGTAGAGATGGTCACATTTTCCACTAGCTGAATTTGTGAGCTGATTGCAAAGCTTCTGAGAATGGTATCATCACCAAAATTGCTGGAGATGTAGAGAAGGGTTGTAGGAACAGGAAAAAAAGTTTTGCTCTAGCAGTTTTGCTCTAGCAGTTTTTGCATAAATTACGTTACGAAATTTTGACTTTCAAAATTTTGACTTTACTTTGAACTTCATTTATACAATTGCTAGAGCAAAACTTTTTTTTTGTAGTATACCCCAACATCTCCAGCAAGTTTGGTGATGTTCAGGGGCTTGACAACTAAAATATTTCAACCATTTCTAGTTGGTGTTCACACACTACAAAGGCAGGTTCCTGCTGGTGGTAATTCACAAAGAATTATGGGTGCCCAAAATCTCACCATCATGTTCTACAGGAGTTGTTCCCAAACTTCTCCTGCAGGGCCCCCTTTTCTAGATAGGAACATAATCGAGCCCCCCCCCCCCCAATCAAACTACACAGTTTCAGATTTCACACTAGCCATGTTAGCGTTGCAGTATCGTGTACTAGTGTAAAGTCCCTCCCCAGTTTGGGAACCACTGTTGTATAGATATAGTAAACCCCAAATGTAACTTCACAATGAATATGTTTTAATTCTTATTATTCAGGAGAAGAAGTGGAAATGATATTTGAATGCTCTATGATACATGTGTCGTAGTAACAGACCAGAACAAACGTCGCCGCCATCACTGAAGTACTGAAAGATGAGGAAATTTCCAGGGACAAACGATTAACGAACAAGCAAAACAATGATGTCAGCACTGCCAATATGATGATTTACATGATAAAACGATTGGCGTCCACTGCAGACGGACGTGAGCATTCTCTTCTATACACAGACAATAACAACTCAGAAAGTATCGATCTGATTCCCATTAAACTGATTGGACGGCAGGATTGATGATTAATCACAATTGATGGGGTTAATCAAACACCATCTTCTGTGATTTCCTCTGCCAGTGCGATTGAGCGTTATCAGGACATCTCTCACCATACTCTGTGTGTTGGTGGTAAAATAGCTACAATTAGGTCAGTTTATCATCAATGACCTGGAAGATTTGACATTATTTATGGACCATTAAACCCTTCAGTGATGGCATTACCTGATATACTACAGAATCCTTGCTGTGTATTTTTCATGTTTGACTTTTTCATTAGCTAATAGAAATGCCTATTACATGCAGAAATAAACTTTAGCATGCACATTGCATACAGACTGAGGCTAAGCCAATCAACCACGGTAGCTTCAGCTTTGATTGGCTTATCTTCAATTTGCATACTAAAGCTGGGCATACACAGGTAGATTCCCATGCAATCGACCAGTGATCAATCACAACGTGGTGACGTCATGGCGCTGTGATTGATCTGGGTCAATTGAACGGTCATCAATGTGTACCACATGGGCACATCAATTACCGTACAATCGGAACCCGGTTTCCTGTGGTCTCTGCTTTTCCCCAGCCAGTGACCAACTGGGCAGAAGCAGAGAGAGAGAGTCAGCCTGCCTGTGTGCCGTTCAGCTGGCAGCTCTGCCATTACTTTGAATGGAGACCTGTAATTCCCATTCAAAGTAAGGGATTTTAACCAAGGTTTTCCAACATGTTTTCTTCATTGACCTGTTTTTATCAGCAATGGGGTTCTGAGATATTTTCCTGCCCATGAGATTTTACTACCCTACTACTAACTGCGCATGCCCAGTTAAACCTAGTTTTTCGGAGTTACAGGATTAAGCTTACAGGTTTTGGGTGTTTAAGGTTAGAGGTTTAGAGGAGATAAGGTTAGGGGATTTGGGAGCTCAGTTTAATTTTACCCCCCTAAACTTAACTCCCCAACACCTAAACTTAACCCCTACAGTTAAGCACCGCTCCCTCTAACCCTTTGTTTTGGCACTGCCCAAACTTGTACAAAATTAGACAAATGTAAAAATTCACAAAACTTCGCATAACGTTTGGTTTCCTGTGAGTAGTGATGGACGAACATCAGCTGCGGCTGTTCACGAACAGGCGAATCGAACTTCTGCAAATACCCGCGGTTCGCCTGTTCGCGGCGAACCTCCATTGACTTTAATGGAGGGCGAACTTCTCAAACCTTCAGGTCATATTTGTAGCCAAAATACCAATAAAAAAAGTCAAAAGTGTGCAACCACCTGGACAGTGTCATGCCAAATTGGGATCAATGGCTAAACTTCTCCATAATACGGATTTTTTTAAATGCTGTTTATTTCAGGTCTAATGGCTAGAGATCACATCTAGATTACAGGTTTGTGCAAAACTTAGCTGGAGTGGGCTGCCAGCCTGACAGTACCTTCTGTAGCGCATAGCATTTAGTCAGATCTATCTGCAATGCATAATACAGCATACCCCACCCCCAGAGAAGAACTTTTGTTGATCAATAATGATGAACTACATGTAACAGAACACCTTGGCTATAGGTATAGGTTACAGATCACTAAATGGAGTATAATAGCAAAGTAGCTAAGCCATCCCTCAATCAGCAGCAGCTCTCCCTATCTATCTAGTACTGCAGACACATGATAAATGTAAAATGGCCACTGGGCTGGTTCTTTAATAAAGGGGGGTGTACTTCAGGAGCGAAAAATTTGTTATTGGCTGTACTGTCCCACCTGACTATAGGGTGAGGGGTCACACTTTGGTCTCCATGTTAAGGTATAGGGGCGGGTCGAACAACCATAATGTTGCCAGCATTGCGAACTGTGCGAACATACTTTTCAACATGAACTTCTAACATTGCGAACTTTCGACCATCACTACCTGTGAGTAATCTTTTTACTCTATATTCTGATGTGCATTGCTTTAACCGCCTCTATCTTGGCGGGGACGGCAGCACCTCGTCCCAGCGCTGCAAGCTGCTACTATAGACTGGACGAGGGTGCGGCCGTCCAGTCAATCGGGGCTCCAAGAGATCTCCCGCTGTCCTGTGGTCCCCGTGTCCCCGATGCCTCTCGGATGCCTCTGCTTCTTTGACATCCTCCCCCCCCCCCCCCCCCCCTCCCGAGTGACGTGATGACGTCACTCGGGGAGGCGCGGGAATTGAACTGTAAACAGTAATAGTAAATGTTATTACTTAGGGGGAGTTTGGAAGCAGTTTTCTACATAGAACACTGCTTTCAAACTCCCCCTATGTAATAAACACCGCCAGAATAAAGTCCCTGATGCCCCCAAGTTGCCCATTTGCTGTACCCTTTCTTCCCTGGTGTGATTTTATCACACCAGGTTGAGAAGGGTTAGGCAAATGGAACATCGGGGCATCAGGACTTTTTATTTTGGCGATATTTAGTACAGCTAGCCCATAGCTTTGTGACCTAGATTTTTGTTTTTTTTTTCATTTTTTTTATTAAAATTTTTTTTATTTTTTTTTACATATTGTTTGTTTCAAACATTATTATAGTCAGGATGTCTATTGACCCTTGTACGGACATATTTTGGGAGTTACAATGCCTACGACATAGAAATAAAAATTTACCATTGAAGTCTATGGTGCGCTTTTGTACAGAAAGCTGGACCTCAGCAGTGCGCTAGGGAGGTTAAGGTAGTTACAGGACTCTTTTTTTAAAACCAATGCATGGCTTTCATTATACTGGAAGTCCCTAATGCCGCTGATAGAGGACATGGTTGCATGGTTATGAGCCATAGCGCGTCAACTTGTAATTTAAAAAAGTCTGAGGGTGACTGGCTCTCACAATGTTAGAGAAATCCTATAAGTGTGTATACCGACTGAATTAGCAAGGTCTGAGTTCTTACAAAACAATTGCCCTTTTTTTTTTTAACTGAAAAACAGTATAAGCCTTGGGTGGGAAATGCAGCAGCTAAGGCACAGAAACCACGGCAAGGGATGTTCCTCATGTTTCAGGTTGTCATTTTTTAACTGATTTGTGAGTTAATTGAAATCCCCGAATATGTTATCATCAACAAGCAAATTGCCAGAGATGTAGAGAATGGTTGTGGGACATTGTAAAGAAAAAACATTTGCAATTAGTGTCTTTTTTCACACCATAATCAGCCGGGGGTGGGGGCGCCTTTGCTCTCTGCTGTGTGTAGTTCCCATCTGCACTGCATGTTGGTTAGGCCCATCTGCCCAGCTTACATGCAGAAGCTCTGCCCGGTCAGGGCCATGTAGGCAGCTTTCCCCCTCCTTTAATTCCTGCTCTGCAGTTCGGAGCATGGAGCTCTGGACAGCAAGTGGACAAAAATCAGACGCTCCCACTGTTAGAGGTGCATCTATACACAAGGAGCGTCTAATGCCAAAAATATGGTAATTCACAAGTCCACTGCAAAATAGATGTTTCAGCACATTTTAGGTACAGAAAATGTGCTTATATTGGAGTATATACAGTATGGTACTTGATAATAAAACAGGTACCTTCCTACACACTACTACTTCTGTTCCTACCCAATATTTATTCCGTTTCTGGTAATACATGTCAGCAGAGCACTAATTGTGTTGTCTTAAATAGTCTTTGTCAGCTTATATGTATCATTATGTCTATTCAACACCTGTTCTTGTTCTTTCTTCTTTTGTCGTTTTTCCCCTTCCTTTTTTGATGCTACCGTATATAAACTGGGGTTTTAATCTTTCTTCACTCCGCGAGCTCATTTACACATACGGTTTTTTTTAACCACTCGGTAACATTAGTTACCACAACCACCTAGTAAATGTGACATAGACCTGTCACAGTGGCGTTATCTAAATGGCAGACAGAAGACTGGTCATTTTCCAGGAAACGAGCATCAAACTTAAGGTTAGATTAATTTAGTTTTTAATCAATCATCACGAAATCGAACATAAATTGATTGATAAGTAAGTCGACTGTTGGTAAATTTTAGAGTCGATCGTACAAGTATCTGACATGTTTTCTAGGTATTTGATTGATTTGTGAGGCAATTGATCTATGGAGTATGCGCTGTAAAACACTTTCACTTCCAGCCACAGTGGGCACCTGGAGAGCAATAATGACACTGCCAAACAGCTGTCGATTGAAATTGATTAAAATCTACAGTGGTATGGCTAGATTTAAGGCCCCATACACGTTAGATTTTTCCTTTCAATCAATTTAAAAAGATACATGTTTTTGGGTCAGGAATCAGTGATATCTTAATGTATGTCAACTGTAGTAACAGGATTTGATCAATTTTTTTTGAACAACTGAAAGCGTATTGAAAAAAGGTTCAATTTCAATACAACCATTTAAAATTTTCCAACATGTCCATCATTTTTTGATCGAAAATTTTCACAATTGTAATGATTTAAAGGCTGATCTATGTCTGAAAAGATAAAATACAATTGGCTGGAAATACTTTTCAATAGGATTATAGATAGGAAGAGTCAATAGACAAAGTACAAGGGTTGATAATACAGGTATTTAGGTTACATTAAAGCTAGCCACACATGTCGATTGACTGTACAATCGATGTAATTCGATCGATTTTTTCAGTCGGTCGATTGAAAATTGAAGCATGTCCACATGGTCCGATCGTTAAAATTCAATTTTAATGGTCATTTGGCGATCGAAATTTGACGACCAGTTGAAAATTTTGATTGATTGTCCCCACATTGTATCTCATTTTTGTACTGTTGTTTGACCCGTCCAATGAGATTCGATTCAATCAATGCGCATAGTGTAACTTCTGGAGGAGGAATATTCAATACAGTCATTTAAACCACCTGCAAGCATCATTGTAATGGCGACTGACACCAAGCAGCAAAATGGCGATCTCTGTGGAATACATCGCCTCTAATGTCATGTGTGCCCCCTGGTCCTTTTGCCACTATTATAATGTACTGGATTAAAATGCAAAAGATTGACCTATGGGTTTTTGATACTCTCTGTGCCCATCATTGGTCCCCTTTTTGATCACTCTGTGCAAATCGCTTTTTGATTACTCTACGTTTAAAAACGATTAAATTCAATCGAAGTCGGCTTTGATTGCATACTCAATGTGGTGTGTCCTTCGATTCAATTACAATCGACATACGTTTTAATGATGCGAAAACTCTCGATCGAATTGATGATCGATTTGATGTCAGTTGAACCATGTATGGCTCTCTTAAGGCCCCCATACACGTGTCGGATTCCCCACCGGATTCCGCATGATCGATTCCGGGCGCGTGCATGCCAAACATTCGTGCCGGAATCGCAATGCAGCCCCACCTTGTCCAACGATCAGGTCCGATCGTTCAGGTCCCCAGAATCGGATCCGACAGATACCCACATGTTGGTTCCATCAATTGATTCTGCCCAGATCAGGGGGAATTGGCCATTTGTGAGGTGGACAATGACACGAATCGTCCCGGATCCGTTGGATTAAGGTTGTATGCTGCGAGGATAACTCTTAATTGCCCAGGAGACACGCCTGCGATCCCGGGCAGTTCGCCGGAATCGATCGGTGATGTGATCAATTGGCCATGGAATCTGACACGTGTATGGCTTGCTTTATACTTTAAAAAGGATGGTCAACCTGTGCTACTCATGAATATGCACAGAGTCTTGTTGAACAAAGAACATCGGCAATGGCTTAACCTACCTAGTAGTCTGCCCAATCGCAGTAATGTACATTGTACACTGCTTTTACACAAATTCCCACCCGCCCCTGTACATGTGGGCTGGGAGCATTGCGGGTGCATTGTGTTCACCTGATCCCTGGCCATCTAGCGTTTGGGACGAACCCAAACACTGAATGAACAAACGCTAGGGAGGTTAAGCTAGCCATACATGGTTTGATATTTCCTTTAGATTGATTTAAAATAGTTCATAGCACTGAAATCTAATCATGATCGTAATTTTGATTTAAAAACATGAAGATCATAATTTTGATTTAAAACATTTTTAAAAAATACAATCGTAATTTAGATCAAAAAATACTACGCAAGCGCTTCATAGTATAGCTACATAGTAAATTGATCGTGTTTCACTTTATCACACTGTGTGCTGGTACGATTGATCGACATTAGACTGGGGCATGATCTCATCTATGATTGTGGTATGGGGTACATGCTGCAGACATTCAGCAACCATTAAAGTCCCATAGCCCCTGTCAATCAAAGGCCAGCCCCCCAAATTTCTACCAGTAATCTCAGCAGTATCGGTGAGCAGTGTGCTACCAAATAATAAACACATTACAGGGACCCTACAATTAACACTGAAGCTGGTGTACAGTCTACATTACATCTAACACTAATGATATGAAATATTAAAGTATGGTGACAAAGCTGTATTTTAAAGAGAAGATCTAAAACGATAGGGCAAAAATCTGTACAGGCAATGCTCAATCTGAATGCAATTTGAATGGGCACTGCCACACCCACCAGGAAGAATACCACCTCAACACACAGGATTTACTATTCTGGCAATTACTTGATATTTGATAATATTTTTTGCTTCCATTGTTAACTTGGGTGGGGTAGTGTCATTGCATTGTGATTCTAGGAGTGTCATTTTTTGTAGATCTCTCCATTTAGGCCATATCTCTAGAGAATCTCACATTACAGTCTGCACATACTCTGCTCTGATCTAGAATAGAAACATTGGGAGTGTACAAAGCCTTAAAAGCTTTTTGTTTTACAAACTTCAATAAAAGAATCAGTATTGTACATCAAGGTAAGTAAATGGAGATAAATCCTGTGGTCATTTACCAACATACAAATGACTTTTTGTACTGTGACCCTATGGAGGGACAGCCTGTAATGACTCTCAATCAAAATTGCTGCTTTCATAGGACAGTACACAGTACAGTATATTTTTAAACATAGGTGTATGTTACTGTAATTTGTATTACTTATGCTTCTGTGAAGCATGGTATAATGGCTTATAATTTATTCTGAATGTGTCTTGCTGTTCTACATAATTAGATCTTCATTATCTCAGAGGATATTTAATACTATTGATATTAAACTGCCAATCAGGTAACAGGACATAATGGGGTCATCACCACAGAAAGATTGATTGATATATATATGTGTACAATTCTTAACCTGTGACCTTTTTCAATAACATGGTGAGAATAAAAAGTAGCACTGTAGCCATTCAGATTTTACTTGAGTGGAAAATGGTTTATTGAGTCAACTCAGGGTGAGATTGTTTGCTGAAAAAACTTACCCTGAGTTAACAACAGCCATACTCGCCTGCCCTACAGGAGCCCCCGGCGATCCTGATGATATGGCGCCGGGGGGTATACAGATCATGTCCAGGGCCCAAAGATGGGCAGAAAATCTCCATGGATTAAAAGAAAAATTCTGCCCTCCTTTCAAAAAAGCATGCCATGTGCGAATCGCCCAGGATATTAAGATTGGATTTAAGGTAGCCATAGAAGGATTAATAATATTGCGATTTCATGATTCCAGGAAGCCCAAAAAGCTATGGAAATTACGTTTGGAAGCTGGGATCATGGACCATACTGAGGATTCCTAAATCAACAGTGTCCCTTTTTTACTGAAAAAAGCATTATTACAGCTTTCTGCCACAAGAGGGCGCCTGGAAACCAAACAAAAATACTTGTAAATACTTGTCAAACTAAGGAATGAAAGTTACGTACATGTCCGTTCACTGCTTGATCGATTTCATGTTTGATTTCGATCTTCAAAAATCAATTTTGTGGTCAATGAAATGAAAATATGTACCAGTGTATGGTTACCTTAGTTTACTTCATGTTGGACCTCATGTTTTGTTCAGTAAACCTCCATAACTGCAGTTCTATTCTATCCAGGCTTTGCAGCTGAAATGTTTTTTTCCGACATTCCTTGAAGCATCTGGGATCTGGACTTATTCCTGTATACACCTTTTAACTGTAGGATTTTCAAATGGTTTCAAAGCAAAACATCTGCTAAGCATTTGCAAAGCAGTTTAAAGTGTTTTGTGGTGTAGATTGTGCACCGAAAAGAGGGAAAAGACATATTTGCCCCACTTGTATACACCAAGGTAAGAGTACATTGTTTTATTCTGAGTTTCTGCATAAAATAAGACGTGGATGAAATGTTATGCATTTAATAGTGTCAACAAACCTTTTATATGATTAAGCATTGGAAGAAGCCCATTTTCAAAGCAAATTAACCCCTGCTGGCTTTACAGATATTTTTTAAACAATAAAATATATCTTAACATTAGGGGAGATCTAGATTGATTCAATTGATATACATTAGAGTTGTGGTGTATATATCATCTATTTGAAAAATGGAAACATGGCAAAGAGGGTGCCCTAGTTTTCCCATAGTCCTTTGCAACATGGGAGATAAATGTATTAACTTTTTCATCTTGGGAGATGCAAACCTTCACACAACTTCATCAACCACCCACCTCTCATACACCCATTTTACCTTGTGAGTTCCACCCAGTTTCATACACCATCTAAGGGTCTTTCTGGCCACTGACACCACACATACTGTGTGATCAGCATTGACGGTTGTGCAACACAACTATTCATTAATTTTGTACTACTTATTAAGCTGTCCTACCCTGCAAGGTTAGGGTTAGGTAGAGCTAAATTTATTAAGTGGTAGGGCACAAAGAAGGGGTGGGTAGTTAGGCAGTGGGTGGGATGTTAACGTTAACGAAAGTCTTAAGGTAGGTCCAAAGAAGAATGGGTTTTAGGATGTGTGTTAGGGCTTTTCCCCACTTGGCGGTTGGACAGGATTTCAGCACTAGATATAGGACATTTTGACAAGGTAGGTCAGATTGTCAGAACACTCCATAGCCAAAATAGTCATTAGACATACTAGACAATACTTAATGTTGCCAACTATCACTAGTACTAGAGGCTAGCACTCTCCATGCACACTTTTTGAAACTTCACTGTGTTTACAGGGTTTGTGAAAGGTTCTAGTGATTGAAAGTCATAAACCAATGGACACAACTCAGGTCTTAATCAGTATATTAACCATGCCAACCCCAACTGACAGTAAATAAATCCAAATGAAATAAATAGTTTTTCGGGCACTGGCACAATTCACAAATTAAATTGATAAACAACTGTATAAAGTTGTTTATACAGGACCAGTCAAAATTTCACCTAAAATCAGTCCTTAGCGTGATTCGTTTTACCCCTTTTGACATGGGCTTTACACGGGGAGCCTCAAGGACATGTATTCGCTAAAAAATAGCAATAATAATTAGAATCCAATGTGTGAGAACTCACAGAACTTTCAAATGTCGCCTTCAATGGAATTGACATTACCAGAAGGAAAAACAGATAGGACTGAGAATCTGGTCCAAGACACCAACTGATTATTGTCAAACAGTGGTGCATGCATGCGGTCAAGCTGTCCTGCCATTGCTGCGGCCGAGAACGCATCTGGTTGGATTGCAGCATCCAATTACTCGAACTGCCCCAGTGGCTGAACACTCTGCAGCTTCATGGGGATCATAGGGGATTGGCAAATACCTATTTATACATGTCAGGGATCACCAGAGGACTGGATAGGGGATTGTAGGACATTTCTCTTGAAAGTTCTGTGAGTCCTCATACATTGGGAGCTAATTATCATTGTTATTTTTTAGTGAATACAAGACCCTGAGGAAGCCCATATAAAAAGGGAAAAACTAGTTGGACTAAGGACTTAAATCAGATCCATATTGTCCAACCGATACAGACCCTATATCAGTTTTAAAAGTGTATTGATTTATACACGCTAATTTTAAATGCAAATAAAAATATTCCAGGCACACACATGACATGGATGATCACTCTACTATCATTTACAAAAGGACAATCAAGATGTTAATTACATGAAACATTACATAACAAAAAGTTTAGCAGACATGGGTATAGGACAGGGAAAGCACTGACTACTGGTCCCCTAGGCCACATACGAAATACCACAGGTCTTCAGCTTAGGCACTAAAGACTACACTATAAATCAAACTGTGCTGCAAATAGTCTCTGTCTGTTCAGTGATACCCCAATTATCTCTCGCAATAGACAGTAGTTGTATAGTGGGGTCTGTCGCCATCTTGTGTACCAATAAAACATTGTCACTCCCTGGATAGGCCAAAGAGTATGTGAGGTAGGGTAATGTACTTACCAAAATGAACTCAATGGTTAAACGCCAAAATATAATATGAGGATTGAAATAACAGAAAATTATTTGCTATATTATGAACATGAAAAGAACATCGTATCTCAAAGTGCTGCATGATTCTATTTTCATTGCCTGGTCAGGAATTGGTTAACTGATAAAGATCTCTGATGGTCTGTTTAATTCTCATTTCTCTGCTTTATCTTCTTTCTTTGGTGTATTTTTTTTCTTCTGTATTTCCCCTTATCTAAATCTGCAGACATGCCATTGTTACCCCTAATCTGAAATGAGCGTGGCTTTGGTGATTGCATTTGATCTTGCAGTTGGAAGAAGATGACTGAAGTGTCTGAAAAACCAATTTATCACATAAAAGCTAATGTCTCACAACACAGTATCATTTTCTGAGTTTTTTTTAAGGCATAGCCTTATCGAAATCCTAGCATTTCTTTTCATGTCGAACGCATCATTAAGGCTGGGTCTACACTTGGTAACCCCCAAAAAACATGGATGATGGAACATTGGCATGTTGCTGAGTGATCCACAACCCCCCCTGATGTGGGACATGACTAGTATAGACTGGCACATCATTTCCCGTAGGGGAATGCAGGAGGCAACTGCAATACATAGTCTAGACCCAGCCTATGTCTCCACAGGTGTGTCATTGCCCATGGCATGTTTCGTCATGGGTGCATTTTTTACTGTGATTCATCCATAGGGGTAAATGGGGCACATAAAGCAGCATGCATCTGCGTCCCCCTATTGAGCGCTATGGACCTGTCACTCTGTTACCAAATGGTTACCGGGCCTTATGGTGCTGTATGAATAGGATAGAATGACATTTTCCAATGCCTATAGGGGTAGATGGTTGGTGTTTAGCAAAATGCGCCTGCCCCCCCCCCCCCCCCCCCCCCAAAGGGCACCTTGGACATGTCACTCTGACATGTCACTCTGAAATGGAGGCTGGTGCTGTAGGAAATGGATAGAATCCCATATTTGTTTTTTCAATGCATTTTAGGTAGACATATTTTTCTTTGGTAATTCGGAGGCACAG
This sequence comes from Ptychadena robeensis, assembly GCA_036250615.1. NCBI lineage: Eukaryota > Metazoa > Chordata > Amphibia > Anura > Ptychadenidae > Ptychadena > Ptychadena robeensis. Next base: position 42,530,606 of record CM070040.1, read on the forward strand.
TAATCTGGGAAAATTCTATATTCAATATTATAATAACTGACATGTTATGGATACATTAAAAACATCAACAAAAAATGTGGCAGATGGTGGAATACAATATGGACATTGCAGATAAGTCATGCAACAAAACAGGACCCTGTTTTTATTGCCTGGGTAACAAGCGTGGGTAGTACCTTCTGTAGCTATCTTCTTGGAAATATTGCATTATGCCTTATTCAATTTGACTAAATTATTAGTATAGATTCTGGTGGCAATGATAAAAAAAAAAGATTTTAATAATTGGTGAGTTTTAGAAAACATTTTGGTGGTTATTTTGCACAACAGAATCAAGCGAATATTTGTCTCTGTAGAGATGAGTAAGGCTGTATGTGGAACAATGTCGCCCCCACCAGGTGGAAAGCAGGAACAGCCCTATTACCGATTTGAGAAGACAAAATATTCAGCTAAATCAAAGAAAGGATAAGATATGTTAAAGATGTAAATTTCGCTAGATTAAAATCTAGACAATATGCAAATTCTAAACATTTAAACCCTCTTACATAACAAAGTAATTATTGCTTTATACACTGAATGGTTGACAAGTGGTGCACCCCAAGGTCCAGTTTAGGAAAATTTATTTTGACATATTTTTTAATTCTCTGCCCTATCAAGAGAAATCAGCCCGGCATCGAGACGTCAATGTCAGGCTCTAATTAAACAACCCAGAGTAGGACTGTTTGAAACAATTATGGAGAAGCAGGAGTAGGACTGTTTAAAACAATAATTGAGAATGATCTCGGGGCCCTGGTAGAGGAAGAAGTTGATGTGCTTGATTAGCTAAAATGTGCTCATAGCGATAAAGTGAACAGTTTATGCCACCATACCCATCATGATGCCAGTATATACAATTTGTATAGAATCAACATGGTGGCTCTCAGGGAAAGGTTGTGATGCAGGTCAGGGAAGCGAATGGTGGTTCTCAGGTACAGGTTATGATGCAGCTGACAGAAAGCGCATGGTGGCTCTCAGGGGCAGGTTGTTGTGCAGCGAAGGGAAAGC
>CM070040.1:42533825-42547639 GCA_036250615.1 Ptychadena robeensis
CAGAAGTGCATGGTGGCTCTTAGGGGCAGGCTGTGGTGAAGCTGAGGGGAAGGGCATGGTAGCTCTTATGATGGCTCTCAGGGGCAGGTTGTGATGCAGCTAAGGGTGAGTGCATGGTGGCTCTCAGCGCAGTTTGAGGTGCAGCTGAGGGGAAGTGCATGGTGGCTCTCAGTGGCAGTTTGTGGTGCAGCTGAGCAGAAGTGCATGGTGGCTCTAAAGGTGGGTTTACACGTGTAGATTTTTTGTTCGTTCAACTAGCCGATTCAAGTTTTTGAGAGATTTATTGTCGAACATCGTTCGTCCATTTATCGAATGTAACATTAGATTTTTTTTGTTCTTTCACCTCGATAGCGAATGAAAATACATTCAAAATTACTACGACAGATAAAAATTTACCAACATGTTCGATCAAACAAAATTTATCCATCGAACAAATTGGCCATTCTAGATTTTTGTTCAATCAACCAAAAAAATTGTTTGTTCTTCATTGATTGGACCAAACAAATCTACAGGTGTAAACCCACCTTTAGAGGCAGGCTGTGGTGCAGCTGAGGGGAAGTGCATGGTGGCTCTCAATCGCAGTTTGTGGTGCAGCTGAGCAGAAGTGCATGGTAGCTCTTAGGGGCAGGCTGCAGTGCAGCTGGGGAAAAGTGTATGATGCCTCTCAGAGACAGGTGCTGTGCATGTGCTCATTGGAAGACATATACATTATCATAAAAACAAGATATATTTGATAATAATAATGTAAAATTCCATTACAGCGCACGACCCTTCAGACACTGAACGATACAATAGATGGCATCATTGTCCCACTATCCCTAACCACAATGCAACGGAATCTCGCTTCGCAATCTTAGGATGTCTATCCCTTCCGGGCCACCGTATACCCAAGCAATTTGTACGTCGCCGCCTACAGATTGTCTCCACCCATCTCTTGGAGCTTTTCTGGTCCCGCCCGGCCGACGTATGGTTGCGCTGCCAACCAGCCCCAAACAATCCAGCATGACAGGGGCGGGGCCAGCGGGAGATTGACAGATGGCCATGAGGGGGTCTCGGGGACTGCATAGTGCGGGGGCTGCCAGAAGGGCAGATAATAAAGGAGAAGCTGGTGTGAGTAGTGCGGTGTCACAGTATGCCGGGGATAGGGGGGGAGAGCACACAGGGCTAGAGAGGGCCAGTGTAGGTGTTGGGGTGTCTCTGTGCTTAGATTTAGGGGTTCCAGGAGCTGCCGGAAGTGAGGGGACAACACAGCTGGTATTAGGCAGGTCCGGAAGAACAGATATTGGGGTGGCACCTTGTTCAGGGAAGGGGGTGTCAGGAGAATTACACTCCAGAGAGTATGGTGTAGTAGAGGATAGGGAAATAAAGCCTGGAGGGATACATGGGGTCACAGTATGTCCACGACTGGAGGTGTGTGCAGAGGCAGATGGGATAGTTTGTCCAAGGCTGGGGGTTCATGGGGGGACAGAAGAGGAAACTGTATGTCTAGGATTTGGGGCACATGGAGGGGCAAGTGGGCTATCAGTATGTCCAGGAGTAGGGGTACATGGAGGGGAAGATGGAGTATATCCAGGACTGGGGGATTTAGGAGGGACAGATAAGGTAACGGCATCTCCAGGATTGGGGGTACCTAAAGGGACAAGTGGGAGCAAAGTATGTGTGGGATTGGGGGTACCTGAAGGTAGAAATGGGGTAAAAGTACTGCCAGGTTTAGTGGTATCGCAAGGAACAGATGAGGTAACGGTATGCTCAGGACTGGGGGTATCTGGAGGGTCTAGGAACGTGAAAACACAAAAGTCCTTCAAAGTGGACCTCGAAGTACGTAGTAAACGAAGAGGGGTGTCTGTAGAAAGGGAGATGTCAAAAAGATACTCAGGTGCTCCAAATTCTCCAGGCAGCCGTCAAGTAATAACCAGTGGAAGGTCAGAGCAGAAGGGGACAGCTACCAAAAATGAAAGCGCTCAAAATAATGGGGGTCCAAGGCAAGAGAAAAGGAATGGGCACACAAAGGCAGAATCCAGGGCTCAGAGGAGGCTGGTCACTGTGGACAGTTCCAAGGCGAAGACATCATTGGAGGCTCTGAGGATCAGCATCAAGCAGCTGCGCTGGAAGGAGGTAAGACCTTCCTCTGGTGGATGGTACTCTAGAATTGGTCTACCTACACTACAGGTCACTGGCCAGTATAGTTGGAAAATACTATACCTTGTAGGTAATCCCTCATTCTCCGGACCTGCAATGAGCAGAGAAAATTCTTAGAGACTGTCTGTTGTCCCCATGAGGATGAGCCCAGTGTCGTGCCACTGCATCGCTCCAAGGCAACATTTGAACATCTTTCTAACAAGGTGACCAAGGGCCATAAAAGAAAGCTAATTATCCGGATCCGGCCCCCGGGTCTTCGTTTTCCCACCCCTGCTCTAGAATATTGGACGCTACAAGTCAAATCCATTTGGACAACTTTATCAGTTACCCTCTTGTTTATTTGGATGATCTACATGGCCGGTAGACGAGGGGTGTCAATCACAAATCTAGTGGGCCAAAATTAAAACCTTGGACAAAGTTGTGGGCCAACCACATTCTATGCAATGGATGCATACATACAGGTGCATCAGCTTTGCTTTGCTGCTTGCGCGATCTCCGAGCCGTGATTAATAATCGCAGGAGATCGCCTAAGTGGGGACAAGCCTTAAACTTGCTGCTCAGAATCCAGGACTTGTAGTTCTCTACTCCCAGAGTGGGAGTGCCAAAGCTCAGGGGGTGTAGCAGGCAGAGGGGATGCTGACAAGGCAGAGCTATCAATGTGGTCCCCAGGTGACACCTATCCTGTAGACCATTTGAATAATTCCACTGGTCACTTGGGCCATATTTCAGATTTGGTGACAGCATTAGTGTTTTACCAGAATGCATTGTATTATATTTGAAAAAGTTGAATTTTAATCGTACCTATTTCTGCTTACACTTAGAGTCCTTACCTGTCACTAAGGGAAATATACCCATTTCTCTGATCAATTCTCCTTCCATACCAGAAGCATAAGAGCATAGGTGTCAAACTTTGGCCCACCAAGCAAATATTTTTAGCCCGCAGCAGATCTGCTAGATTTGCCTTCTCGGCAGGCAGAATCCCCTATCATCTTCACTTTGCGTCCCTCCATCCTCCCACTCTGGAAGTAGAGAACTTTGCATCCTGTCTGCTCAGTGATGTCACAGTGAGCATCTGTTGTCTGGAGTATTCTAAGATCTGTAGTTCTCTCTGTAGTGTAGGACCGAGGCGTGGTGAATGTATCTGGTAGGGGGGCTGCAGGGGATAGGGGTTCCACAATTGGTCTCGGGGAAGGAAAAGTACACAAACTGTTCACACAGGGATGGGGGGGGGGGGGGCAACTATGAACTGCACATACTGTATGCACTGTACAGTTTTTATGTAGTCCATGTGTGCCCTATCCTACAGTGTGTGTGTATTGCAGAGGTGTCAATCTGACCCATTGCCTAGCCTGCAGTATAATTATATTTTCAAATAATTTTTAGGGTTGGCCCACGACTTTGTCCAAGTTTTTAAACTCTGCCCACTTCTATTGGGGTTGAAACTTCTGCATTAGTGGCTTTAGTAGGTACCTAGAGTCTTCCTCAATTCCTGTCTGAGACCGCCGACCTCATCAAGCTCTTCATCCCCCACCTGCCATGTCTATTGCTTTTTGTGCTCCTTTCATTCAGTTTTCTTATTTCTAGTCACATTGTCCCCCTGTTTGTGGGTACAGAACTAGCTAGTTTAACTTAAACAAGTTCAAAATGTAATAAGGGTTCAGTATTTGGAGGACAGGAGAAATATTGGTTATTACCAAATAGGACACAATAGCAAACGATGAACTTTCCAAGAATGCTCAAATTTTAGATTGATTAAAAAGTAGACAGTAAACAGTAGCCTTGAACTTACAATCTTGTATATATTTAACAGGAACTAACCAATATGCCAGAGCAGCTGAAACAATTGCAGGAAAGAGAAAGTACACCCTTTTTATTTCTATTTTTTATGTATGAGAACATATTCACACATTATTTGGTCCTTTGTGGTGTCTAACATGAAATACTACAATTGTTTTAATCTAATCCAAGATGTGAAAAATAATGAACCGGATACTACTGTGTCATTATTTCTTTCACAAAAATTAAGTCAAAATTGAGAATACAGATAACTCCACCATCACCACCCATAGATCTACCTTTTTCTCTGAGCTTTTGAAAGAAACTGAGGTGTATACTCTGTTTTATCACCGGGTGGATAGGAATCTGATTTTTTTTAAATGAAATACTTTTCAAGGAACATATTTCAACATCCAAAGGTTATTCCATCATGAAATAATGATTACCGTATTTTTCGAACATATAAGACCCACTTTTTCACCCCCCAAATTGGGGGCAAAAAAGTGCCTGCGTCTTATACGCCGAACGCGTGACCCCCACAGCCACTCGGCCGCCGGTGGTCACACATTGGCTTCCCGCCAGCTCTCCCGACAGAGGGGAGCTGCGGGAGCTGTCAATTTAGATGAAAGAGCTGATGTTCGGCTCTCATATCTGAACTGTCTAAATGCCGCATCCCCTGCATCCTCATGACGGAATACACAGAGGAGAGCTGTGGGCTGTGCTCGGTTCGGCTATGGATGGCTCGGTGGGTCCCCGGCTTCCCTGCCAGGGAGGGGGTGCCGGTCGTCCCGATGGCGCCCGGGAAACCGACGCTTTTGGGATTTAGGGGGTGCCGATCTGCTGGGCTGTCTGCGGCTGGGCTGAACACAGGCTCTCCTTCTCCCCCCTCCCTCTTAGATCAGTGTAGTGTGTTCAGCTGACAGTGTACTGCTGCTAGTGACACCTGCTGGCTGAATTGCATATTGCATCCATTAAATTGATTGCATTATCCCAATTGATGTGAAAACTTATTAAATTTTTCTTTTCTGGATTTTCTGCCCTAAAAACTGGGTGCGTCTTATGTGGCGGTGCGTCTTATAAGGCGAAAAATACGGTATTTTTATTATGTAGAATGAGGCGGTATCTGTTTAATTTAATTAAAATTTAAATTCCATTAGTCCATTCACTACCTACAAGATATTATGACAGATGCTTGGTTTACTTGCAGTTCTCAAAACTGAATTTGACTCGGCAGAGATCACATGCATCTTTTTCACAGCAAAAATGTTCTAACATGAACAGAGTTGAGAAAAAGACCTTAATCATATTGTTCTACAAACCTATGAATACAGAATCAACCCCTTCAGTGCTAAGTTTCAAGCCCATGTATATGGGATGAAATATAAACACTATTAGACTGTATTGAGGAAAGAACAATTTTGGATTAAAATATCATTATTGTAGAATTCAACTTCAATGAAAAACTAGAGTATCAGATAAAAAAAATCTAGGTAGATGAGATTGAATTGCAGGAGAACTTCTATTCTCAGTTGAAGAAATGTGTTTTTTTTATGTTGATTGAGCTATAGGATTCTGGGTATTTTGATTTGTATCTTATGGTACACGGGCAATGAATTGATCAGTTTAATCAATCACATAGTGTGCTGGTACTATCAATTAATGTTAGAATGACATTTGATATTTAAATTGCACTAGCCCATTGAATTGATGACCCATAGAGCAAAAGTTGATTTTGAATGGCTACCTTAAATCTCCATGTACCAGGGTGGTAGATCAACTGAGAGTTAGGTGTCCATGACATACCTCATTATATCAAACACTTCTGATGTCAGACCGCATATGACCTATTAGAGCTGTAATATAACTTCTTGATTTGGCTTATTGATGCCAGATTTTACAATGGAAAAACTAAAAAGGCCAAGATATTTTCTTTAACAGTTTATTAAACCCACAGATCAGTGGAGACCCTTCCGCTTAAGGCCCCCACACACGTACCGAGTGGGGGTCGACAGAGCAGCTCAGATCAGCTCTGAAGCGCAGCGTGATGACGTCATCACGCTGCTCTCCATCGCAAACAGCATCGCCGGGCACCCTTTGCCGGGCACCCTTTGTGTGCTGGCCGCTAGCTTCAATGGAGAAGTCTGCATTGAAACTAATAGCATCGGCCAGAGAATGGACAGGGATCTGTCGCCCCATGTGGGCACCCCCGATTGGCGGACGATTTTGTCAACGGCCGTGAGCGCGCAGGCACATCGGTCGGCGGCAAAATTGTCCGCCGCTCGGTGCTTGTGTGGCAGCCTTTATCCTGGTTCTTGTTTATGATCTCATGTAGCCACCCCATTAGTTTCAAAATTATTTCTGTGCTATGTTATTCTATTAGTTTCAATGAAAATATAGTGTTTTTGTTTCTGAATTTTTCGTGAAAAAAAAATATTTGAATTGCCCTGACTATCTCTATTGTAATGGAAGGGGGAAAAAATGTCCATGCATTGTGTGTGCATTTAAATTCTTATAGAACTGTATTGTAGCAAAGATCAGCACAGCATATGAGGGTGGCATTATTTACATGGTGCTATTATCAAATTAAACTGGATCGGCTTGCACTGAAAAAAAATAGATCCATGTTTCACCAGCAGATCATATTTTAACCTCCTTAGTGTTCATGACGAGCCCATCTCGTCCAGAGTTTGTGTGAAGAACAAACTCTGGATGAGCTGGGCTCCCATGAAAGCCGCATATCCCGGAAAGCTACGGCGATGCTGCTTCCAGCCGCAGCATTTCCGGGGTTTTGCGGCTTTACTGATCGCGTCGCGGTGACGCGGAAGGGGGGGAGGGTGAGCAGTGCCATAGACCTCCATGTTAATGGAGGGGACTCTGCTTTCCAGCCCTCCCAGCCAGTGTCATGAATGACACTGGCTGTGTGGAGAGGGGGGAGGGAGGAAATGGCAGGCAGTGTACCTCGTACACTGCTGCCATTGCCTGTACCGCACTGTTAAAAACAGTGCGGTACAGGCGGTGCGCTAGGGAGGTTAAATATGTGACCGCATTGTGTACACCCGGTGTTGTGAGCAGGGCTGTGGAGTCGGTCGATAAATTTCCAGACTCCGACTCCTCAGTTTCTGATTCTTCTGACTCCGACTCCTCGACTCCGACTCCTCTGTATGTAATATGCTAATGTATTTATCCATCCATTGAAGGAAAGGAAGGCAACATAAAATAGCCACAGAACTACTGGCTAGGAAACCAACACTGTACTGTAATGGCCAATTAAAGCAGAGAAAGGGAGTTAGGCAGAAGATGCTGCTGCTTTTTCCTTAGGCTAGGCACCACGCTGTCATTGATCGGGGATCAATTGAACGGAAATCCACAATCCACATGGGCACATCGATTCCTGTTCAATGGAGACCCGTTATCCCCAGCTTACAGTGTGTGATTTAAAACACGCCACAAGCTGGAGAGAAGCAGCCTGTCTCATACAGCTGCCTCACTCACACAGCTTCCAAGTGGGGAGTGCTGGCTCCGCCCCTTAACACTGACAGCCGACGGCTGTGGAGGAGGCAGGAGCCGCAGCTGTTTCAATACTTTATATGAAGACTCATGTCTCCATTCAAAGTATTGGAGATTGAAGGGGGTCTTTCCAACATGTTGGAACCCCGTTCAATCAAGTTCCTCTATTGATCCCGCCCAAGGAAGGCACACACGGGTAGGTTTGTAAACAGATTAGAGTACAATCAATCACTGTGAGGTTGCACGTGCAGGTTGATTGATTGTACTCAAATCTTTTTACAGATCTACCCGTGTGTGCCTAGCTTTAGTGTTCTGATCTTCTGCTGAATATAGGGCAGTGGAAGGCTCCAAGAAGAGGCAGGACGAAAGGGCACTTCAAACAGGATGAATGATTTCCCTTGAATCCCAGAGTCATGATTAAAGTTGAAGCTAACAATCTCAGTATTTGTCGCCTCAGCTGCCATACATGCACCAAGCTTGTTGGCTGGTTTTGCCACCGACCGATGGGCGTGCGCGCTCACCGATCGGGGGTGCCCACATGGGGTGACAGATAGCTGACGCCACACAGCTCTATCGGCCAGAGAACGGACATGTCTGATAATCTCTGGCCGATTCTGTTAGTCTTCATTGAAGCTGACGGCCAGCACACATCTGAGCTGGTCTGTCGGCCCCCACTCGGTACGTGTACACCTTTAGGCTAGGGTCACAGCGGGCGCTGCAATGTTATGCACTGCATGCATTTATTCTTATAGCAGAGAAGTCATTCATTATGACTGTTAATTGCAACATTTGAAGTAATTTTTTTTAAAAATTAAAAAAAAATGCTTTTTTTTGTAATCCCCATTTTTAAATTTAGTAGGAGTCGGAGTTGGTTCATTTTTTTTCCGACTCCAGGTACCCAAAAATGTCTCCGACTCCTTGACTCCGACTCCACAGCCCTGGTTGTGAGATATTTTCTGGTACTGGCAGCATTGAGAGAGGGACACGGGGTGGCTGCAAAGCAGGGGGGCTCCCCTCCACACAGCAGCCTGCGCTCGGGTCCTGGCTCTTAGCTCTGCCTCTCAGTTGAGAGCTGGGACAAAGGCAAGAGGGTGGAGCTGAGAACTGGCTGCTGTGCTGTGCTGTGCTGGGGGAGTCTCTCTTCTAAGCAGCCACCCTGTGTCCCGCATTATAGTGTTCTTTTGGTGATGTGAAGTATTGTATGGTATAGTGGCAAGAAAAACGCCTTTACTAATGAAGAAAACATCCAAGCCAGGCTACATTTTGCAAAAACACATCTGAAGTCTCCCAAAAGCATGTGGGAAAAGGTGTCAGATGGTCTGATGGAACCAAGATTGACATTTTTGACCATAATTCCAAAAGATATGTTTGCCGCAAAAACAATACTGCACATCACCAAAACACATACCCACAGTGAAGCATGGTGGTGGCAGCATCATGCTTTGGGGGAGTTTTTCTTCAGGTGGAACTGGGGCCTTAGTTAAGATAGAGGGAATTATGAACAGTTCCAAATACCAGTCAATATTGGCACAGAACCTTCAGGCTTCTGCTAGAAAGCTCAACATGAAGAGGAACTTCATCTTTCAACACAACGACCCAAAGCATACATCCAAATCGAGAAAAGAATGGCTTCACCAAAAGAAGATTTAAGTTTTGGAATGGCCCAGCCAGAGCCCAGACCTGAATCCAATTAAAAATCTGTGGGGTGAAGAGGACTGTGCACAGGAGATGCCCTGACAATCTGACAGGTTTGGAGTGTTTCTGCAAAGAAGAGTGGGCAAGTCATGCCAAGTCCAAATGTGCCATGGTGATAGACTCATACCCAAAATGTGCCATGCTCATAGACTCATACCCAAAATGTGCCATGCTCATAGACTCATACCCAAAAGGTGCCTTGCTCATTGACTCATACCCAAAATGTGCCATGCTCATAGACTCATACCCAAAATGTGCCATGCTCATAGACTCATACCCAAAATGTGCCATGCTCATTGACTCATACCCAAAAAGACTGAGTGCTGTGATAACATAATTCAATTAGTTTAAGGGTGTACACCCCATATTATTTTATATTTATATTTTTTCTTCCCTCCACCTAAAAGATTTCAGTTTGTTATTCAATTGAGTGGTACAGTTTATAGGTCACATTAAGGGCCCATTCACACTATATGCGTTTTTTAAAGGCATGCATTTTTTTATAGGCATGCGTTTCCACATATATGCAAAAACGCATGCATTTTTCACATTACATGTGCGTTTGCATGTTGCATTTGCGTTTTTGAACAAATTAATGAAAAATGCAGGAAAAATAAATGCAGTAAAAAAATCTGTGCGGAAAACAGAACGAGCCCTAAAGGTGAAAAAAGTTCTGAAATGATTTATCTGTGTCTCATTTTTGTATAGCACAGGAACCTGACATTTTACATGGGGTGTGTAGACTTTTTATATCCACTGTAAGTTGAGTCTTTCACTCCAATCCCTAAGAAATGGGATCCATACTAATTGTTAATATTTTAACCAGGGTGGATTTGAATCACTAGTCTGTAAGGCTCGATTTAAATCAATCATTCTTGCCGGTATAACTTTAAAATGCGAGTAAGTGAAGATTTTTAGATTAACAACTTTTCATATTAGTTTTTTCTATCCCCAGTTTAGGTTAATCATTCACATTTGGACAACTTTTCTGTTGCACTTAGTTTTGAGATCTGAGAAAGTAAACCAAGCATCTTTTATAATATCTTGTAGGCAGAGAAACTGCTCAATAATCTTACAGAAACACACAGAAGTTGATGATGGCATAAGCACATGGTTGAGGGGACACAAAAGCAATACATTTATTATACACAGTGCAAAAAATTAAGTAATGACCATCATATCATTTAAAAACAATGCGCAATGTTACGGATGTTCACACCTGTACAGGTGCTTAGACAATTGAAGTAGTCCAAATGGCTCAAATTTCACCCCAATGCGCATTTCATTGAAGACTTCTTCAGGGAGTACGATATGTAATTCCATCGGCCAAATCTACATAAAACAAACAGCCAACACAAAGGGATCCGTCATAGTGAATAACCAAATCGACATAAAAGTGGACACAGACCGTCAGGGGTTACTCACGTCCATAGATCAATATAGAGTCGAAAGACATGATTTCAGAAGATGGCGTCCCCACTGGTGATCTGTGTAACAAGACCAACTCAAACCATCAACTGATCATGTTTACCAAAGTAAATGTATTAAAAATTGATCTTGTTGTACGTAGATCACCACAGCAGTTGTGCGGTTAAAATCAGTCTGTCTCTCCATTCCCCACTGGTCTTCAACGAAGTGCGCGTTGGGGTGAAATTTGGACTATTTTAATTGTGTAACAGTACGTGTACAGATGTGTACATCCGCAACATCACGCATTGTTTCTGATTTATCTGATGCATTACCTCATTTCTTGCACTGTGTATAATAAATATATTGCTTTACATAGTGAGTTGCCCGTCCCCTCACCCTTGTCTATTCAAGGCAAAATTTTGGGTGATGTGCTTATGCCATTATCAACTTCTATCTATTGTTTTTGGGATGTTGGTCACTATACATCTGAGAGTGTAGTTTTATTGATTATAAAATCTTACAAACATCTCTGGAAGAGCGACATTGTGAATGGATTCATGGAATTTATTTACCAAAAAAATTTAACATATACAGACTTATTCTACATAATTAAACAATGAATTGTTATTCCATCATGGAATAACCTCTTGATGGTAATCTATTTTCCTCAAAAAAGCATTTTATTTTTAAAAAAATCAATTTAAATCAAAAAAATCCAATTAAAATAAAAAAAAATCTGATTTAAATCAAAAAAATTCATTTTTTTTTTTAAATCATTGATTTTTATCCACCCTGATTTTAACAGAAAGTATTGAATGGTAAGAGTCAGGAAAACATTGTTGCACTTGTCAGGAGATGGACAAATAAGAACAAGGACAGAGGCACACAACCTAGTACAACAAATGGTTAAATAATGTGGAATAGGATAAGATGAAACAAAATGAGACCAAACAACAGACAAGATACTCACATTGAGAGAGGTTTACAAGGGTGGATCTCTCAGGGCCATGTGTTTTCAAGGAGGACCTCACTTCCTGGTTGGGGATGAGATCGCTTCCTGCTTACAGATACTGGGGGGCTTAATAGGAACAATGGGACGCGTTTCAAGCAGATGCTCTTTTTCAACCATAGGGGGTTGAAATGTTTGAAAAAGAGCATCTGCTTAAAACGCGTCCTGCTAAATTTAAATGAGGATTAAAAAAATAAAATAATGCAAGTTCAAATGTCCCAATTCACAAATCGTCATAATGAACTACTTCTCTGCTATAAGAATAAATGCATGCCGTGCATAACATTACCGCAGAGCGAACATGTCACATGACCATGAAGCATGCTGCACATTGACTGTATGTGTCACTAAATGGGACGTAATGCGGTGCGCCACTGCTTTCCATTGTGTTGTGTTCCGACGTTACAGGAAATGCAGTGACCACTGCGAACCTAGCCTAACTCTCGCTGATAATGAAGTAAATGTTTTTTTGCTGGACTAGAGACGCTTGTGTAAGTAAAGGGAATGGATAGCCAATAGTTCAAGACTGAAGCTGTAAAACATTTGAAAAACGGCTGTAATTCAGCTGAGGCGACAAATACTTAGATTGATAACTTCAACTTTAAACATGACTATGGGATTCAAAGGAAATCATGAATCATGTTTGAAGTGCCCCTTCACCCTGCCTCTTCTTGGAGCCTTCCACTGCCCTATCTTCAGCAGAAGATCAGAACACTTAAGCTTGGCACACACGGGTAGATCTGTAAAAAGATTTGAGTACAATCAATAAACTTGTGCGCTCACGGTGATTGATTGTACTCTAATCTGTTTACAAACCTACCCGTGTGTGCCTTCCTTCGGGCGGGATCAATAGAACCCGCTTGAAGGAACTTGATTGATCGGGGTTTCAACATGTTGGAAAGACCCCGTTCAATCTCCAATACTTTGCATGGAGACATGAGTCTTCATGGAAAGTATTGGAACAGCTGTGGCTGCTGCCTTCTGCTCAGCCGTCCGCTGTCAGTGTGGAGGGGCGGAGCCAGCACTCCTCACTCGGAAGCTGTGCGAGTGAGGCAACTGTATGAGACAGGCTGCTTCTCCCCAGCTGGTGGCCTGTTGTGATTCACATGCTGCAAGCTGGGGAGAATGAATCCCCATTGAACAGGAATCGATGTGCCCATGTGGTGCACATTGATTTCCATTCAAATGAGCCCCGATCAATCACAGCGTGGGGCCTAGCTTTAGGAAAAAGCACCAGCAACTTCCTTTCTCTGCTTTAATTGGCCATTACAGTACAGTGTTGGTTTCCTGGCCAGTAGTTCTGTGGGTAATGTATGTCGCCTTCCTTTCCTTCAATGGATGGATAAAACACATTAGCATATTAAATACAGAGGAGTCGGAGTCGAGGAGTTGGAAGAATCAGAAACTGAGAAATCAGAGTCGGGCAATTTATCGACCGACTCCACAGCCCTGCTATCAGCGAAGCCTTTTGCCTGGAGAGCGAAGGCACCGGCAGGAATTAAAGTTGCTCGGCAGTGGGTGGTCCTGCCTTCGCACCATAGGACACCCTCCCGATTTTTTTTATACCTAATGTACTTTTATAATCTAATGTGCTTTTTATCAATGATGGATTGCTGCCTTATTAGTGCATTATATCAGTATTACACCTTTTTGGGTGTCATATTCCCAGGAGGAGAAATCGCTTTATTGTAAAACATATTTAGGTTTTTTTTTGGTTTTCTTGGAACAAGTGAGATCAGTATTTGCTCAGAATAGCTCCAGCTTTATTTGTATTTTTGTTCTATGGTTGTACACATCCCTTATGCAGCTAGTAGACACTATCCCATCTTCACTAGTGATTTTCCATCCCTGCTAATTTAATTAACATGATCAATAACGTATACCTGTCTTCACAGTCATGCAGCAAACCTTCATCTAACCTTTTGCTAATGAAGAGTGCTCTTGGCCATTGATTTAGATGTGAACTATGGCAGCAGTTGAAGTTTGACATTTCATCACCCGCGAGTGAATAGATGGGCTCGTCTTAAAAGTCCTGTGGACTCATATTACTGATAACGGAAGGGAGATGTAGTGAAAAATAGTAGAAGGAGAATTGCCTCAAGCTGCAAAGATTAGAAAAGTTTCCCGAGGTCACATCAATCCCAAACTTCACCATGAGATGTCCGCAACTTTGAATAAGAATTCTGCTTTGGTTTGATGGAGAGCCATCTGCCAGTGTTCAGGGACACTTAAGGTGGGTTTACACGTCAAGATTTTTGCTTCGTTCAACTTCAGATTC
>CM070040.1:42558584-42583298 GCA_036250615.1 Ptychadena robeensis
AGTTCAAGTAAACTAAGCATCATCGGCACTAATTGGTCGGTAAAACACGATGAACTTGCCTGATATTCCCAGACCAATACAAATTTTTCAACTTGTCCGATGACTTTACGATCGAAAAAAACACAGATTTCAGGCCGATAAACTGCTTTCATTGGTCCGTTTTAATAGATCGTAATTTTTATCGCAGAGTGTATGGCTAGCTTAGAAAGGTCCTCATATTACATGGTTTTGGTAGAACAAAAGTTGATTGTACAGAAAGATTGAAAGGTGTATTAGTGTTCTGATCTCAGGACATGAGATTATTATTTACTGGCTTGGCTCTGCTTTTCTGTTTTTACTGCTCTGGCAATGTGCATTTCACACCCCTTATATAATGCAGTTTGATAACACAGGTTTAGCAGTGGAATGCATTGTATTCCAGATCGTTTGCCCTTTAAGCTCCTCAAGCCGCCGGGTGCGGGAGATTTAGTTGTCATCGCTGTTTGGGAGACATATAGTTATATACGCCCCACATTACTCTATATTGCACTGTGACATTTCTGCAAAGCAAGCACATCCGTCGTCACATTTCACCCGGCGCTGGGGACTGGCGGGACTTGGCTCAGGAACAGAGCAGCCATTTAGCGCATATTGTCACATCTGACACTCCTTACGGGATTAAAAACTGTCATTTTCTAAAGAAGCAAAATAAACGCCATTTACCATGCTTCATTACCCATTAGCCATGTAATGTGTGCGGCGGCAGGAGACGCAGCCAAGAAAGCTTGTTCACCGTGTCTTTACTGCGCCTGACCATGTTCTCCAGAGAAGCGACAGACCGCAATCATAAATAGTCATCTGTAGTTTTCCTTTGTTGTGCCACGACAGCTTCTTAATGCAGGAATATGTTCATTTTCTGTGACAGCCGTGCTCAGCTCTGCGAATGTTGCTGTTTATTTTTTTAATGAGGAACTATTGATGTTAGTATGCATAGGGAAAATTACTAAACATTTTCTACATTTTTTAAATGTGCTTATGCTGTTCTGAAGTATTACTGCTATTACACTACACGTAGGAGTGCCTGCACCAGTTCTGATGATTTTAAAGCTGAACCCCAGGAAAATATATCTACTCTGCAGTGTGTCTCCTACCAAATACAATATTTGGTATATATTGGTTATATGCTTATTAATGTCTTCAAAAGGTTTTCACGTGAAGAGATTTACTTACCTGATCCTCTGTTGCCAACACTACCCTCATTCTCTATGCTCCAATCAGCATAGAGAGAGCATAAAGACATCCATTGTGAAAGGAGGATGCCTTTAGCATCCTCCTTTCACAATGGATGTCTTCATGCTCTGCATTGCAGGGGATAATGTCCCTGCCCCATATTATTATTATAGTTCAAGGCTTGAGTGCATGATGGGTTTGGGGAAGAAGTCACTGAGGGAATGCAGGTTCGGGTAAGTATATGTATACTACTAAACCACCTAGACCTTATGGGAGTCTAGTGAGGAGAATATATTTTTTTCAGATTTTCTTCCCAGGAATCGGAAAAATATATCAGGCCATGTTTTTTGAGTCATTAATTTGCTGTTATTCCCGTTCAAGACCCATTTTCAATGCCCTGGCTGAGGAAGAGAGATGCTCACCAAGATTTGATGGTACATGGACCTGTCCAGTGTCCTTTTGATACAGTAAAAGTGTTTTGAAAAATGACAAATGCAAAAGAGCTTGATGTTGGTCTCATATGACCACAACACTTTTACAGTTCTTTAAATTGTTCAGATGTCTGTTGGTAAATTCAAAATGTACCTGTAAATGTGCTGCCTTGAGAAGGGGGACCTTGCAGACGCTTCATGTTTTCAGTCCTTCACAGCATACTGCTACCAATTGTTTTGTTGGTGACTATGTTTTCAGCTGTCCTAGGATCATGGACAAGTATCTTCATCATTGCAACTCTACCAGGTGAGATCTTGCATGGCACCCCAGATCAAGAAGAATTTACATTTTTTTTGTGTTTTTTTCACTTCTTGCAATGTACATCTATCTCAAATTTTTTTCTGGCTATATAAAACCTACCATTACAATTAGACTGGCCATGTCTTTGTCAGAGTGCAAAAGTACAAAAAAGTGCAAAAGTACAAAATCTTTTTTCAGTTTGAGGGCCATTTTACAATATCTGTGTTACACTTGCAGTTGTGTTTTTTTAATGATAATGGATACGGTAAAGCAACCCCGGCCGCTAACCACTTTACCACCGCCACACAAACGCAGTTTGCAGTTCGCTGTGCTTGCCTCTCCCATACAAGTGTATGAGAGTTGCTTGCGCTGCGCCTGCAAAAATGTGGGCTGCAGTGCATTTTTAGTAATGTGCAGTAGTATGCAAGCGCAGGTCTAGTGTGAAAGATATGTAGGTTTCCTAATGTGTTGACCCTGGCACATACTGCAGTTCTATACCTCAATGCAGCTACTGTGAACGAACCCTCAAGAATGTGGCGAGTACAAGTTATCCAACACAAGCTAGGAGGACCTACCTTTATACATGGTGCCCATTTACCATGCATGGAATTTGGCACATTTTACCATTGGATTATTTACAAGATAAATCTCTAGCACTGTAGGTAGTATAACTTTTAGAATGTCTCTGTCTATTTTTTTTTGTAGTTAAAAAATCTGACTGCCATTACTGGTGAGTCTTGTGTGGTGACAGCTGTAAGGCCTCTTTAGTTCTTTTTTCCTATATTTTTGTGAGGAAACTGAAGTGAAGCATGTGTAATTATTTGAAGTAAAATGAAGATGAAGCATAGCTGGCATTTCCAGCACTGCGGTGAAAATATGTTCCCTCTCTCCATCCATTTTTCATGTTGCCTCCTAGCAGGCTGGAAGAGGAACTTCTGACATATTATAAATGAAGACTCTTCTGTTTTCTCCCAATTCCCGAGGCTCATCTTCTGCTCCGTCCAGAACTTCTCTTTACCTGAAGCTACTCTGAGCTTTTTTCTTAACTTTTGTTTTTTAACTTCCAGATAGTTTACTTTAGCAAGATATCTCCATAATAACGAATGGCAGTTAAAAAGTGTTTTTTTTATTTTTATTTAAGTTTTAGCTTTTTGTCCTACATTTGTAAACCGTGCTTACGCTTCCTTTCCATGTGTTTTTTCAGTTGTTTACCTTGGTTATTGCACACACTAAGTTGGGTCTTGTTGAAAACAATTATATAAGGGTTTCATCTGCTTTCCACAATGTGAAAAGGAGACTACTGATACTAAACAACAAACTGTAATGAAGGTCATCTGGACTAACGGGCCCAATAAGATAGGAGGAGCACTACAGACCCACTGTTGGCCAACTACTAAATGGTCATGCACTTTCGGCAGGTCCATTTTCCACTTGAATAAAGAAGCCTGTGATGCTGTTATTGTATTAAAGGGTGGAATATTTTAAGTAAGTGTAATGCGTTTTTCACCCAAACCATCCGAAGACACATATTAACCAACTAGTAAATGGGTAGACATTATAAGCATATCTTTCTTAGGTCAATTAAAGCACAGTATCACTGTGGATATATAATGTTGTGCAGTCAATTCACCAAATTGATATTTTCAATTTGGAAGAGGGTGCCAGACCTGGGAAATCACTCCAGTTGTCTCAAAGAATGTTAGCAGTGGTAATATAATATTACATTAAAATCATGTGGTGGATGTGCCCTATAGATGAGCTGCTCTCCTGGGGTGGATTTTGTATCCTTTTTGGTACATCCCTGCTTCTAATTTGGTGAGCAACAATCTTAATATATATTTTTTGGTCATCCATATTATCTCTGTGAAATAATATTTTATTATTGTAATTGTGGTATTTTTCCTGCGTAGACCCCAACCAAACAGCATATTTAGTGTGGTCCTGAAAAAGCCTTCTGGTGAAACATGTAGACATACACAAATGATTATATGTTGTAATTTAATTGGTTCAATGTAAATACAAATTGTATGGGACCAAATTATGTATAAGCCTTATGTTGATGCAATATGTATATTGTATGTTTTCCAAAATAAAGTTGTACATTTATAGAAACATGTACTCCAATACCATACCTAGCTGTCCCACTGAGGGAAATGTCTGTATTCTGTTTTTGTATTAAATTATATCACAAAATATCTTTTCTAGCAGATGTTTATCAGTTTTTACCCTAAATCATTGAGTCTACAGTATGCTTTATAAACTTGTTATCATACTGGGATTCCATATGCTCAGGAGACCATAGATGAGGTCCCACACGTTTTTGCATTGTAATTTTCTCCAGAGTTATAGAAACTAGGCTGCGCCACTTGCATCTTTGCTTTGGCATTAGACTGCAGCGTCCGTATCTGAAGGTCAGTGGCTGGGAACCGGCCGGGGATGTAGAGGAAATAATTACCTTCAGACAGATGTGGCCTCGTCCACAAGCTGCTCATGTTGGGTTGCTTCCTGGTCAGCAGATGCCACTTCACATCCAATCATGTCACCAGTTTATAATGCCTCCAGTGTGGCTAAACACAAAGTCAAGACTCTCATTCTGAGTGTTGGCCACATTCACACATGTCATTTTCATCACTTCTGAGGTTTGAGGTAGAGCATTCATTGCTTGTCCTGACACCTCACAGCATCTGTTCAACTTTAGTTCTACTTTTATATCGCTCAGCTATTATTGGTCTACACTTTTTGTGTTTGGGGGTCTCTGTTGGAGGTCAAATACTTTGGCCTGGTTTTACTTAGGATACATGGAGAAAGTGCATATTATGCCTTTCCCACAGCTCGGTATCTTGGTTGCCAAAGGTTCTAGATTTAAACTGATGATAACAGTATATTTACTGTATGGTAAGCCACAGGATGATAGATGTGGTTAAGGGAAATAGATGTATCATCTGTCATGGTCATCTTTTATTCCAGAACAACTTAGACCACAAAATAATTAATGATAAATATGGACAGAGCAGCTATTCCTCTAGTGTGTGAAAGTAAAAACCTATTAACTCTACCAGAATTCTAGAGAGCTCACAGCTTTATGTGGTAGTTGTCTCTGATGTGCTGAAATAACCCAGTATCCCAGTATCCGAGCAAGATGGTTCAGTATTCTAAATTCAGTTAAGTACTTCATTGTTGTCAACATAGAACAGGGGTGTCAAACTCAAATGTAAACACTTAAACAATGTCACAGGCCAACCTTGATATTTATTGAAGAATATAATTATTCTGTGGGCCATTTTTGTCCTACAGTCCCGAGTTTGAAACCCTGGACTACACACACTGTACAATGCAAATAGTGTGTGTAGTCCATGTGTGCCACTATCTCTGGGCATACAGTGTGTTTATTCCATGTGTACCCCCATTCCTGTGTGCTGTGAAGGCAGATCTGCTCCAGTCCAAGAATATTTGAGCAGGCTAGAGTTTGACGCATATGCCCTAGAAAAACAAGTGAAAAAAAGTAAACATATTCATCCAACCGATCTTAGGACTGGTATTTCTTTATATAACTTTTTCTTCTTAGGGTAGATGTACCTTAAGCTAGCCAAGTTTCTCAATTGTGTTTCAAAGGCCCAGAGGATCTGGAACTGTCAATATATCCAAAATTAAAGATGGCCCTAGACGCTTCGATTCACGGTGTCGCATGGCAATTGACATCCACCAGGTATGACCGAATGACCTCGGATATGGACATGGTAATTATTGTTTGGTCGATCGCATCAGCGTCCCCATTTAAAGTATATGCCGACACACAAAAGATGCGCAACCATTCTCAGAACAACCGGGCGTGTGTGATGATGTCATCACATGCGGTCAATAGGCCTCAAAATTGGCCACACATCACGAGGTCTATGGCCAGCTTAAGGGATAGTGAGAACCCTAGACCAAAAAAGGGGATTAGGTGTAAACAGAATTCCAAGTACTGGAGGCTTGCCATCTTGTTTGTATACTCCACATATCGACATATGTTTGAGTAGGCCTGTTTTCTTTTTCTTTTTTTGGGGGGGGGGGGGTTATCGCCAAGAGTGTGTACTATGAGGAATCATGCATTGCTGAAAACTTAGTTGGCTGAAATGTACTCATTTTTAATATTATATTTTTGGAATTAATATAAGTAAATGGAAAGATTATTTTCAGGAAACACTGCAGGGGGAGCTGCTGAGCTTTGTTAGGCAGATGATGAACAGAAGCTGCAGCAGAAGAGGTTTAATAGGGTGCATGTGTATAAATCTCACTTACATTTCTGGAAATGAGTTGTGTCTAACCTCTTTGAGTCATTACTTCATTCTGAATTGTAATAATTTGTGTTTTTAGAAGCTGTATTGTCCACCTATCAGCCTGTAATTGTCCACTGGACATGTCCGTGTCTGTGCTTGGCAGATTGCTCCCTTGATGAGGCTGAGAAGGTTCTAATTTGAAAAGAACCCAGAATCTCTCATATTTTCGTCATGCTTTTCCATTTCCGATAACCACGCTATGGAAGAGTGTGCTGTAATTTTGTAGATCAGCAATTTGACCTCTAAGTGAAATGTGAGATATCCAATATCTCAACAAACCTTAAAATTATTGACATAATCATGTACTATTTATGTTTTGTTACCAGTTAAATATTCCCTTCTTCCCTGCATTCTGGTCCTAGTTTATGATCTGTGATACAAATATGAAATAAACCAACGGGGCAACATAATAGGCAACTCAATTCTATACTGTATTATTAGAACTATAAAACATTTCCTACGTTCTTAAGTTATTAAGATGCAATGCACAATGCATCTGCAAACTTTTTAGCTTCACCTGTGCTGGGCGTGTCTATGTAACATTTTGTGGAATACAGTTGTACAGGTAACCCACTGAAGCAAATGTAGAAGGTAGAAACTTTGTACTTTAACCTCCCTGGTGGTTCACTGAGGTCTAGCTTTCTGTACCAAAAGTGGTACAGTGTTTTGCATGAATTTTTCTTTTTCTGTAGGCTAATAAGTTACCATTTGTCAAAACAAGGGTCTAGTAGACCTCCTAAATATATTTTTACAGAATTATGTAAAATATATATATCATATAACAATAAAATTAAACACAAAAAAGAGGGTTGTAAAGGGTCCAACATCACACTCGGGCTGTAGATGCCTCTTGTGGGTGCTCGCTTTTTAGACATTGGAAGTATATATTCCGGTGTCCGACAAGTGTTCCAGCACATCTTTGGAGCGTAGATTTGTTCTGAAGCTTGAAGCCATAGTAGCGGCAGAGTAGTCGGCATAGCTTTTTTGCATCTATTGTTAAGTACTTGATTAACAGTCTAAGTATTACTTAGCGTGATTGGTAAAAATGTGCTACAAATTGAGAAAGAACAGCACATGAAGAATAACAACTTCTGATGGTGAAAATCATTCTTATAGAAGACCATAAAACCAACAGTTCAGTAAATTTGGCAACCAATCACCTTTTATTTTCCTGACATTTCAAAGTTGATAAAACGCATTTCCCTTTGTTTCTTTATGTTGGCACATGAAGTTGCTAATTTAAGGGTGTGATTCACATGTGTCAAGACAATTTTCAGTTCATCTATTCAGTTTATCCAAGTTTAACGGTTATTAATTACTGTTTTTTCACAGGTTCGTATGGCAAAAGAAAATGACCCATCTTGGAAACCAACATTCATTGTGAAGCCAGATGGCGGTTGTCAGGGAGAAGGAATCTACCTCATTAAAGACCCCAGTGAGGTTCGGATCATGGCCAGTGTCCAGAACCGCCCAGCTGTGGTTCAGGAGTACATCACCAAACCTCTGCTAATGGACAAGCTAAAATTTGATATGAGACTGTATGTCCTCCTTAGATCATTAGAGCCGCTGGAAATTTACATTGCCAAAGATGGACTGTCCCGGTTCTGCACCGAGCCCTACCATGAGCCCAACCATAAAAATCTTCACCGTGTGTATATGCATCTGACCAACTATTCGCTCAACATCCACAGTGGGAACTTCATCCACTCAGACAGTGTCCACACCGGGAGCAAAAGGACCTTCTCCAGCATTCTTTATCGGCTCTCTGCCAAAGGTGTGGATGTCAAGAAAGTGTGGTCTGATATAATTTCTCTGGTTATTAAGACTATCATTGCGCTTGTGCCCGAACTCAAAGTCTATTTTCAAGCAGACATACCGGCATCAAAACCAGGACCTATGTGCTTCCAGGTCAGTTACCAACCCTTATACACAGGAATCATACAGCCTTATATTGTATAATACTTTCCATATTGTATAAAAAGGAAAAAGCAACTTTTAGAAGGGGAGAAGTAGCTCAACACCCCCTAGTGTTTTATATCTATTTTATATTAGTGGGAAAGCAGCTCAACCAACACAACATGGATTAATTTTTAGAATATTTAACATGAATCATTAACCTATTTTTAGCAATAACAAAATCAGACCAAGTGGACAAGCTAGAGAAATAGCAGTAGGTGGATTCAAAACTTTAGGTAATAACCGATATCTGACTGGTGTACAGCAGTTTGTAAGTTCCATTTTGGACTGTTAGTATAGTATAAGACACACCCTTTGAAGTAAGTATCCTTCACATCTAACCTTCAATATTATTTGCAGATGTGGTAAGTATTCAGTCTTTGGGACAGATGTCCAAATATGCAAATGCTGCTTTGTTAGAATTTCATAACAGTTAAATTTGCAGTTGGTTTGAGACACTCCTGTTAAGGCGAGCTGAACCAATAATGGGATTACTAAAGTAAGATTGTGTTTCTACTATTCTCACAGATTTTAGGATTTGACATTATCCTGATGAAGAACCTAAAGCCAATTCTTCTAGAGGTGAATGCAAATCCCAGCATGAAGATTGAACACGAACAAGAGGTAGGAAGCTGATTCTCAACCTTTTTAGATCCACAACCCCGGAAGTAATGCCTCTAAGTACTCTTCCTGTATTTAGAACGAGGAAGTGACAGTGCGAATCCCAGAACTGACACTTTGCAATGTCACTTCCAGCACAATCCGTTAAATGCAATGACCCCTGCCTCCTATTGTCCCACCCGGCTTGTGCAAATGATGTGCAGGGCAAGAAGTTAGGAGGGGAGAGTAATACCATAGGTTAGCATGGAGAGGGCCTTACTTTCCTCCTAACTAAAAGGGGCATGCTTTATGGGCCACTTGAACTTTTTGTGCATCAATCTTCTATATTTACAACTCTGTCCAGTCAGCTGTTTTACATTTGACATATTTTTCAGTGCTGTACATAATATAAGGGTTTGAAAGACAAACATGCACATGCTGTATGTAACACAGGAGGAAAATGTCTCTAAGCTTGCCATAATCGGGTGTGATTTTAATATTGATCACCAGTCTAACATTGATCGATCATTCCATCACACATTGTAATCGTTTTAAACACAATAGTTTTCACAATAGTTTTTACTATGGTGTGATCGCATACAAATCGCTGTAAATGCGACGCTTGATGTGAGCTAAACTATGGGCCAACTGTGGGAAATTGCATCCATGATGCTGGACAAATAAGTGTAAAACCGTAGTAGCCTGTGTGTAAAACCAGCCATTTGGCAGCTGGTGTGCAGAATTCATATTTGTGTCAAGAAGAAAAGACATCAGCAATGATCCCACAGGAGCAAGGTTTGCTGTCCATCAATCTGGAAATGGTTATAAGTCCACTTGCAAACACTTTGAAGTATTTAGTTCTACAATTAGTGGGATTTTTTTCCACTTGTGAATAATCTTTCTAACAGATGTTCTAGTTAATCCACTTCATGGTCAGGCCTATGTCTGTTAAGTGCATGTTAACATTTTATACAGTTACTGTTTGTTTGTAATTGTAAAGAGAATAATTAAAAAAGCATATGGCAGCACAGTTTAGATTTGCAAAGTTGTATCTTAACCTGCCTAGTGCACCACCCGTACCACGCCGTTTTTAACATCATGGTACAGGCAATCGCAGCAGTGTACAAGGTACACTGCCTGCCATTTCCTCCTTCCCCCCTCCCCTCTCCACACAGTCATTCATGACACCGGCTGTGAGGGCTAGAAAGCCGAGACCCCTCCATTAACATGGAGGTCTATGGCACTGCCCACCCCCGCCCCCTTTCGCATCACCGTGACGTGCTGGGCTCGTCATGAACGCTAACGAGGTTAACAAACCACAAAAATTCTGGACCAATTGTGACAGACTGGTCATCTGCCACTGTGTGAATGGACCGTTAGCTGGTGTCCTGGAAGGAGTCCGGGAATGATTATTGCCCAGCACCATTAGGGTGCTTTGTGTTTCTTAAAGGGGTCCCACACTCTGGGATAGGAAGAAAGGAACTGGGTGGGCCTTTCTATTTCCACAGGATCCACTAAATTGTTAACACCTGTTTGCAGGTGAGTGGAGCCAGGTGTGTCTTCACAGAAGGAGCAGAGACCAGTGTGTCAGTGGGTTCCTGATAAAAGCTGGAGACACAGATCCTGATAGAAGTTGGAGACTGTCTCCCCTCAGAAGCCATGTCTCCAACTTCTATTATACTTTGGACAGAAGGGACTAAAGTGGTCTTCTTTGAATCAGATGTGAGGCCATCTAAAGCATGGCTAAAATAATGGCATCCAACAGAGAATGTTTGCAAATACACCAGTAAATCTATGACAGAACGCACAGAAAAGAAAACAAAAGGTTTTTGCAATGGCCAGACCACAACCCTATTCAAATGTTGTTGTTGTTGTTGTTGTTGTTGTAAGGGAACTGTACCTAAAATGAATTCCCACAAATCTTAAAGAACTCAAGCTGAAAGATGAAGGGGTCTTTATAGAGTCTCTACACTGTGGTGGGCTGCTGGGCATAAGACTTGGAAAGGTATCACTGTGATGGCTGCTTAAGCCCTGAGGTCGCTGGAGGGGTGGAGTGTCGCTGGATTTAGCCGGTTTATTTATCTTTTTAAAGCACCACTGTGCCCTAGAATCGTCATGGTACACTTACAATTTGTAAGTGTGTACCTTTTTGCATGTATATGTAAAAAGTAATACCTGCCAAAAGATTTTGTAATCTAAAGCAGCCATTTTTTTTACACAATAGACTAGCCTCTCTCTTTTTATTAGCATTCTAATAATTTTTTCCTTACACATGGTGTTTTGGACAGTACTTTGTGTATCTTGAAGTGCAAAGCTGGTGGGAGGGACTGCCAGGATGTACATATCTTTCTAAAAACAGAAAGATGTAGTAAAGCCATTATGTAATAGCAAGGCTGCATGATGGACCCAAGACTGGGGAGAAAAAAGGCTTGGATGATGCTGGTCATCCGTCACACAGAAATGAGACAGACTTGGTCTGACTTGTTGATGCTTTTAGTTCGCATAGTGAGAAGCTCACTGAGTGATGTGAAATCAAAGTAAGCAATTGCAGGAGAGGATCCTCACTTCCAACTTGTGTGAGACGAAAGGTAAGCCTTTTGCCATTCTGAAACTTTTGCTACTTTTTTCGTTAAACCTTTCATCAGAATCTCTGCAAATAACCTACTAATTATCTGTGTTTATTTACATTCATTTGCGGTTTCTCAAGAAGTTTCTCAAGTGGAAACGCTGAGATTCTTTAACATCATCATTATTACTTTAATATTAATAACTGCGATTTATCTGAAAAATAGCTTGTAGGCCTGTTTTAATAACGCTACCAAACACTAACTTTGGTGTTAATAAATTGTTTCCAATTAAATATGCTAATCTGTGAGTAAAGTAGTCACAGCATTTCTTATAACACCGTGTCTTCTGTCTGCTTGTTGCAGCTTCTTCCTGGCATCTTTGAGAATGTGCCGAGCTTTGTGGATGAAGAGGTGAAAATTGCCATAATCAGGGATACATTGCGTCTTGTGGACCCACGGCAGAAGAAAAGCCAGTGAGTGTTAATAGAGCTTGCTTTTATATTATATGTTTGTTGTGTTAGTGTGTTGTTCACTTGGGAACCCCAAATGT
This sequence comes from Ptychadena robeensis, assembly GCA_036250615.1. NCBI lineage: Eukaryota > Metazoa > Chordata > Amphibia > Anura > Ptychadenidae > Ptychadena > Ptychadena robeensis. The sequence continues at coordinate 42,570,518 of CM070040.1, forward strand.
CAACCCAAGTGGCAGTGTGTCACTGCTCTGGTACCTATAAATGTCAGTTTTATTTATTCTGCTCCAAGATTTTATTGTTTCTTGGCCAATAAGTGTCACTTTGTTTTTCTTCTTCTGAAGCCCTCGCTGTCACTGTGACTTTCTTCAGGTATACCCAAGTATCATCTGTCCTTGTTCTTAAGCCCCCAGTGTCAGTGTGTCATATTCCTATAGCCCTTAATTGTCTGTCAGTGTTTTAGGTCCCCTGATATTGTGCTTCTTGGATACCATAATATACATGAATTGCTGTAGCTTCATCTGTATTTTTGGATACTTTTTGTCTTTTTGCTGAATACATCTTAAACTTTATGAAGCATTCTAAAGCAATAGAAAGATTATCACCAAGCTTCATATATTCTGGAACAGTAAGTAAGAAAGTTTGGTTTAACATAAAAGCTTCCCATGTAATTAAGTTTGGTTCTCGTAGGAAGTGTGACAGAAGTCGGAGCTTGCTCTCCCATGAAGGATTCTTCTGCTGATTTGTCACAGATGCTCGGTAAACTGGGTGCGCTGTCATGGTAACAAACAAGCCAGGAGGCAGTATACCCAGGAGGCCTTGCAGCGGGCGGTCTAGGATGAGAGATTCTTTACTAAAGTTTTAGTGGAAGGATCAGAAGTAATAAGATTATAGTTTGATGAGATAAGGCCCTGTCAGAGCTCACACTCACTTCTTCCAGATCTTGTCAGAATAATCTGCTTTTCTGTGATTTTATTATAACTCTGGGACCTTATTCTGTGCGCACATCTTATTATATAAATGGCACAACACTACTTCTGATAGATTGCTGCTTTAAAATGTACTGTGAAATGACACATGTAAGATTTTGGTTGTTATTTTGATTCTGTTCTGACATGAAAATGTACAGTATACAACTAAGCAAAACATTATCCAATGTATACTGGCCCATCGATGGCCAATTACTTTACTTTCCATTGCTGACTGACACAATCTGGATGGAGTTTGTATGCTACCCTTATCTTTCTATTAGTTCAAACTAAGTTAGCATAGTTTAAATATGTTGGATACAATAAATTGTGGAGTTTGTGTTGTGAATATGGTCATGTAAAGCAACAACAATTTTTCCCACTAGAGAGCGTTGGGCAAGCATTGTGGCGTGGTTCTCTCTCTTCACTTTCAAAAGGCTTCATCTGCATGGTCCTTGTAAGGTCTTCTCATTTGGGGTTTCCCCTACAAACCGAAAACATTCTGGTAGGTTAAGCAGTACATCACCATTTTCCCCAACGTTTGTGAGTGTACATTTTTTTTTTCACAAAACAAAAATTACAGCATATCTTTATAAAAAAAATATATTCAATATATAGAAATATATTCAATATGTGCATTTCCAATTGAATAAATAAAGCCCTAACCAGGACTGGAAAGTTTCTTTCAAAGATTTCAAGCTCTGTTACGTTTGTCTTAATACATACTTTATACTTTTTTTTCTTCAGCCTTTAACTTGTTTTATTGTTTAATTACTTGACCAATAATTTCCTGCTCCAACTTTTGCTTGCCTTACTTGATATTGTGAGGAGTTGGCACATGGTTAGAAATGCCATCATGTTCAGTTCCCAGAATTAGGCATGGATTCCTGGCCTGCATAGGCAAACAGAATAGACTGTACTACAAATGCAGGAATATATAGAGACACCGGCTTACAGATCAACTGAAAGACGACCCCACCCACCATATATATGATAAAGAGACTGATAGGTTACCATATTTTTGCATTATAAGATCAATCGGACCATAAATTGTATCCCATAATTTTGAAAAAAAGAAATATTCAAAGGCACATGAAAAAGTGAACATACAGCATTTGCCAGCAAGGTAGGCAGGGCTTGGCCATGCCGTATTTATTCTATATACCTCCAGCTAAGCCAAAAGGCCAGTACCAGGAGGCAAAAGGTTGTTCCAACTGATCTTAATAGATTAAAATACACATACTTATTTTTCCGTCTTTCTCACTCCTGTTCCGCCATACCTAGAGTGTCTTGTCCTCCACCATGTAAGATGGAGAATCCATCTTGCTGCTCTGCTCCTCCAGCTTCACCACACTGCCAGGCAAAAGAGACATGGAAGGGTAGACATCACTGTTGCTGTCTACCTATCTAAGCCAACTTGTGCCCGGAACCACACATGTTGATCTATGCATCAGTTTTCACCCAGGTAAGTATTTTTTGACCTGCCTTTTTATAAGCACTTCTGGTTCTGATAAAAGAGAGAAGATTTGAAGGTAATAGGTCTGCTTTAAGGGGAAGAATGCATCTTATTGTCCGACAAATTATGTTATTTGAGAAATGTGGAAGCAAAGTCATGCTGTGGTATAACTCTAACTCTTCTTTATATAACATTTCAATTCCGAAAGCTTTTTTGATCTGTACCTGGTTTTAGGTGTAAAGGGTGATCCTTTTATGTGTTTTATGCATGCAATTGTTGAATTGCTTTCAAATGGGTCAGTTCTTTTTTGTTAGGATAGAACATTGTTTCCCATATGTGCTATCCACTAGTGTTCTTTTCCAAATAACTTTTTCTTTACAAAAAAAAGTCAGTGAGCTGCTCATATTTTCCATGTTCTCCATTGCACAGTCCTAAGAATAAAATTCATTTTCTTCTGTTATTCTTGAGTCATCAGAGTTCTGCATTCACAGAGTGGCGTTTCTGATCCATTGTGCCCAGAAGAACTACTGTGTTTCCCCGATGATAAGACACTGTCTAATACTTTTTAAAAGCCAAAATATGCCCCAGGTCTTATTTTCAGGGGGATGTCTTATTCTGCTCACTCAGTGAAGGAGAAGGGCACAATGAATGGCACAGACTCACTTTTTTGGGGGTTCTACCGGCCGTGTAACAGAATCCGTTTTTGTAAGGCAGGGATCAGCAGCTGGTCCTTCCTGGCGCATGCCGTTGCAGTCACTTCCGCCACACAGTTACCCATTGTACCACTTGAATGGGAGATTCAGGCACGGATCTGTGGGTGTCTTATTTGCGTTGATTGTCTGATTTGCAGGGGGTGGCTTATTACAAAGTTTTCTGCAAAAAAGGGGGAGGGGATGTCTTATTTGATGGGGATGTCTTATTATCGGGGAAACACGGTATACTGGAAGCAGGCAGCTTGGGGACTGTTTCTTCAAAGGTGCTGTGTATTTTCAGTTTGAAGATTGCAGTTAGTGGCACCAGAAGATGATATATTTCCAGTCTTGTTATTCTCAGAGAATGGGGCATTTTTTATTTGAAAGATCTAAATATTAAAATTTTTAAGAATCTCATTTGTTTCTGGGTTCAAAAAAATGAAATAACCAGAAGACTCTTGATTACAAGCTGTTCTGAGGAAGGACTTTGAAAAGCTGCCACGCTTGATTGTAAAATGCTGCTGTAAAGCAAGCTTTGGACACTCTCAGATTTTACAGAATGCCTTTTCCGCTGCTTCTTAATTGGAAACTGCATATATCATGGATAGTTTGTTCATTTCAATGTCCTCGTCAAGAGTCTAGTGATTACTATACATTTTCTACTGAACTAATCATTTTCTTTCCTGTTATCTAAAAAAAATATGGTTCCCAGCTCCACATTGCTAATTACAGTGCAAATAAAACATGTTGATTTAATGAACAGAAAAAGCTTGGAGTGTTGTAAATGGAGTCCAAACATTTAGATTATCTTTTTTTTTAGCCAAAAAGAGGTAGGGTGTGCTGTAAGATAGAAAACGAGAGGAACCAGGGGTGAAAGTGGTCCAGGATGGAGCAAGGGGCATTCTGAGAGAGAACCGGGAAGTCAGGCATTGGGGCAGAAGACAAAGAAAGTAGTCAAGGGGGGAGAGGGGTAGGGATTGTATTAGTAGGAATGTAGTGGACCAGGAATACAAAAAGAGAACTATAACAATTCAGGTAAACAGCGATTGGGGGGTCAAGGAGAGGCAGGAAGAAGTCCAGGAAAGACAGATGGAGAGGACAGGAAGACAGCCTAATAGAGGACAGGGACATTTACCCTTGAGATGAAATTAGAGAGCAAATGACCCAAAATCTGGCAGGTGTTCCATGCTGGAACATAAGTATTTCATTTATCATGCAGGAGGTTTTATGAAGAAGTTGAGGTTTAGATCTCCAGCGACATCAAAAAGTGTAAAGGTGTTGCTGCTTTAACATCGTGGACACAACCTGCGGCACATAAAAATTGTGGTGCTATATCAACATTAAGGATTTGTTAGTGGATTGACATGACAAATATTAGATGTGACCCTCTCCACCTGAAAGAAAAGCAATATGTATTGTGTATACATATTCCCTTCAGATCTTAATTCTTAGATTCAGCTAATAGTGTAGACATGTACATACTCGACATTATATACCAACAATGTTCCAAAAAGTTAAGGGCACCCAACAATCTGATCAATTTGTATTTCCTCATTTATTAATATGAAAGATTAAAAAAAAAAATTCACACCTTTTGTGGTGGAAGCTCAATGGTACATGTAACTACAAAAGTATTTGTATAAAATAATTATTACTAATATCCCTGATAGGATTACTGGTCTCCATCAAATTCTGATAACTTATCATTTCGCATCTCCGATCTTTTGGATGATAGCCCCCAATGTGCTTGCACTGACCTGGACCAATCTCCGATCACCATCTGTACCAGGGTCCCTGGGAACCCTGGAGTATGGTGACTTAGTCAGTTCAGAAGCTGGGTTTGGAACTAATGTACAGATTAGTATCGGGGAACAGTGACTTGTCTTTACAGCTGGTTACCTATGTTACAACAATGAGGTGTACAATGATTTGCCCACACCTGATCTCATGGATATTTCTCCATAGATTTTTTCAGTCTTGTTGAATTAAGCTCCTGAGGAAGCAACATTTGCGAGAAACATAACAAGGTATACATCGTTCGATACACATGATTCCTTCCATGACCCACAAATCGACCATAGACGTTCCGATTCCTGCACGATCCGACCGCCGATTCAATGCCGTGCGCACTCCCGCATCCCTTAGGGATCGGGTCGTGCAGGAATTGGTTGCAGCAACTAACAAGGATTGGGCAAAAATCAGCCGTCCTGTCAGATCGCACATTGATCCGACAGGAGGGTAAACTTCAATGCGATCCCATTAGTTCGGCTGGGGGCGGCTGCCCCCAGCGAAAGTAATGAGCTGCACATAAAGAGTACCGGATGATTCTCCCACTTCTAGTGCCGAAATCGGATCGGGAATCGACAGTAAATCTTGCCGTCTATTCCCAGCTTAAGACATTGCAGACATGTCCATAATGTTTAGATCAATCTCCTTACTTTGGATGGGGACCAGTCACACAAATGGTGCACTGCTGATTCTCAGCACAACCAGCTGATCAACCGGGTCAGTCGATCTGCTAGGAAATCAACAAGGAATCCAAATGTGTAGGGGGGGGGGGCTTTAGAATTTGATTAAGACTCTTTAATCCCATCAGAGATATTGGAATTAATTGTATACATATGTACAATTGTAGTAACATGTAATGTTGACCTTCTACCACATTAGGTGTGAAATAATTGTTAATTTTTCGTATTAATAAATGTGGAAATATAAATTGATCAGATTGTTACATGACTTTAAAAGTCCCTTGACTCTCCAGTAACTCCGAGGGAATATTGTTTAATTCTGTTGGCATGTAATATCCGTGACATTTTGTTGGATTTTAGTACATTATGAACTAGGATTTATCTTGCTGCTGTTCCATTCATTTACTGTACAGTCAGAATCAAAATCTTTCCCATCAAAAAAGAGGACCTCTTTGCCCCTAGTGGGAGGTCTTTAAATGGGGTGGTTACCTGTGCGATGCTTCCCACTTAAGGACCACAACGACTCTCTACAGACCAGCCCACGCCTGTTATTAATGTGTGTCCCATACCAAGACTGCTGTCGCCCTGCCTGGCCTTGTCCTACTTTTGTCAAGGTAGCGAGCTGCTGGGAGGTGGCAGATTTCTAACGATTCTCTGTGCTGAGGAATTAATTGGTTGCAGTATTTATCAGTGCGCTGCAGTAATTGGGACCGCATGCTGGTCTAAGCTGCCAGCTTTCTGTGTGCTGTGTGTTTTTAACATTCCGTCACACAACAAAGATCTGCTTTTCTTCTCCTCTTAAAAATCAGTTAAGTACTTCTATCTGGGGAACAAATCAAATCTCTGGTGCACTTCTGATCCCCTCACTGGTTCGATTACCTCCAACCGAAGGACAGTGTCTTCTGTGTCATTGTAATGCCACAAGCAAAAATCAAAACTTTTATTTTGTTTCTATGAATTCTTCATCCATCTGGTTCCTTCTTTTGTTTTTGTTTGAAAGATAAAAAAAATAGGAACAAAAGTAAGTTGTGATAATTGAGTGAAATGCCATTCGACTCACTAGGCATGACACTGGAGCCAATTTATAAAGACCTTCTACTTTTCCATTGTGTTTGTTTATGGGGAGATTTTTATTTCCATCAACAGCACTCATTATTGAATAGCTGCAGGTGATTTCTGCATGTTTTTTCCACAATTACGTTGCTTTTCTTGAGGAATGAGCCCAAATGCACACTGGCGGCAATGAAGGTATGAAGCAGGACTCCAGAAGATAAATGTCTGTAACCAGCTCATACATTTATAACGCTTATATACACTAGTGTTAGGGCTTCCACAAGTGTTTTTCTTTTTCATTTAAGAATTGAGAATGTGGAAACTGCAGTGCCCATATAATAAGATTTTTATTTTGCCGTAGGTTTTTGATTAATGAGAAGACCTGTAATTGGGGAGGGGGGCTTTGTACTTTGCACTCGTTGCTCTCTACTCTCTGCTTTTTTGATTAATTGTAGTGTAAGCAGAACGAAAAAAAATATCAGCCCTTAAGGTGGCCATACACAGATCTATTTTATCATCTACATGCAATCGAGTGGTGACATCACCACGATGTGATCAATTGAAGGTCAATCAAACAGGTGTGTGTACTTCTGTTCTCCTAGCATTGCTTCTAGATATACACTATACATGACAGTTGTAGTGCACACGCATGTGTAAAAAGGACCCCAAAGGCAACCTGGGAGGGAAAAACATTTAGAAGTCACTATGACAAAACAAGAAGTTAAGATGCTCTGAATATCTTCCAGCATTCTTTCAGTTATCCAATGAAGAAGACATTCAATGCCATAAACATTTGTGCAGTGCAGATGCGTGATCATTTGAACTGTTCAAAAAATTGTATCCATCTCCCCTGCACATCCCTTGGTCTCCTCTTCACACTGTCCAGATTCTATGCAAATTCCACCATGCTGCACTGAGGAGGTCATTAATTACCCTTCTGATAATCAGGCACAGAGCAGCAAGCGCCTCTAAACCCTCTAATAGATTGTTATTCAGTATAAGGAGGAGAAACAAATGAGGTCAGATCAACGGGTGCGATATTTCCATAGTACGGAGGAAAGTGAAATTAGATTTTATTCCAGCGAGGATTCTAGAGGGCTGCAGAGAAATGACAGAGTGAGCCGCAGAACGGAATGATATGAACCAAGAATAACCATAATAACTGAAAAACCAGCTGTATGTATGTGTGTATATATATATATATATATATATATATATATATATATTGTGACAGGAAGCCTGTCAAATCCTCTGGATGTATCCAGTCTGGCATATATGTGTGTCCCAGGTACCGCCAATATGCAGAGTACTTTGCTATCTGACCAGCAGAGGGAGCTGGAGTTGCTAGTCCTGGGGCAGGGTAAGACCAGCTGTGTCCTGTTACTAATTAGAGTTGGTTTGGCTCTATAAAACTCACTCACCTGTTCAGTATGGTGGCTCCACCCTGAACCAGTCCTGTGTGTGACTGGGGGGAGCTGTGTGTACCTGTGTGAAAAGATCTCCATGTGTTTGCTTCTATGGACTACTGTGATTCTGGACTTTTATGCCTTCTTGGATGTACATATTGTATATAGGACTTTGCACAATAAACCAACCGTGTGTTTTCACCTGCAAACCTGTTTGCTGTGCCTCTTTCGCCTGCTGGGGACCCATCCAGAGTACCGCACCTTGTCGCTCTACCGCTAATCCCCCACAATATATATATATATATAATATATATATTTGTGGGTCAGTGCATGCATGTACACACAAAGTGGGGTACTATTTGGCAGGATTGTGCACAGTGTCATCTATGTTTACATGCTTGAAATGTTCCTGGGTGTTCCTATCTGTTCCATTGATCCGTCTGCAAATATTCCCCTTACAACAAATGTGTAAAGCTGGGAATAGACGGTATGATTTACCGTCTATTCCTTATCCAATTCTCTGCACTAGGAGCAGCGTGATGACGTCCTCATGCACGCCCGCCCGCTAGTGCCTGAGAATTCGACGGCACTCTTAATGTGCAGCTCATTACTTCGGCTGGGGGAAGCCGTCCCCAGCCGAACTAATGGGATCGGGCTAAAATTTACCATCCTGTTGGATAACTGTGCGATCCGACAGGACCGCTGATTTCAGCCTAATCCTCGTTGGTTGCTGCATCCAATTCCTGCACGACCCGATCCTTAAGGGATGCGGGAGCACACACAGCATCAGATCGGGGATCAGATCGTGCAGAAATTGGAACGTGTATGCTCAGCTTTAGGAATTATCTTTGATTAGAATGGCACAGCCTGGGCAAAAGAACCAAAAGAAAAATTTTTGTTCCATCATTTTGCTTAAGGCTATGTTCCCACTTAGGCTATTAATCGCCTGCGCTCGTGATTTTCAATTTTTTTTTTTAAAATCACCTGTGAAAATCGCCTGGCGATCGTCTGCTGGCGATTCTGCAGGCAATTGAAAATGGGAACATAGCCTAAGAGGATGTATGCTCATAATCTAAAAAAATGTATATGTGAAATTAACTGGGGGCGTTTATAATGGCATTTAGGTTTATTTGATCACGGTCAAAAAAGGTGTCATGGTTGGGGGATCCAAGCCACGGGACAATGGCTGAGTTACTGCAACAAAATTGGTGGCACTGGAAGTAAAGCTGGCTATACACCTTTAGATCTCTCTGTCAGATATATAGATATATATATATATAGGTAGACTTGATTGTTTATGGATTGTTTAGTCCCTCATATTACATGGTTTTTGTAAAACAAAAAGAGATCTAAAGGGAATTTGACAGAAATATCTAAAGGTGTATGGGGACCCAAAGCTAGATAAAGGTTGAGACATGGATGTGAGCTTCATTTAGCAGTGCTCAATGAAGATCTCTTTAGTGGCAGATTAGACTGAAGGGAAACAATCCTGAGCATGGGCCCATAATAAAGGGATCAGTCATGACCTAAAGGTACTGGATAGATTTCCATTTGTATTTCAGACATTTTATTATGTAAACATACAGCATGCCATAGGGGGAATTATGCTATGGCTGGGAAAGGTTTGGTATTGACATGAACCTAACTACAAATACAGATTAAAATTGAATAGGTTTCTGTCTTAAGAATGTAATTAGTGATAAACATGACTGAAATATGCAGTTTTTTAGTGTTGTGCTTTAAGTGCTATTAAACCCTCATAAACTAAACTATTCCAACCTACAAGCAATACTAAATAGTTAAAGGACATATATTTTTGCTAAAACAGCTTCTCACCACATTATTACTTTTATTCAGTTTTTTCCCCTATCTTCCTGTGCCTGTTCTGCCCAAATCTTCCTTTTTGGAGATCACATACACCTGTCTATGCAAAGGCTCTTTCTTTGGGACTACATTTCCAAAAAACGCTTGTGTGAGTTTGCGCACACATGCCTTAAACAGTAATGTGGGGTGAGCGTCCAGTGGTGGCTACATACTGAGCTCCACAGAGCCCAATAACTTACATAGCCCCCATTACACAGGAAGTGATTGGTTCACATTCTACGTCTGCTTTTTAAACCAGAACTAATGCAATAAGTGCAAAGAAACACATGAAAGCAATATAAATGTGTATGTGCTATTATATCTTTACATAAATAAATGAATTGACGCCTTTAACATTATTATTGCCCATTATATGCTAGTACTGTATATCTCTTTCTATTTCGTACAACAGGTTAATCAATCCAACATAAGTGGCAGCTACAGTTGGAACAAACTGTGCAACAACGTCAAGGGTCAGGTTTTAGTCAATAAAATGTTGTTCTAATAAAACAAAACTGCTTCTGTATGTCCTAAAATTGGATGGATATTTCGTTTGTGTCTTATTCAAAGTACATTTCTAACTACCTGTTCAACGTATTAGACATTGTGACAACTCTACATCCATTTTCTAGTGGAATGAATAGTATTTCCACCTACTTCACATGTTGCAGGGTAAATCAGATGTCTATCAGATAAAAAACCCAATGTCCAACCGAAGAGGCTTGGGTTGTTTCATGAGGTAAAATTAATACATTATAACGAACCTACCACCATAAATTCATATTTTCGTTAACCTCTCTAGCGCACTGCTGAGGTCCAGATTTCTGTACCAAAAGCGCACCATAGACTTAAATGGAATCTTTTTTTTAAGGTTGTAGACCTGTTACTTTCTAAAATATTTCCGTACAAGGGTCTTGTAGACATCCTAAATATAATAATGTTGGAAACAAACAATTATGTTAAAAAATACATTTAAAATATATATAATAAAGGTATCATTTGAATGATAAAACCTCTAAAATACTTCTTTTGTATGATAGATTTCAAAACATAATGTATTCATATTTATGTTTTTTTATATTCATAATACAATTTTTATTCAATTGGAAATGTGTTATGTGTTTTTGTTTTTACTTTGAATTGTATTGGATACAGGTAAATGGCACTAGAAATGCTGATAATAGGGAGGAATGCATAAAAAACAAGTTACCTGTAAGGAGTAATTTAACAAGATCCCTGTAAGGAGTAATTTAACAAGATCCCTTGCAGCCCCTCCGCTTTGCCTGGCTCTGATAATGGGCTTCCACGGCTCCCCCTGGAACTCTTCCCAAAGATATATGGGTAAATCTCTAATCTCTGCTCTACATTAAATAGAATGACAAAAATTTCCCATAGAAAACCATGATAAACAATCCCAGTGGCCACTCGTGATATTGCACCCTGTGTTAACCCCCTGAAGCCTGAAAATAAATATAAGATTCCAAGGAACAGCAGGTAAGTATATTTTCTTAGAATTGTGGAGGGCTATGTCACCATCATACAAGCTCAAACTTTCATTTTACATATATATTTACATATATTTTTTAGATTTTAACTATACATCCGATTTTACATAATTGTTTGTTTCAAACATTATTATAGTTAGGATGTCTACTAGACCCTTGTACGGACATATTCTGGGAAGTTACAGGCCTACAACATAAAGAAAAATTTACCATTAAAGTCTATGGTGCACTTTTGGTACAGAAATCTGGACCTCAGCAGTGCGCTGAGCAGGGAGGTTAAGACACTATGACAAAAAAAATTAATAAATATAAACTTTTTCTTACACTTTTTTTTATTGTGAATAGCTTACCCTATAACATTAACTAAAATTTAGCATCTTCTTGCATTGTTTGTTATAGTCAGAGGTAAAACAGATTTTTCTTTAGAGCATCTCATTCCCTGCTCCTCAAGGTGAGCTGTTGTGCTGTGTCCAGATGGAAGCCGTCACTATGGCCCAGTCCGCCATTAATTGAAAGATGAGCACAGGGCAGCCTGGTTGTATCAAAGGCAAATAATCCATTAAATGTTTCTCTGAAGATTTTACGTGACTTGTACAAAAATACGACTGTTAGCGAATTAGAAGGAGGATAATTAACTCCTGTAATTGAGTGAGATCATTGTGATTGTCTCATTGTACTGGCCTATTTTTCAGTATTTAGTGCACTCTGCCGTACTGCAGAGCTCTGAATAAAAAGTGTGGACGGCAGGGTCTCTGTTAATTTCACAGTTCGGCTCATATTCATCATCAGGTTGGCTGTTCTACACACCATTCTGGGAGCAAAGCCAGGACAGAACCAGCAGTTACCTTGAGTGTAGAAGAAATGGGAGCAGGACAAGGAGGGGCAATTAAAATCTCAAAGGTGTCCATTGTGCCCCCCCCAATAAAACATATAACTTCAGTAGCTGCATTATTTGTGGCAATGGAAGGGATGTGGGACCACAATTTCTGTATACTAAGGGTAAACCAGCATCTGTTTATAGGGAACTACTAGGTTCCTCTGCTGTTCTACATGTGCTTTTGCTGGGAAATCTGGAATACTCAGTGCCAAGTTTTCCTGGGGCCTCTTTACAGCACCCACTCTTGATGTGATGATGTGAGGCAGAGTGTATGACATTGTATGACACACAAACAAAAGAGAAGTGTTTTGTTTTAATTTGGAAGCCAGGAGACTGTTCATTTTCGTTAAACTATTTTTAAAGATAAAAAAACAAAACAAATACAATTTGTACAATAAAGCATTCCTGTTAAATGTAAGCAATTTCAACCATGCATTATACATCAATTTGCAACAGCCGGAGGAATTTACCAAGGGGAGCCATGTTGTCTGCTCCTATATGTATTCACCTATCAATCATATCTAGTTCATCCCCTTTAATCACAAACACCTAGCTTTTAAGTACTTCAGTACAAAAAAGTAACCAGACATACCAGAGATTAAAAGATAAACACACATAGCACTAAAAAGGAATGAGTAGAGAAGAAAAGAAAAGGGATGAAGGAAGAAAAGCAAAGAGAAATTTAAGCAGCACCAACAGATAAACAGTTCTATATCG
>CM070040.1:42584709-42595856 GCA_036250615.1 Ptychadena robeensis
GGAGTCAATGACTCTAGCACTAATGGATAAGGGTACTAGCATGCAATATAATATATGATCTGAACCTTTTAATAGTTCAGTGTGTCATTTAATATATTCATCTAACTACTATGATGTGACATTCTAAGTAATGCTTAAGTTGATTGTTGCCTGTTTAGTTTTTTGTAGTTATCCATCATCTCCCTGAAGAGCCCCAGGTAGGGCGAAACGCGCCAGCGTGTTTTTGGATCTACTACACTGGTTGACTATTACCTACATTGTATAATTTGACGTACTGTAATTTGGTGTCCATGTGGATGAATGTTCTTAATGTATATTAGACATTTTAACATTACATGAAGGATCACTTACTTTCATTGTACAGTGAAAGTTAGTGAGTTTTACTTCCAAAGTCTATTGAGCTCCTGCATGACGCAGAGCCACTGTGCTTTCTGACATTTTTGATGCTTGATTGTACCTAAAGGGGATTGCAGACGCTCGCAATAATTTAAGGAATGCCGTAGAAAAGAACATTTTTGCAGGGGACATATAAATAACGTAGCCAGGATTTGTCTGAAGTAAAATACACCAGCAAGGAGAAAAATGGTACTGCCTCTGTGTGAACATATCCTGGCGGTGTCTTACTTCCGATCCATCCATCATTGACAGCTTAAGGCTCCGAGAAACATCACCACAGACAGATGTTTAACTTGTCGCGGGATTCGAAATATCTGTTTTCATTAGGTATAAATTAACTTAATCACCAGGTATGAGATAAGAAGTGAACACTGCTTTCCCTGCAGCACTCATTAAGATTAAACTTATTTTTAAACTGCTCTTGGATTCCAAGAGACTCACTCTTGCGTTTATTTACAGTACCATTGAATCACTGAGCATTCCTGTACTTTGACAATGACTGAACTAAAGACTTGTATCACATGTTTTTTACTTTACTATTTTAGCAATTTATTTTTCCTCTCCAATTTATACCCAAATTATCCTAGATTGTTCTCAGGCTCTTTATAGTGGGCCCTAGCACCCGCTTTGGTACTATAAATCCCAATAATAGGACAGAATGCAGCAGATTAAAAAAAAATAAACATGTCGTTTACGGTAATAAAAGCCCTCGTTTCCACATAATGCTGCGCTTGAAGTGGGAGACGCTTGCAGTTCAGTCCCAATACAATTTATAAAAAAAAAAGCAAACTCAGGCCAGTGTAATGGGTACAACAGGTTCCGAAGGTTACTATGATAGGTTACTATGCAGTACTGCAAGGAAAACACAGCTAGTGTGTATTGGCCCTTATAATAGATGATTTTTACCCGGATTGACCAAAAGTTACAAAAATCTAAAATAAAGTTGATAGAGCAGTGATTGGTCATGTTGGTAAATGTCAGTCGATCGTTCGGGTACCTGATATTTTTTTTAGGTATTTCTATTGATTAGTATCCGATCGTACTATGAAGCATGAGCACAGGGATTTAAAAAGGAAATTGATCTGAACTATAGGAAGCATTTTTAAACAAAAATGGTTTAAAAGATTTTGAGAGAGAGTTACTACAGGAGTTACTATTTGGGGACTTCAGTGTTATAACCTGCACCTGACATCTTCTTAATTGTATGTTTCTTTAGTGTGGATTTCCATCTCACTTTTTAAAGAAATGGGCTCCTGTTGCTGCCTGTGCTAACTATAATGTAATATATAATGTATTCACATATAGAGTGAATATACAGCATATTCCAACATTCCAACTTTTCCTCTAGTCGGGTCAAAATGCCAGCATGCCAGGAGGTAGAGGCTGGTTCCAGCAGAGTGTGCAGGGCTAGAGCTATACCAGGGTTGGGCAACTTTTTAACTTTTGGGCCCCATTGGATTCTTTGGGGCCAGACCAAGAGCTTAAGGCTGCCATACACACCCCGACGGGTGCAGACAGACCTTCTCGGATAATCACCGGAATGCAAACGTGATGACGTCATCACGTTTGCACCCTGGTGCATTATGGGGCCCCTTCAGTCGGCCGGCACCCTTTGTGTGCCGGCATTAGCTTCAATGAAGACGCCGGTCTTCATTGAAGCTAATGCCATCGGCTTCCATCGGCCAGAGATTATCGGACATGTCCGTTCTCTGGCCGGCCGAGCTGTGGGCACATACCGATAAGCGTCCGATTTTTCCGCTGACTGACGGCGCGAGCGCGCACATCCGTCGGTCAGGTGAAAAATCGTCCGCTTATCGGCATGTGTATGGCAGGCATTAAAATGGATGGTGGTGATGTGTAATAGGCACGTGTGATAAGGACATTGTTATCTTTTTAAGTTTCCTCGTTGCAATGAGCAGAGATAATTCCTAGTCTGGCATGTGTTATGATCACGCCACTGCATCGCCTTAAAAGCAATGTTTGGACACCTATGGTAAAAAAAGGGCCAGAAAACAAAGATAAAAGGAGCCAGATCCGGCCCCCAGGCCTTAGTTTCCCCCTCCCTGAGCTCTACTGTACTGTATGTTGCTAAACAGTACAAGTAGAGGCACTCTCAGAAATCATAAACACACTAATGGAGAGTTTTACAAGTTGGCATTGGCATCTGAATATTTACATAATTACACCCACCCGAATCTTTGTCACATAATATATTTACTGCATTCGGAATTCCCTATGCGGAATGATATGCTCATGAAGTACTGATATGCACATACTGAATTGCAAATGCTGTGAATATATTATGTGACAGGCCCTCACCCCTTCTGACTGGGTGTAAATATGTAATACATACAATACATATGTGTCAGATGCCAGTAAACCTCTTCCCATCAGTGTCCACAAGGGAAGAGAAGAATAAAGGTAACAGAGAAGAAGAAATACAATCATCTTTCACTTTGGTTTTGGGCTAGATTATATTTATACTCTACATTTTTATTGTTTGCTTTTTATTTTGCTTTTCTTGCCACAAATCAGCTTTATATATGGAAACAAAATGCAGAAATATTATCTCTGTTTTGTACAAACACACAGAAAATGACACAAATTGAATAATACAGTAAAAAATGACTTTGATGTTTAATAAAGAATTTTAGCAGAATTGAAGAAGACCTGGTAACTTTATTCTGTACGATTGAATATCTGTGTGACTGTTCTATCTGATCTGCTCTGAATTATATTAATTATGCAGGAGATTTGCATAAAGTGTAGAAATAAAACTCTTATTTACATTTATCTTCCACTTTTAAACCTTTTCAGTCACCAATAAGGATGAGTATTTGGAGAGATTTCAATGACTTGCCATCAGGATGCACAACAACCATTCTGTAAAAACATGATTAGCAAATGGTTACAGAGATGTTCTAGCCGTAAAAGAGATATTCTGGTGTGTATCTTTATCACCCCGGCACTTAAACCCAACAATAATGTAATCTGTAAGTTGGATAAGTTTTCTTTTTTCCTCATTTTATTTGGTTGTTTTGCATGTTACATCTCCCATTTCCAAGTGATACTTGCGGTACTGAATTCATGAAGTGTTGTATTTCTAGACCAGGACTATAGAACACTTCTTTATAACCTAGAGTTCAGGAGTTGTGAAATTAATGAAAATAAAAAGAAATGGGCAGCAAGGTGGCTCAGGTGGTTAGCAGCCTGGCCTAGGTTCAAATCCCAGCCTGGGCGCTATCTGCAAGGCGTTTGCATGTTCTCCCCATGTCTGTGTGGGTGTCCTCCCACACTCCAAAGACATGCTGGTAGGTTACTCGGCTTTCTCCAAAAAGATTCTCCTATGTTAGTTACAATAAATAATTATGAGAGGTGGGGGATAGTCCAGTGGTATAGAGATGTGCCCTAGCCAGTAGGCGTAAATTAAAAAATTGCGTAATACCCTAAACCTAGGTATATGTATACCTAGGAAAAATCTAGTGATCTGGCATTACAGGCACAAAGGGTCAGCAGTCAGTTTAAATATAAAAAGGTCTTTATTAACATTGGACCAGGAATAAAGATACATTAATACAATGTGAAATCGCTTTGGTCTCCATACACAGATGGCCACACCTCAAACCTAATCCACCGGTATTCAATATAAAAAGAACATCAAAAAAAGAGGGGAATCCAACACCATATCAATTATGTACAGGCATTTACAGTGTCCATAGAGCAATAGTAGCTCCCACACTCTGCTAACCGACGCGTTGCCCATTTGGCCCCTGAGGGAGGTACAGGAGGAGGTATCTCTATGAGAAAACAAATCACACAATCACAAAAATGAGCTAGACATAGCAAGATATATTGAACACAGGAACATCAGTCATGTCAATGCACATATTCTCCAGCATTAACCAGATGAGGCAGACTGGACGGGACAACTTAATTTCAAGACACGAGCGGATGGGGGAAAAAAGTGCCTGAAGTGCAGGGCGAGCTCAGGGGGACGAGAAGGCAGGGACACCAGGCAGGATAAGTCATCCGCTAGAAGCACCAGTTGGAAGTCCACCGTTTGGTGGGATGGGGGGGGGGGCGCGTCACCCCGAGGGCCAAGGGGGCAGGAGGGGATAGCTGGGAGAAACAAGGGAAGGGGGGTTTAATAGCCACGGGCGGCAGCGACCTCCAACCCCCCCACCAACACCATATGTGACCACCAGGAACGGCACACCTACCTCACAGATATAAGAGATAGAGATGTAAAAAGACCTGACGGTAAGTAACAGGGACGGATTATAGCGGTGCAGGTAACCAAGACTGGGAGTACAACAAAATAAAATTAAGGGGCAGATCGACAAGGCCCCAGCCGCAATTGCACTAGTAAAAGGCTATAGCCATAAACCAAAACATGAGGCGTACCGGTTGACTCTGTTGGGTATAGACTTAGGCATGCAGGGGCCAGGTCACGTTCCGGAGCCGTCACACCATCCCGTCTTCCACCGTTCCCATTATACCCCATGGGATTGTAACACCTGTGGTGGGAGCTTGGGGGAAGGGTTAGGAGTGGCAATCAGTGATGTTATTATCAGAAAAAATTAGCATTTGCAGGGGGTTACATGTCATACCAGTCATGCCCAGTGTGGTGTAACCCTCTTCCTGGCCAATCCCGCCCAGCGGTCGGTCAACCCCGCAGGCAGCAGACTGGTTGATCCTGCAAGGGTGAAACATCCCCCGGTTAGAGTGGGACCACGGAGGCGCATCGCGATCTACATGACCGCGACACACTTCCGGCCCACCAGAAAGTGCGTCATAGACAGGGGCCCCGCTGGGAACGCAAAAAAGCGAGGTAACACAACACCCCCATCTGTCAGAGCCTGTTGCGAAGCAATGGCATCAACACAGAAGTGATCGATTGTAGACACAGATCGGTTGTAGAGGCAGCAAAATAGCTGTCTCTACTTGAGGGGCTCCCCCAGGTGGACAGAGGGAAAGTACCTGCCGAGTTTGGCCAAACAAAGAGGGGGGCCTCAGAGTGTATGACCAGCATTAGTTACACATGACTTTGACTGTGACATATGACTGTGTAAGTTACATATACTTAGTTACATATACTTGACTAATTGTAGGGTCTCTCAGAG
The DNA here is from genome assembly GCA_036250615.1 of Ptychadena robeensis. NCBI lineage: Eukaryota > Metazoa > Chordata > Amphibia > Anura > Ptychadenidae > Ptychadena > Ptychadena robeensis. Next base: position 42,590,229 of record CM070040.1, read on the forward strand.
ACGGATAATGACTATAAATGCTTTATAAAGTGCTGTGTAATATGTCGGCGCTATATAACTACAAGATAATAGCAATACAGCATAGGTAGAAAACATATGAAGTTATCCACTGACCAGGTTTATGGCAGAATTTTATTTTGTACAAATATAGGGTTTACATGGCTTATATCCCTTTATTGCCAGAGCGTGTGGTCTTGTCTTTAAATAGCATATGATGCTTAATTTTGTGTTTTTTACCCTAATCTCTGGTGGTCATTATAATAAGTTAGTAGGCTCCACAAATACTGAATGAAAAACTCAACACTTATACAGTAATATGTGAAGCCCAGAACTCAAAAAGACAACAAACTACCTGACATGAGTACCTCAAATCTTCACAACAAGTCAAACACCCCATTTTGACATTTGAGGGTTCCCAAGACATAAATAGCAAGTTCTAATGATGTTATAAATATCACCGGCATATATGTGACTTTGTGTGTCTAACCATTTTACTTTTCTTGTCCCACAGACCTGATCATCCTTTGGATACGGGGGTAACAACAATGTCAGATCTAAACATGGGATCAGGGGATCTGGCTCAGTCAGATTCTGAGAAGATTTCAGATAACAATCTGCCTCCTCTCTGTCTTAAACAAATATTTCCAAAGTACTCCAAACAATTCAATTACCTGAGAGTGGTAGAACGTATTGCTACTCTTTTCATTCGATTTCAAGGAATCCGGGGTACTATGAAGATGGGCCCTACTGGCTTCCGGACCTTCATCAGGTGGGTAAAATTAGCACTCTACTCAGTCAGAAATAACACTTCTAAATATAGGAAGTCTACCACTGATTTTTTTGTGCACCACCAACATGGGAGAAACATTCTTGCCTTCATGGTCATCTTCCTTTGCTGTATTTCACCCTTAAATGGGCCTAATCATATATACAATTAATCCAAAGATCTAAATACATCACAGGAGGTGGACTGTGATGCCAAGCAAGTTTTTCACAGTTCTGCTACACAAAAAAGCAACTTTAAGGTGGCCATACATAGTGCAATATTTTCGTTTGACCGCTGTAAGACGATCTGATTTTCGACCAAACAAAAATCGAGAACCGAACTTGTTAGATCAAAAGTTATCAATGTCGTGCAAAAAATCTATCATAAGGTGATTGAGCATGTTGGTAAATGTTGGATGATCTGTTAAGCTGGGAATAGACAGGACAATTTCCTGTCCATACCCGACCAAGAAAAGACCGGCACCCTTTGTGTACCGCCCATTACTTCGGATGCGGGAACATGCACAGCATCCCATTGGCAGGTCGGGCAGGAACTGGCCCGTCTATGCCCAGCTTTAAACATTGAATGTATATCAAATGTGTCATGTGTTTGATGTGAAAAATTTGCGTTTAGCTACTTACAGTTTAATGTGTAGGGTTGGATTGAGCACACATTTGTTCGCATTATTTTTGTTCGTATTATGTTTGTTCGTATACTGAAAGTCCTGAAGTGTTTTTGGCTATACCCCTACACCACAGCACTTCCAATCGAAGTAACAATCGAACGATAGTTTGTTCAAGTACATACGATCAAGTTGATAGTTTATAAGATTTTTTGGGATTACTGATTTTTTATTCTCTCACATAGTAACAGAGTTGGGGTGAATAGTGTTTGACCACATTAGCAGCTGGTTGAGGATCCTCAAACAATATTATTTTGGTAAGAAGGTGATCTTCCTCTTTTTGTTTTGTAAGGGCAGAAAGGATACCGCAGCAGGCAGAATGTCTCTGTACTGTTTGGTTCTATTGGCCCTTTCATTTTCTCTTATTTCTCTATTCAGCTGCCGCCAGTCTGATCTGTTTGCTTCTTTTGTAGTCAGTTGAGGGCCAGCAACATTTATTATCTGTTTTCAATACCTATTATCTGTTTGCAGAATGGCCACTTTAAACATAATCTAAAGTCAGATGGCAACAAAGCTTGGGAAAATACTGTCATTGATTTGCAAACATTAAAAGTGATTACCTGTGAAATAAGCAGTGTCAGTTTTCATTCCTCTTTCTGATCTATGATTCAACAAAAACATCCTTCTCCTTTCTTACGTTAATAATAACAAGAATGTAAATACTTTAAATCAGAGGCAAACTGCTAAACACAGAATTGATATAGATGCATGTGATGAGATAACTGTTCTGCAAAGCCAGAAGGGCACCACCACTGCTGCTGTAGTTTCTTTGTCATACTCATACCTAATAAAGATGGCAAACTACCACTATACCGCATGTTTGTGTACATCAAATCCTCTTTATTTTGTGTCTCTCATTCTCCCCATACCTGTAATCATAGTGTCTGTATATCAAAAACAGGTGTGAACTTGGGGGGTCCAGGGTTCACAGTCCCCACACGGAGTTCAACGACTTTCTAAAAACAAGGCTTTATTTGTGCCCAAAAGAACAATATGGCTTAACCACAGCCACTCAAAAAACAACAGCCCTTTAGGAAAAGTAAATCATGTAAATATTCTTTACAGCTCACTTGTGGAGAGGTTTTGTTTTTCAAAACCACAGTTCATCTTTTTATCAGAGGGAAGCAATCCAGCTTTCTTTTCCCAGGTAGTGTCTCGGCAAGACCCTAATTAGGGCTCTTCCCACCGGAGGTCTAACCTGATTATCATAAGCTAACCTGATTATAATCCCAACCCCCACAGACAGGGCCACCATGGGGGGGGGGGGACAACAGCAGCTAGGGGGCCCCAGCGGTCAGCAAGAAGGGGCCCCAGAGGCTGCCCGATCTGTATGGCAGCCTCTGCTCACTGTGTACGAATAACTGCTAACAACTAACTTTATTACTTCTGCTAGCCCCCCGGCCAACAACTTACTTCTGCTATGGGGGCCCGGAAAATTTGTCAGTATGGGGTCCCATGATTTCTGATGGCAGCCCTGCCCACGGGTACTGGGTGGGGTGAATAGGAGGCCCTCCCAACCATCCTACATATGTAACAGTCCAGGCCCTTTCAGCAGCATTATAAAAATGGGTGATACATATACAATATTCAGAACCCATCCCTGGCATCCTGTACACATGTAATACTATTAATACAATACAATACTATTAATACAAAAAGCAGTGGGCAATGCTAGGTGTTGCCAAGTATTGACCTACAGGCTACAGTGACAATTTTCTTACGGCTCCATGTCAGCATACACATTGGGGTAGGCTTCTGTCTCAAAGTGTATGCTGTGATGCGTGTCAGTAAAGGAAATTATGGTAAGTATGAAATTCATTTTCCATTGTTCATCCTTACCTCCATGCACATTTTTTCAGCCCATTGTGGTTGTCAGCCCCAGGCTGCAGTGCAAAACTCTCAACTCTGCAAACTCTAAAAAACTATTGCCACATCATCATAAGAAACTGTTATGGACATTACTGATTGTTAGATCACCTGAGAGACAATTAAGGTAGCCATAGATAAGGCGATTCTCCCTCGATAGATGAGGGATCGACTGCATCGTGATGACATCATCACAATGCAGCCGGGCCCCCCGGGTGATCGACGGGCACCCTTTGTGTGCTGGCTGGGAATTAACCGACATGTTGGATCACCTTGCGATCCGACATGCAGGAAATTCCTGGTCAAAGTGGGCCCACCCAATTGCGGCCAAACAACCGCCGGGCGACCAGCGGGAACGCGCATGGTGGTCGATCGTCTGAAAAATCGGGTGAAAGTTGGCCCGTGCATGTTCTCTGATCTGCATAATACAGTGTAGCTTTTTTTTAACCAGTGTTCACATGCCTGAGACCAGGCTGCTGTCTTATAATAATTCAGTAAAGGAACAGAGTGCTGTCCTAGCCTCAAATACATGTTTCTAATCATAAATCCACCTTTTATAAACTTTTTATGGGGCAGCTACTCTAAGACCTCCAGTGTGATCTATGGGTGTGAAATATTACAGAAATTATTGTCATCAGCAAATTCATTTCCATGTATTACCTTGAAAGTGGCAAAGTAGCTCAGGGAAGCAGTTGATTGGCCTTCAGCTTTAATGTCTCCACATAAATCACCTTTGTATCCAGATCATTCCTGAGAGATTCATTAATCTTCATTATGTAGGAGATCGTTACATAGCGCAACAATATACATTTACTTATATCCCATTACAACAAGAAAAAAGTCAGTGCTTTGCTACAAAACTGCCACATAAGCCTACTGTTTTGCCGGATTCTGCTTGTGTTTCTTGCACTTGTCGGCAAAGTTCTGCAGATAAATTTATGTTAATTCTCTTCACTTTTTCATCAAGAAAATAAACAGAACAGCAAAGCCTTATTTCCTGTTATGTTTACTGATGAAAAAATAAACCATTTTGTTGTGGTTGAAAATCTATTCGTCACTGGAAAAGGAGGTGTATATATTTTATTTGTTTAAACTAGTGCATTAACGACTTAAAATTTTGTCATGTCAAGTTGACTATGAATGATGTCATCACATGGGAACATAAGTGTCCAACAATGAACAACTTTTTTTACGATGTGCTTCTTAAAAGTCTTTATAAAATAAATATAACTGTAATGCTACTCAGTGTGCTTTAGACGTGACAACTCATGGCAGTGCTAACATCACCTGTGTTAGTTTGCAGATTCCATTTCCGAAGGCCATGCATAACTGTAATACTTATATTGTTCTTCAACATGGTTTTGCAGGTTGTGCAGGTCACCGTGTGGTTGCATGGTGTAGAGTGAATTATTTCCATACTTGTGATGTGTGACTGTCACCTACTCCCTCTGCTGCCATGTCTCTCATCTTGTGTTTAAAAAAACAACCTGTTGACCTGCCTCAGGAGTCATTGACTTGTGCCTCTGAAGTAGACTAGTCAACTTTTTTTATGCCCTATGCACTTTGTGAATTTTTAAAAATAAGTTACTTTCTGTATTTTAAAATAACAATAAATACATTGAAAGTGAAATCTCAAAAATTTCCTTTGTGTGATTCATTTTAAAATAGAAAACAGCACAGACTCCAACATCACAGTCGGGGCAGTAGTAGCAGATCTTTTTCCCATCCACTCCTCGAACATACAGTTGTGTTCAAAAGTATTCAACCCCCACTGAAATTGAGTGTTTTGGCCATTTTGACATTGATTTTGATAATTTCAGTCATCTTGTTCACATTGAAATCAAAGAGGCGCTTGTAAGTCAGACAAATATAACATAACATTAATAATGAAATAACCACAATGTATTTTCTGTGCTCACATCATTATCAGTTTTATTCAACCCCCAAGTGACATTCATTCTTAGTACAACATCCTTTTCCAGTTATAACAGCTTTTACACGTGACGCATAGCGTGACACAAGTGTCTTGCAGCGATCTCCGGGTATCTTAGCCCATTCTTCATGGGCTTGCGCGCTGCAACTGCTTTCTTCAAGTCCCACCAGGGGTTCTCAATCGGATTTAAGTCTGGTGACTGCGATGGCCACTCCAAAATGTTCCAGCCTTAATTCTGGGACCATGCTCTAGTGGACATGGAGGTATGCTTGGGATCAATGTCCTGTTGAAAGGTCCAACGTCTCCCAAGCCTGAGGTTTGTGACAGACAGCATCACATTTCCTTCCAATATGAAACCGCTAAAAAGCATGATTGACGACC
>CM070040.1:42595866-42623013 GCA_036250615.1 Ptychadena robeensis
CCCCCCTGCCGCCAATTCTGAACACAACTGTTGTCCTGTCTGTTGTGTTTGACACTTTACAGATTTGTCATTGTGGGGTACAGGTTTGTCATTTGGATTTTTTTATAAAATGTATTAACTTCACAGACATTGTTCAAGTAGATGGTAAAGTATTTTTTATAATAATTTCGTTGTCAGAATTCAGTCAGGGGTCAGGGTGGGCATCAGGTACAGACTTTAGATTCCTGACAGAATTCTGGGGAAGGCAGTAGTCGATATTAAGGGCCCCATATGTGAGCCTGGTGTATTGCCACAACCGTATCTGATTGATACTGGAGACCTATCCCAACACACTAGCAATCCAGGGATTAACTTGTAATTTTATCACTGCTCCAAACTTGGTGCTCGTGTTGCGTTAATTTTGATACAAAGCATTTAACGCACCCTTTGAATTACATTCGATGCATCTCATTATGAGTTTATAAATGCATGCTAATTTATGTCTGCATTAGACCCATAGGAATAAATTGCAATGTTATTGCCACTATAAACGTGTCGGTGTCTAAAGCTAGCCTGCATTTATGGACATGTTAACTCTAATGTGTCCATAAAGTGTAGTGGAGATATAGCCTGTGTGTGTCCAATACAGGTTTGAAGTTCCTTCCCCTAGTGCAATGACACTAGGGAGAGGATGCCACCTGTAGAAGAAGGTCTCATGCTTTAGTGCTGCCTCTTTTTGCAAGTTTTTTTTACCCCAAGCTGGACTTGGGTTGACCGCAAGGGGGGTGACTTCTCTTCCTGTCTTTCCTTTTTCCCTCTTTGTCCCTCCTCACCCCCAAAATACATTTCCCTTTTAGCATTCAGTAATTTTTTTCTAGAAAAGAAAGTATTTCCTTGTTATTTAATCCACAGCATCACAGTATGTGATGAGAATTTCTAGATTAAATTCTCGTCTGGTGTTTTTTCTGACCATCTCCCTTAGTGAAACATGAAGCTGCACATTATGGCCAATATGGTCTTATACTCAGTAAAGGATTAAGGGTTATTGCCCCCTTTTCAATCACAGGAAATGAAATAGGTTCTGCGGTTAGGTGTATTATTTTGTGGTTAGCGAGTTTCTTTGTGATGATTATTTTCAGAGAATCCACAAATCCCAGCAATTTCATAGTTAATACTGCTGGTTTCCAGAAAGTCAATATCTGTGTGTGGATCGATGACCTTCTTCCCAAGCGCTAATCTTTCAACGCGCTTGTCAGCAGATTGATGCAATTAAGACACGTCGTCTTCCAACAAAGGAAAGATGGATTTTCTGCTCTTATTGTCTCTAAGGGTAACTATGTTTATCTGTTGGTAAACAGGAGTGAAAAGTACAGAAAATAGTTTGCAATTAGAGACAATAGTTTGGCTATTAATTTGCAGCACACTTCTCACCTCTCCTGCTAAACATTAAATAGCTGTTATAGGAACTTGTAGGAGCTGATAGGGGCAATATCCTCCTTTGTCACTGAAAAGTGCTGCTGATGTTCTGCCGTTCCTTTGCTGCATACAAGGATTAGTGTTCTTTTTATATAAATTCTCATCCCTCCAGGAGGCCATTTCTATTCACAATTGTCACATTGAATTTAAATTTGTTAAGCGATGTGTTTTAAAGGTCGAATTAGATAACATTTCCAGTGCACTCAGCAGGAAGCTATGTTCCATTTAAAGTGTCTAAATGCATTGAAACATGGCCGTGGTCCTGTGATGTGCAGTGTGGGCCAGCGGTGACCTGCACATATCAAGAGATATGCTTTTTTTCACTTCGCTTCCTTTTAATCAGTTTTCCTAAAAGGCAGCCCTGACGGCACAGAATATGCTAATGCATTATTCCGTGTTCGCTGAAATAATCCCCTTTTTATTTACTGACAATTTTTCTACTTGAACGAATGAGATTTGGGGCAATCGTCGTCATGATAGGATAGATATGATGATGCTTAGTGTGACCAGTGACCTCAAAATATGAATACATTTCTATATGAAGAGAGTAAGAGAGACTAAAACTGTTTTTGGTTCAAGATTTATTGGTTCAATTTTCTTAATTGATTCAACAATTTTTTTTGCCATTTTCAAAATAAATATTTTTGATAAATGTAGAGCGTATTGGATCATGAAACCTACTATGTTATGTTATATCAAATGTCCCTCCAGCTGCTTTCCTGTCCACCTTTTTGTGTTACATTTCCTCTTGTCATATTGTCAATATAATGTATGCATGAGCTTTAAGGATGGTGAGGACCCATCATACTGTCCACAAAGGGTGTGCAGATGTTGGAACTACGAGCAGAGATCTGGCTGACGGTTGAACTCTCTAGTTCATTGTCAGTAAAACTCAAATGGTCTGTCTATGTTTGTCATGACATGCTTGTCAAGACATTACTCCCAGCCCAGGCCTCTGAGAGCAGAACTATAGCTGCTCTCTACTTTATAAGCTTCTTTCTAATATCATTGTCTCTTTCTTATTCTTCGCAGGAGCTGCAAGCTGAGTAGCGGCAGTTTTTCAATGGCGTCTGGAGACATTCTCTACATCGATATAACAAGGCGCTGGAACAGCTTGGCACTAGACCAAAGAGAATCAGGTAATTTTTTTTCTCTCATTAAAGTTTATTGTGTGCTGTAGTAGAATTGCAGTTTACACTTTGTTCACATTGATGAAACAGGGGGTAAAATATTATTGTGGTGTCTGGTCTAAATTGTGATGACTGGTACAAAAGGAAGGAGATTTCCTTCACCCAGCAGGCAACACATTTTACTTTATTTTTTACATTCAGTTCATGTCTGTTTGGTTTCTCTATGTAGTCATAGGCTTAATCCATTTAAGCACCCTATAGTAATGGTCTGCCACACAAGGTTAAAGTCTCACCCAAGTAGTCTCATGCTGTAATGATCATTAATCAATAACATATTAATAGGTATCAGTTATGTGCATGTAGTATTCTAAGTGTTCAGCTTCACTGCCGGTAACTAGGAGATGAATTTCTAGTCATCTCTGTATTCATTCTACATGGAATAGCGCATGCTGAATAAGAATCACATTGCTGCTATTAAATTATAATGTTTCTGGGGATTGGCAGTGCTGTGACGGCATCTGATTACTCCACTAATACACTGCTTCATTTCTCCCGTCCACGGGACATTAACGAACTTCAATAGCCACTTGAGAGAGGCGATGTGAAATAACATTGTGCATGTAAACATTGATTAAACCTCTTACAAGATAGCGGTGCGTTAATGCTGTGAAAACAAAGTGACAGATCTCAAGATATGAAACAGGAGATGGCTCCTCTATAAAGTTGTATGTTATTCTGTGTCCAAGAAGGGAAGAAAGAGACAGAAATTTTATTTTTGAGGAATACAGACAAATTGTTTGCAATGTATACTTATGTAAGACGAGTATATGTTTGCCAACATCCCAAATTAGAAATTCAGAACCTAGAAGCTAGTGGCACCTTATTTTCTACATACCATCTGATAAATAAAGTAGAGGGATTTTAAGGCAAAATTTAAGCATTTGTAAACAGTATATTTAGTGTATACATGCATAAAGCATAGGTGAAACAAGTTCTGGTCAGGGCATGACCGACCATAGGAACAGGGAATCTAGTGGTCACACCCCAAGTCTACCTCACCCACCACACTACTTGGGGTGTGGCCAAGATTTCCCTATCCTGCGGTGTCCAAGATTTCCCTATCTTGCGGTCATGTCCTCATCCTATCCTGGAAAAGCGTTCCACAGTCTTCGATCTATTGACAGTAGATCTTTTGACTTGAGTGATATGGAAATTTTTTCCAGTTGACCAGGCACTAAATTAAATCTTCATATGAAAATGAACTGCCATTTGACATTAGATGATATGTACATCCTTTCCGTGTGCATTTTTGTTTTATACCAGTTAACTTATTGATGGTTATGCTCTTTTCCTAATGAAGCGACAGTATGTTGGGAAAGACATTGAAAGATAGAGCATGAATCGGCTTACTCGATTGCAAATCCTTGAACTTGTTTCACTTATGCTCTGGGTGCCATTAGCCTCTGTGGGTGGACCAATGACTTCTTGCTCTTCTCCTCTGTGCCTGCAACCTCTATCTTCTACTGCTGCAGGTGCTGGTCTCCAGGGCGGGCAATGAATGTGCCCAGTGATGTAGGAACCACCTATGGGGCCACAATGGGGTCCTTAGCTACAAGGGTGCCCGTCGCTCCTGGCTCCTTGATCTTTTTTCTGTATTCGGTATTCTATCTGCAGTAATCCTGAGCTGGGCTGGCTGGTGAAATATAAACAAACTTGGGGGGGGAAGCGACATCTTGTCGACATTTTCTTAATTTTTACTAGCGATTTTGAAAAATTGCAAGTAGCTGCTGCATTTCGCACCCTAGGCTTATACTCTTGGCGATATGTTTTCCCAGTTTTTGTAGATAAAATTAGGTACCTCTGCTTATAGGCTTATATTTGGGTAAACATATACTTGAGTATATACGGTACCTTTTGCCTCAAAATCCCTCTACTCCATTTATATGATGCTATGAAGAAAATAGTTTCTGCCTTTACAGATGCTATATACATTTCTCAGGGGAACATCTAGTGTCTGTGCAGCTGGTTGCTTGGGATTTAACAGCTGATCTGCTCAATGTTCACTGTTATTCCTATTGGGAAGAACGCAGCAGAAGTGCCAACAGATTACCTGGATACTACTCCATTTATTTTTTAACAGGGTATTATTTGAATTCTTCACCAATTGCTGAGGGCTATAAGGGTTGCTTCCTGGCAATGATTCTGTGACCATTTTAACTAGTTCTGTATGTAACATTCTGGCTGTAAGGACACTAACTTACCTGATCCTATACATTAAATATTCCACAGAATTCTGTCTCCCTTTGCTCCTGGCATCTTTTTGTAATTTATAGAGAAATATAGTGAAGGAGCCGTGAACCCCGTGTTTTATCGCAGCTCATCTTTGTGAACGAGACATAGTTAATGGCGTTAAATTGCCAGTTGTGCAATGGAGGAGCTGAAGTTTGTCAGATAAATATCTCTGAGAGAGGCCTGAAAAACACATTTAGTGTTGAAAAGAGCCATAATTCACTATGAGGGATCATCATCCGCCTCTTATGTTTTATTTCAGACACTTAATAATTCTAAAGTGCAGAATTGTTGCTTTTCCTCTCTCGGGCTGGTTGCAGAACGTCCTGGGATTTGATTTCTGAGGAGATTTCACAATACAGGAAAATATTTCACATCTTGGCTTCACAATGGGGTCCACAATATTTTCTCCTTTGAAGAAAATCTGTGTATTAAGTAACAGTTTAAAAAATAACTTCTTTTTTTTACATGTTTTACATGTCTATTCTGTGTGTCAGAGGTGGGTAGTTCACTAAACGTGACCACCTTTAGTGGTGATAACCTTCTAACAGTATGTCAGCACAGTGTTTATAACGGAGCTCCATGAGTGCTGTTTCATCTGTTTGTCTTCTACTTGCCTTTGTCTCTACCATCATAGCAAGCAAAATAAGATCTCATATGACAAAGTAGAAGAGTTTGCTGAAAAAGTATGTGAACCCTTTGGGATTACGAGGAGTTTTGCATGAATTGGTCATAAAATGTGCTCTGATCTTCATCAGTCACACCAATAGAAAAGCACAGTCTGCTTAAAATAATACTACACAGACATTATATGTTTTCATGTTTTTATTGAACATTACATGTAAACATTCACAGTGCAGGGTGGAAAAAGTATGTGAACCTTTGGATTCTGGTTGACCCGTCTTTAGCAGCAATAACCTCAACCAAACATTTCCTTTAGTTGCAGATCAGACCTGCACAACGATCTGGAGTAATTTTGGACCCTTCCTCTTCACAAAACTGATTTAGTGTAGCAATATTCTGGGGATGTCTGGTGTGAATTACTCTCTTAAGGTTATGCCACAGCATTTCAATCGGGTTGAGGTCAGGACTCTGACTGGGCCACTCCAGAAGGGGTATTTTGTTCTGTTTAGGCCATTCTTTTGTTGAGTGACTTGTATGCTTTGGTCTTATGTTTTCCTGCAAAATGTCTTGATAAACTCTGGAATTCATTCAGATCCCTGTTGCCCTACGTGGGGACCCACAGCCGATTTTGCAGCTCACCGACGGCCACAAACGGTCACACACATCGATCGGCAGAAAAATTGACGGATCGCGCCCATAGACAATGAATAGACGTGGATAAAAATTGCATCAACACATGTTTTTTGACCACGTCCATTTATGTCTATGGGCGTGATCTGGGGCGATCAGCAGAAACTCTGTAACATCAAAAACTCGGTAACACGTGGATCACGGCCATAAAGAATGAATGGATGCGGTCAAAAAACAGTTCCATTCATTCTCTATGGGCACGATCCGGGGCAATTGGGCCAACCGCCCAAGTGGGGACAAGTCCAAATTCTGTTTACATAGTTTAATATTTATAACAAATATATTTATTTGTTGAGGACTTGATTGAAAGATTTTGAGAGCCCAAATCTAATTCCATTTCTGTAGCACACAAAAAATGTCTTTGCCTGAGTTGGGCACTGCATGACAACTCGAACCTGCACATTTTTGGTGTGTTCCATGTGTATTTGAAGGAAATAACTTCAGAGTAATCAGTACTCCAGTTTTATTTCAGATCATTTCTTAGTAGTGTAAAAAGGCTTCATGCAGATTTCAGATGCAAGCTTAGTGTCAATGTATTTTTAGGGAGTGGAGGAGATGTGATCTTCTATTAACCTCCCTAGCGCACCGCCTGTACCGCACTGTTTTTAACAGTGTGGTACAGGCAATGGCAGCAGTGTACAAGGTACACTGCCTGCCATTTCCTCCCTCCCCTCTCCACACAGCCAGTGTCATTCATGACACTGGCAGTGAAGTCTGGAGAGCAGAAGCCCCTCCATTAACATGGAGGTCTATGGCACTGCTTACCCCCGCCCCCTTCCGCGTCACCGTGACGCGATCAGTGAAGCCGCATAACCCCGGAAATGCTGCGGCTGGAAGCAGCATCGGCGTAGCTTTCCGGGGAGCCCACCTCACCCAGAGTTTGCTCTTTACACAAACTCTGGACGAGATGGGCTCGTCATGAACACTAAGGAGGTTAAAAGAAACTTGCCTGGTGCATTCCGCATAGTATTACAAGCACCCATGAATAATGAGAGCTCTAGTTGTAAAACAACAGGTTTCATCATTGTAAACAATCCGTACACACCCGGCACTCCAGCAATGCCCCAACAAAATGTACCGTATTTTTCGGACTATAAGACACACCCAGTTTTTAGACCAGAAAAAAAAATATTGAATATTGAAGTATTCACATTAATTGGGCTAATGCAATGGATTAAATAAATGCAATATTCTAATCAGCCACTAGCAGCAGTACACTCACAGCACAGCAGATGTCACTAGCAGCAGTACACTCACAGCACAGCTTCATCTTCCTCACTGGCTGGGAGGAGGGGGGCCAACAGCTGCAGAGTCTCTCCTCTGCTCTCCCTCTGCCGATCTTGCTATGACTGTGTCTGTGGGAGCTGCAGAGTGATTGCAGTTTCCACGAACATGGAGAGAGGGATAGATGGCAGTTCATCTATCCCTCTCTTCATTGCTTATACCAGCAGGGCTCTGGGTTCTGTTGGCATAAGCAACAGTTCAGATTGTACAGTTCAGATCCGGACACCAGCCGGCATATGTCATCTTGACAGCTCCCTGGCTAATCTCGTTGCTAGGAGAGCTGGCGGGAAGCAAAGGCGCATTCGGACCATAAGACACAGGCACCATACTACAGTGTTCCCTAATGCTTGTATAATATTAAACAAATTTTGTTATTTAAAAAAAATTATAAATAATGTCTTCTAGCTCTGCCTGCGTAATTTTTTTCATAAAAAAATGCTTATACTAGTCAGTATAGATTGAAAATGTTATGTGCGGCCCATTAGTGATGCTGAGGGCCGCAATTGTGGCCCTCCATATTAACTTGGTTGCCCACATACTGAAGCACTCTATTGGAACAGTGTTGGTGGTAAGATATGAGATGAAATATAGACACCATCAACCAAGGGGAACCATTCTCTTTATCTTAGCAAATGGTTGGGTAAGATGACTCTACATCTAAGGGCTTGTCCCCACTTGCGGGGTCGAATGTGCCCGTTTTGCGACGTGTTCACATGTGGTCAAGGTCATTTGTTTTTTTGTTATGGAGAAACAGTATAGTGAGCTGCAACTGCCCCGATCACCCCAGATCGTGCCTGTAGAGAATGAATAGATGCGGTAAAAAATCACATCCACGTGTGTTTTTGATAGCGTCCATTCATGTCTATAGGCGCCATTGATCCATGGTCAAAACGTGTTTCAGATGATGGCTGCGGCTAACCGCCCAAGTGGGGACAAGGCAGTTTTAATTAATGGAAGCAGTCGCCGCTGCGCGGTTAGAAGCCACTCTACAGTCGACCACGCAAGTGGGGACAAGCCCTAAAGGTGCTCATACAGGTGTCCAAACCCAGTTTGATCAACGCTGCATTAGATTGCGGATCAATGTGCAAAGTTCGATAGTTGGATGGTCAAAAGCTTGAAAATTTACCAACATGACGTTTTATGTTTGATTTTAACATTTTGGTTGGATGATTCAGGTAAAAAGGAGTCGATTTTCAAACAAAACATTTTGATTGAACAGAAAAATCTAACCTTATATGGCCACTATAAAGCAGACCTATCACCACTCAGAAACTTTATATTTGCAAACTTGCATGATTGGAAAATCTAGTGATTCTCCACCCCTCCAGTGTCGTCATGCAGCAGCAGGCTCCAAGCGAAAGGTGACCTGGGAAGATAAACCTCACAAGTGACGTTGACTTTGCCAAGTCTCCTTCCATCCGGCTGCCCGTCGCTGTTGAAGAGGGGGGGGGCTGGAATGGGTCAGAGACTTGTAGAAGATAAGTCTTTGGCGGCCATCTTGAAGAATTGCAATTTGGTTGCAGTAATTAAGTGTGGCGGCACCAGGAGCAAGGAAGGTTAGTATGTGTGTTTTAGATTTGGGGATAATTTTTTTCAGCATCAAGACAGCAGACAGGTGAGTATTATGAACTACTTAACCTCTGTAGCGCTCTTGTGAGGTCCAGATTTCTGTTCCAAAAGCGCACCATAGACTTAAATGGAATTTTTTATGTTGTAGGCCTGTAACTTCCCAAAATATGTCCGTTCAAGGGTCTAGTAGACATCCTGACTATAATAATGTTTGAAACACACAATTATGTAAAAAAATTACATAAAAAATATTTATATATAATAAAAGGTATCATTTGAATGATAAAATCTCTAAAATACTTGTTTTTTTTATGAACAATTTCAAAACCAGTATGTATTTCATATTTATGAGTTTTTTTATATTCACAATAACATTTTTATTCAAATGGAAATGTGTTATGTGGTTTTTTTTTACTTTGAATTGTATTGGTTACAGTTATCACTGTATCCAATACAATGCCATTTGGCACCCTCTCTCCCCTTGGTGTAATGAACACACCAGGGGAGAAAGGGTTAACTGCAAAGACTGTTCTGGTGTGCTTTACATTTAAATTTGGGTATACTACACGCTGAGAATTTGTGTGGAAAAGGAATCCTGTAAGTGTTTGGAGAGACTAAAAGCATTCTCTAGAAAATGGTGTTGGTCAATTCTGATTTCTGTTATTTGTCTCCTGTGCAGGTATGTGTCTCCAGGCCTTTATTGATGCTTTCTTCTACTTGGCGCAAAAGCGTTTTAAAGGTTTACCACGTAATGAGCAAGTGCAGGCGCTCACTGACCTCTGCTATAGCCACATGAACACAACAGAGGAGAAGAGAATTCTGTGCAGCAGGGGAACACAGGAACGCAGAACTGCACTAACTAATTACCGCCAAGCCAATGTACATCTGACGTCATACATGCCTCTGTCACATCGCAACAGCATTTCCTATAAACTGTCAGACTATAAGCTGCAGCATTCATAATAAACTACCTGAAAGCCTGACACCCACATACCCTAGCTACACACTAACATTTTTCTATGGCAGACCAGCTGAAACCATTTCATTATCATTTATGTCAGGAATCTTACATTCCAAATGTGTTGTTAAAAGAACGTATCATGCTCCTTTGTTCTAGGTTCTCATCAGCAACATGATGTTCCTAGTGCAGATTATAACACTGGAAGAAATGAACTAAAACATAATGAATTTCTCTGCCAGGCACTTTAAAAACAGAGATAGAATGAATAAACCTCTTTTACTTGGCACATGTGGGCTGTAATACCTTCAGGGAGCCTATCCATGGCGCTGCTAGGACAGGAGAGTATTTCATGGAAACAAAGAAAAAATTTACTTTATATGTAAATCTGCTGTACAATGCTGAGAGCTGGAGTCAGAACAGTTGAAATGCACAACAAGGTTTTTTCCTCCAGTTTTAGGCCAGTAAAACGTTTGCAGGCTTGTGAAATAATGCACTATACAGAAACCCAAATGACTTCACCCCCAACCTCGTCATTCCATTCCTGTACACTGCTGTAGAGGTCTGTCTGTGTCCAGATTATCTTCTGGCATCCTCTTTAAGCTTGCATGTGTGTATACAGTACATCTGGAAAGTACACACAGCACATTACTTGTTATACATTTTGTTATGTAACTGCATCTCCAAATTGATGAAATAAATAGTTTTCCTCAGAATTCTACACACACCACATCATAATGACTATGTGAAAATGGTTATGTTATGTGAGGTTTTGGCAAATTTATTAAAAATAAAAAAACTGAGAAACCAAATATACATAAGTATTCACAACCTTTGCTCAATTCTTTGTTGATGCCACAAGCTTGGCACACCTATCCTTGGCCAGTTTCATCCCATTCCTCTTTGCAGCACCTCTCAAGCTCCTTTAGGTTGAATGGGAAGCGTTGCTGCACAGACATTTTATGTCCAGATATGTTCAATCACATTCAAGTCTGGGCTCTGGCTGGGCCACACAAGGACATTCACAGAGTTGTCCTGTGAAGCCTCACATATCTTGGCTGTGTGCTTAGGATCATTGTCCTGCCGATTTGGAGCAGGTTTCCACCATCCAGGATGTCTCTGCACATTGCATCCCCACAGCATGATGCTGCCACAACCATGCTTCACTGTAGGGATGATATTGGCCTGGGAATGTGTGGTCACTTGTTTCCTCCAAACACGACGCATTGCATTCACACCAAATAGTTACATTTTTCTCATCAGACCAGAACATTTTGTTTCTCGTGGTCTAATAGTGCTTCAGGTGCCTTTTGGCAAACTGCAGATATGCTGCCATGTGCCTTTTACTAAGTAGTGGCTTCCAAGAGGTTGTCCTTTCTGACCATCAGGTTCTTGGTCATCTCCCCTGATCGCTCAGTTTAAATGGCAGGCCAGCTCCAGGAAGAGTATGGGTGGTTTTGAACTTCATTCACTTATGGATCATGACAGCCACTGTGCTCATTGGGACTTTTAAAGCAGCAGAATTTTTTCTGTAACCTTCCCCAGATTTGTGGTTAGAGACAATCCTGTCACTGAGGTCTACAGACAATTCCTTTGACTTCATGCTTGGTTTGTGTTATGACATTAACTATCAATTGTGGGACCATATATAGGCAGGTATGTGCCTTTCCAAATCATGTCCACTCAACTGAATTACCCGCAGGTGGACTCCAATTAAGTTAAGAGGATGATCATGGAAAACAGGATGCACCTGAGCTTAAATTGAGCTTCATGGCAAAGGCTGTGGATACTTTTGTACATGTGCTTTCTTAATTTTTTTTTTTATTTGTAATACGTTTTCTAAAATCTCAAGTAAACTTTTTTCAAGTTGTCATCACAGGGTGTTGTGTGTCCAGTTCTGAGGGAACATACCAAAAAGGGTTGTGCTGTGAATTCTTTCCAGATGCATTGTACATATAATTTGGGTTTGAAATGTCCCCAGTTTACAAAAGCTGTGATGATATACTCCAACACAGGGAAATTACATTTCTACTGACATTCAGCAGACTCCTCAATTTCAATTTATTTGATAAGTAACTGGACAATGATTTCTGTATAGTTTCTGTTGATGTATACAGAATAATGTTGTCTGTAGATATACAGAAGGGTCCATAAATATTGAAACAACTCAGATGCAGTTCAACTGTAGACTTTCAGCTTTAATTCAGGGGGTTGAACAAAAAAAAAATCTGAGAATTGTGAGGAACTAAATAAACACTTTTTTTGTTAACACAATCACTTAATTTCAGAGGCTTGAACGTATTGTATTTTTCGGACCATAAGACGCACCCGTTTTTTAGAGCAGGAATACAAGTAAAAATGTTTTCAAGCATAATCTCAATTGCAGAAAAAAATGTGCATGCAGTTTCAAGTTCAGCCACTAGATTTCACTAGGAACACCTGCTGTCAGATTAGAGCAGTGGTGGGCAACTGAGTTGATATGGAGGGCCACAAGTGCGGCCCTCAGCATCACTAAAAGGCCACACATAACATTTTCAATCTATACTGACTTGTAAAGGGGACAGCATGCATAATTACATTTTTATTTTTTAAATAACAAAACTTGTTTTAAATTATACTTCAAGTAGTAGGGAACACTGTAGTATGGTAATTCACATTTTGTGTCATATATATTAACAAAGGTTATGGGCCTCATAGATATTATTTAAAGCCTTTGACGATATCTATGGGGCACATAACCTTTGATTCAAAGGTATGTGCCCCTTTTCTGAGGTTATGTTCCGCAATACATACTAACACTCATCCCCTATTCATCGGTGGAATAGTGGGAGCATAGGCACTCATCTGTCTGCTGATCACCCCTCAACACTGGAAGAGAGGTGAGGGAGGCCATCTGGGTCGCTGATTGGGCTTTTATGTACACCTATCACGTTAGTTCACTGCTCTCCTCCTCTTCCCACTCTAAGAAGCTCCCAGATGAGGACCTGTCAGTGGGGGATCGGCAGACAGGAGTGTTCCTATGCCCTATGTTATAACAGTAAGGTGAAGAACGTCCAAAGGGCCGCTGGTTGGGCACCTGGGAGATAAGAGAGACGTCATCAGCTTCCTTCTCACAAACATGGGGATGGAGGGGGGCAGACAGGGTTGCTGCATTCGTCTCTCTCCTCTATGGCTGCAGGCAAAACTGAGTAATTTAGGGAAAATGTGTGTACTGCCCTGTCAAATATTTATGGACCTTACTGGATGGAGGTATGTACAGTGCCAGGTCTTTAGTAATGATGTGGAAAAGAAGAACAGTTTATAGAAGATGTCACTGTGCATCAAGAGGCATCTGTATGCACTTATTTTTTTTATGTATTTATATTATTTATTGTGTGTTATATGTTGTTTATTTATCTGGATTTCACTATTTCATATAGTATTACATTATTAACATTTCATGTGTATCTGTGTGTAGCCAAGTGCTTCCCCAATAATAAGCAACTTCACAAAGACATCAGGAATAGGAGAGGTGCTCTGTCTTTCCCCAGTGTCCCTTCCTGACATATTTAGGGGAGTCTCCATGCTTCATACAATGCAACATTAAAACATCCACTGCTTTACTGTTAGTTCCTGTGTAAAGTATATCAAACACAGGATATTCCTGTTTGCACTGAGACGATTATGTGTGTTATTATATTACTTTAAATTTTCTTATTGTTTTTTCCCATTAAAAATGCTCAAAACTTTGTGTTGTAATTTGTCATGTAAAATTGGATTTACATTACATGCAAGAAGAGGCAACAGTACACCTTAGTCATATTGTATAAATCACAGCTAGTTTTAACTTAAAATATATTTTCATGGATAGATATTCTCATTTTTTTTATTACCGTATATACTCACATAAAAGCAAAGTTTTCCAGGTCAAAAAAGGGCCATGAGCCATGTGGGTCTCCTTCTTCTGCTGCAGCTGCCAGTCCCGAGGCAGGCAATGAATGTGCCCAGTGGCGTAAGAACCACCATAGCTGCCATTATGGAGTCCGTAGCTACAAGGAGGCCCACCGTTCTTGGCTGCCTGTTCTTTCTTGTATATTCGGTACTTGGTATTCTATCTGCCGTATTCCCGGGCTGTACTCTGCTGGTCAAATGTAAACTTGGGCGGCGGTACCATCTAGTGGTAATATTGTTAATTTTATACTGGAGATGATAAATTTTTATTTTAAAAACTCCACTAACTTTGCAAGTATCTGCTGCATTGCCCCTCTAGGTTTATACTTGAGTCAGTAAGTTTCCCCAGTTTTTGTAGATAAAATTAGGTACATTGGCTTATACTTGGGTCTGCTTATATTCAAATATATACGATATTTTTATTATTAACTTCTGTATCCTATTTATTCACAGCACTGTTCATTAAAAAGGGTTGAAATGCATTACAAGCTAACACAGTAGGAGAAGAGGACTTTCTACTATCTAAGAGGTTGGGGGACAAAGTATACAATAGGAGTTGGGTTTTCAGGTTGTTTTTTTTTTTTTAATTGTTAAAAGTAGGAGGAAGTGTAGTGGAGAGTGCTCCAGAGAGTAGGAGCAGCCCTAGAGAAGTCTAAGGGAGAGAGTTCCAGAGAGTAAGAGCAGCCCTAGAGAAGTCAATCATGTAATACGTGGGATTTCATAAGTTGGGGAAATACTTGGCATTTCTTTAAAGTGGTACTGTATTCTTCATGATTGATGAATTATTTATTTTCAAACTAGAGGATCAGCATAACAATTGGGTCAGTAGTATCTTTTAGGAGCGTAACTATGGCAGGTTTCCTTTGAATTCTTATTTAGAAGGAGGAATATGATACGCCATACTAGTCGCAGGCAGGCTGCTCCCTATGGGAAATCCTTTTCTGATTGTCAGTTCATCTAACCTTTCATACATTCTTCTGCACATGTAAGAGCTGTTGAGACCTAAGAAAACGGTTGTACATCCCATGTAATCTCTCCCAGGGTGCCTCTCACCTGTATTTCTTTGTATACAGTACTTTCCCTTCATGTCCCCCTTGGGATCAGTACTCCACAGTGTATTCTACACAGAATAGTTGCTTGTTATCTCATAGTGGAAGAAATCAGAGACAAGCACTCAGCACTGACATTTATCTCATCAAACATTTTCGTGTGAGTCTTTGCCAAAGAGTAATGGCAACCAATCATTTCTGGTCTGTTCTCTGACAACTCATTTGGGCTAAGTCTACGCCATATATTTTCCCCCATAGGGCGCAGTGCAGACGCCCCCTATTTTTCCCTATGGGCTATGGAGAACCTATGGCACGCATGCCAGAGGTGGCACTCGAAGCCCTCTCTGTGGGCACATGAGCTGTCAGCCAGCACAGAGGAAAGAACTCTCAATGCTGTCAGTTCTCTTCCCCTCTTCTGATTGCACACAGCACCCGATACCCTCTCCTATTCTTTCTTATAAGAAAGTAGAATGTGTGTTTACATGTTTTAAGTGAGTATATGAGTTGTGTAATTCAGGTTAAATTGCCATGCCGGCACTTTGAGATAAATAAGTTGGGTTTGGGTTTCAGTTTGGTTATGATGTGCTTGTATACAAAAGAGTGTTATAGCGCCCTACATGCTGTATAGCATCAATGACAAAGTGGCACATGCAAGCGCAAAGTGGAAAAACGTTTATGTTTATGGACTCATTTATTCCATTTATTAGAGCACATTAACGCCAATTCAGCACATTGTGGCCAAGTGTAGACATGGTCACAGGCCTAGTCTCCACTGCATTTTTTTACAAAATCAAGCACATGTTGGGAGCATGTTTGGGGTGTATCCAGGAGTGCTTTGGATGTGTTTTTGCATGTGTGTTGGATCCAAATTTTAATTGATTTCTATGAAGTTACATGCATCTAAAAAATTGCGTCCGGTGTTGTTTTCTTGGGGCATGCTTGTAGCAAATCGAATTTTTCTAAACACAATGTGTTACGGTGTGCCTGTGTGAACAGTCCGATTGAAAACAATGGGGAGCGCACGAAAAAAGGCACAGTGAAGCCTCATCCTTAGGTATTTGTACGTGTCCTATTCATTTCTAAGGGGCATGTACCCGCAATATATGCGCGTCACCTCACAGTGCGATCTTTAGTGTCTTACCGCATTCTAAATATCACAGTGAGGGGACACGCGCACACGGCGGGTACATGCCCATTCAAGTTGAGCCTAAGCCTTAAGGTGGGAATACATGGGTAAATTTTTTTTCGTTCGATAGATTCAAAAACATAGATTTTTATTTGTTGGAACGAAAATCTAAAAACAAACAAAGGTTTCGTTTGACCAACTTTTGAACAAAAGTGAACAATATGCAAGTTAAAGTGAGTTGTACTTTTATGCCCACTAAGGGCCCTTTCACTCTATATGCGTTGTGTTTTGAAAACGCGTGCCTTTTTGTTACTGCATGTGTTCTTTTACTGCACACGTTTTTACATAGACAATCAATGTTAACATTTGCATGCGTTGCCATACAAAAATATTTTCCCTCAGTGGGACTTTACTTGGAATAATGGGCAGTGGAGTCTAATCAGCATATCTTGTGTATCAATTCTTTACTGATATAAATCAGAGATTGTTACACAATGTGTGTTAAAGTAAAAGTGAATATAAATATCACAAAGAACATGGAAATCCTATTGTACAACAATTTACTAATTATGTATATTGGTACAGTATAGTAGTGGGGATCTGAAGTTGGGTTTGTTATGTGCCACCCTTGATTAGAAATGTTAAAGAAGAGCCCTAACACCAGATTAAGGTCCTGGAAGACCAGCTATGGGTAAGGTTTAAAGGCACAACATAAACAACATGGATATCTATAAAAGGTCTTTATTGTGGTGGACCTGAATACAAAAAATGGGTATTAATAAATTGATAAAAACTTTCACCCTTTCCAAAAGAGTGTTGTAATAAGATGTTTTTAACAATGCCAACGTGTACACGAGATCAGATATAAATTAAACAAAACTTCCGATCTGTGGTAACAGGGTTCATACAATACTATGTTTACCTGCTTGAACAGTTTGATCTAGTGAATACCATGGCAGCTCGACACGTTTCGTCTGTGTTTCAGGAACTCATCAGGGAGATTTGTTTCATTCCACTATAATCTAAAATATTTAAATTAATAAATTTGCAAAGATTCCAGTAAATAACAAAATGCTTCTAAGCGTTCTGAAGCATGTCATCATAGCGTTTATTCGTTCAATACTTCTGATCTAAGTCATGTGTTGTCACTACTTTTGTTATATTTACATCTAAGTCACATATTTATATTCAATTACTATTCAAAGCTGTCTTTTCCATCACCAAGTCTCCTTATTTCATTGAATTACAGTTGCCATAACAATCTCAACATGGTTTACTACTGTTATAGATGAGTATCCCACATATAATGATATAGCTTCATTTAAGAAAACCCTTCTGCTTTAGAAATATCCGTATTTTAAAAACTATTGTCCATCAGACCCATCACGTGTTGTATCTCTCTCGTTTATCTCTTCTTCTCTCTTTAACTGTTCAAGATCGGCAGAGAACGAATACGACTAAGCCAGACTCTTTCACAAATGGGTGGCCCACCACTCTTTTCCCATTCTTATCCCCAGTTCGTTACCCTCTCTGTCTTTCATCCCTCCTTCACTCATTCTTTTTCTCGCACTATTACCACCCCTACAGGGCTTTCAGGGAGATTAGCGGCCACAGCTGATCTGAGCGAGAAAGACAGGAGTAACTATCCCAGGTCAGCCGACTCTAACATCTCCAACTGCCTCCCCCACAAGTCACGATGCTAATCGGTGTGTGTATGGCAGGCATTAATTGTTGGATGGAAGCAGGTAGATCATCCCTACAGGGTCAGGACCCGGCAACAGTAGCCACCATATAAGCTCTCCTATGTATTAGAGGCTATGGAGTTATGGTCACATTCTCTTAGGCTATGTTCCCACATAGGCAATTAATTGCCTCATGCCCAATGGTTCGCGTGCTTGACCAGACGATCTTCACCTTTAAAATAAATAAATAAATAAATCGCCCCCATTATAAAATGGATGGCATAGAGAAAATGTATGGCCGCAATCAGAAAAAAAAAACTGCGGCCACCCCCGATCAGAACTCGGGGAGCCACGCGATCACGGCCATCAGATGAGTGGGACGCATATAGTGGGAAAGGGCCCTAACACACTATTGTGTGTGTGAAATGATAATGCAGATATATACAACCTATAAAAAAAGTCTGTTGTAAATTTGTGTTGTGCACTTTTACCCTGCATTTCCACAACATAGTGTTTGTATTATTTTCTCAATGAGAAAGCTATCTTAGCTGCAGACTTAAAGGGTTATTAAACTTAAAAATTATGGCTGCATCATCTCTGATATATGGTTTTGGGTTTAGTTCTTTAAGTCTCTGTTGTGAAGAATGTCTCTGTATAATATATGTCCCTCCGGAGGGTGGCAATGTGTAGATTCTCTATCATAGTCTGGCTGATTCTGGCTGGAATATGACATTGTAATCAGTTTATTTTCTAGGCTGACAGGAAAATTTTCATTATTCTCTATTGTTTTTTTTAACCAAATACATTTACATTCTGAGATCTTCGGTGACTCCAGGGCGGCAATTTTTGAGCAGACGGAGATTCGATAAGACAGAGCAATCTGCAGGAAGAAGCGACATGACGCTGCATGTTAAATAACAAATTTACACAGAATACAGTGTGTGGACAACTTACCCGAAGACTTTCCTGTGCTTTTTCTACATCTGTATAAATCTGATGGGGAAATAAGAACATTGCAGCATTTCCTGATTAAATGAATAATAAACATAATAATAGAACATACCCCAAGTACAGTACATAAATACCTTCCGGTGGGATTTGAGATCCTGGTTGATGTCAGGTCTTGCCAGAAGGATTCGGACAACACAAGGAAGAAGACACATAGTCGTACAGCTTAATTTTTACACTATGATTTTGACAAAGCAGTGACCTTAAATTCAAGGTCCACTTTAAAGGTCTAAAATATGTACAGTGTACATGTACAGTGAGGGAAAGAAGTATTTGATCATCTGCTAAATTTGCATGTTTGCCCTCTGACAAAGAAATTAGCAGTCAATAATTGTTACGGGAGATTTATTGTAGCTGTGAGAGACAGATTGGCAACAAAAAAACCCTTGCAAACCCAGTGCACTAAAGTCAGAAATTGATGGTCATTGGAACAATAAAAACTAATTGATCCCTTTGCAGAAGATGACTTGGTGGCATAACTCTTGTTGACAATCCAGAGGTCAGATGTTTCTTGTAGTTGGCCACTAAAGCTAGCCACACACGGTTCGATTTTGGTTCAATAGATGATCGATTAGATGAATTTTTTCATCGATTGAACGAAAATCGAGAAATGCCCACATGGTACGATCGACGATAATTGTTCGATAAAGGCAGAAAATCGAATCGAATTTTGATCGGACATGTTGGAAAATCATCGTCGATTGTGCCAAAATGGTTTTATAATCGTCGACGTTTGTGCAGTTTCTCCTGGATCGATTAGATTCGATATAATAACATAGACCACTTCAATCTGGAATTCAAACGTTTCAATACCAAAATCGACGATTTTAGTAATATTTTGGAATCGAAATCTCACCACAATCGCAAACTCAATGTGGGGTGTATGTTGATGCGATTAAGATAGATTTTCGATTAGACGATTGAATTCCTCGATCTAATCCAGCATCGATTGAACCTAAATTGAACCATGTGTGGCTAGCTTTAGTGTGTAAACATCAAAAGGGATTTTGTCTCACCACTCTTTTCTTCAAGTAAGGGTTTGAGGCTGTTGACAACCTGAATGTGCTTAGGCAACAGATGTTTTGCTTCAACCATGTGTTTTGAGTCATTGTCATGCTGCAATACCCATCCAGGCCCCATTTTCTTGGTTGAAGGAAGGAGATGCTTGATCGCCCATTTGACGCATTTAATGGTGTTTTGCTCCCTAAGCAGAAAAATACCCCCACAGCATAATGTGTCCACCTCCATGTTTGACAGTGAGGTTGGGGGTCTTGGGGTTATAGGCAAAATTCCATCCCCTCCAAGCATAGCGAGATGTGGTAATGCCAAAGAGCTTGATTTTGGTCTCTTCTGACACAACATTTTTATTTGGTTCTCATCTGGATCATTCATATGTTCAGTAACAAACTGCAGCAAGGCCTGTACATGTGCATGTATTAAACATGGGGACCTTGTGGGCACTATAAAAATTCGGTCCATCATGGTGTCTATGATTATAATTTTGTAGCCCAGTTTAGCCTTGTGTAGGTCTACAACCTTGCTATCCTTGGACAGCTCTTTGTTCTTGGCAATGGTGCATAATTGGAATCTGATTGATTGCTTCTGTGGTTGGATGTATTTTATACAGGTGCTGTAATAACAGGGATTAAAAGAACTCCCTATACACAAGTTGTTCTTCCTTTAAGTTTAATAGCAGGGAACTTGGAACCTGAAATATTTCTGCTTGATAGGGGATGAAATACTTCATTTCATTACCATGTTCGACAATCTCTAACTTTTATGCACTGGGTTTGTGAGAGGTTTTGTTGTTAATTTGTCCCTATAGTTTCAATAAAATATCTATGATCATTACAATTATAGACTGGTTATTTCTTTGTCAGAGGGTAAACGTACAAAATCAGTAGGGGATCAGATATGCATATCCCTCACTTTATATACAGTCCCAGGAAAGGAGCCCTTGCACAGACAAATCCCATACAGGAAATTTGACATTGACTCAGGAAGGCATTGGAACATGAAAAGTGCTTTATTGCCTTCCCATGCCTTGTTCTGCATTGTATGCATTGCATGGAATTGGCAATCCTGTGAAGGATGGGCTTTTTTTATAGCCCCCACCTATTACCCCAATGGCTGGTGGGATATTATTATTCAAACTGCAGAAAGAAAGTGTAATAAATCACACTATTATAGAAGGAATACAGCAAGTAAACCATTCCATGGTAGCTTTTTCTTCTATCAAGTGAAACTGTGAGAATCAAAGTAGTGACTTTGACAGCAAATCTCATGAGACTGTCACAGGCAAGAAGTATATTCAATCTCATAGTGCAGAGTACAGTTTTAAGCATAGAAAGTGCACCGTATTCAAAAGGAATTCAACAAAATAGATAATGTTTTCAGGGAATTGCATAGGCACAATTATGTTTTTATGTCTGGCTCAAGCCCCCCATACACGCTTAGATTTCCACCCGATTTTTTGGTCGATCGACCCCTTAAAGGCCCAAAATCACCCGCCAAATCGATCTAAGCCATTACAGACATGTTAATTCTAAGATCGGTCGATCACTTTAGACTGGAGCACTCTCTCCCTCAGAAGCTGTGAGCGGGGGAAGGGGGGAGCTAGCAGCTCCTCACTCTGCCTTGATGCTGTTACACAGTGATCAGAGAGGCTGGCAGCTCACTGACAGTCTCAGTGAGCTGGCAGCCTCTTCTCATTGCCAGGGTCCCTAGATGCTTGGGCCCCGATGGCGGTCCGAACAGCAAGGGGGACCCGATGGACAGTGCTGGCACACAAAAGCCAATTGTGACCTGATTTTTCAGCCGATTGCCTCTATGGAGTGCTATAGAAAGCAAAAAAAAAAAAATGTTAAGGGGTAGACTAAAGCCCCCCATATATGCATAGATCCCGGTGCAATAGTCGAAATGGCCAATTGCAGCGTGATGACATCATCATGCTGCGGCTGATTGTTCAGAGAATCGAAACACACCCTTTGTGTGCGCTATTCGCAAGCTGATACTTTGGGTGATTAACCAGAAAAGATCACATGCTGGTTGATCGCTTCAGGTGGGCACATTTGCTTTGCGGACGATTAACCTTAAGGTCTACCTTTGTTAAGCTAGCCACACATGGTTAAATTTTAGCGTTCAATCGACGTTAGGTTCGATTTTGTAGTTTGATAAAAGAAAAGATCGATTTTAATTTAATCGATGTACACCACATGGGGATTATTGTTACATTTTAACTGAAAAATTCATCGAAGTAATCAAAAATCATCGATTGAATTCCTCTTGCAGTTTGATGATTGTACAATCGACCAAAATTTTCCAACCTGTCCGATCACAATTCAATCTACGATTTGACAAAATCGATCAATAATCGTCGATTGCACTATGTGGGCAGAAAAACTATTTTCTTTCAATCGATTGAATTTTTCATTGAAAAACTTCGATTGAACGCTAAAATCGAACCATGTGTGGCTAGCTTAAGAATGTATTGCTGTGGCCCCTTTGGGGAGTTTTAGGTTCTTGCATCCTACAGGCATGTGCTGTGGTTCCAGCAATAAACACCCTGATGTATGCCCTTCTGTGCGCTTTAATTTTCCACCAGTAAATTGTCTTACAGCTGACAGCATTGGGCATTTGGATACTAGTAGTGGAGCGATAGTGCATTACTGTGTGGGGAGCCCATGTGTAGTTTTGAGGGTATGTTTAGGGTTCCATTCAATTAAATAAAGGCACCCCAAAACGCACACTCTGATTCTGTGGGCTTCCATGCAGGAATGCAAAAGTGTGAAAGAGCCCATAACCCTGTTTGCATCCTATACTTTTCTGTCCTGTGGGAACAGGAAGTAAGTAAAAAATCTCCCTAATGAATTGCATTTATAAAAAAAAAGTTCTGACTCTTGTCTACCAGAGTCCAGAGATGGTCAATGACACTCTAAGATTTTGACATTAGCATGCAAATTGTTATGCTAATTCCAAATGTATTGGTTTTGCTAGATTGCCTCTAGTTGTTTCTATAATAACCTCATAGAAAAGAAAACATGACAATTATGCTCAATTAAACAATAATACTTAATGCCAATATATCCTATATTCAGTATATTTACAGAACAAATTATAAAAAAGTCATTGAAGTAATTTCCTTTCCTGCAGATGGGAAGGAAAAGCAGCAAGGAAAGCTCTTCCCTTGCTTCTAACCGAAATTGCTGAGATGGAAATTTTTACAAATGGCTCCGGCGTGTACTTTATAGAAAGGGATTTTATGCTCATAGAAGCACCCATGCTGATACCTGTATCACAAGAACTAATGCCAGTTCAATAAAACTGATGTAATTTCTGGATTTAGCAGACTTCAGATATACTAAATATATTGGAAATGTATATACTTGGCAAAAAACCTTTGTTTCTGAGAATCAGTGTTTTTATTAAAAGTAAAGCTGTGGTGCACACAGGGTTAATCTTCCATGTAGTACCGCCCCTGCAGAACATCAGCTGCCTCCTGTGTTACTTCTAATTACAGAATCTCTGATGGGAGGATAGTGACACGCTGCACAGCCTCCATCCTCTTCATAGGTAACTACAGTCATTTGTTATTCCATACATTTGTGTGACTAGAATGTAGATGCAGCTGTATCTATACATACTGTAGTAATATGATGTAAGGCTGCGGGACTTCCTGCTGCATATCATGTCTGCTCCATGCACTGTGTGTGCAATGGTTACAGGTAAACTGTTTCAGATGTTTGGGGTTCTTTTATATTTTATACTTAGCATATGTACAAGTAAAGCACATGTAAAACATACAGATTGTGTTAGGGGATAGCAGGCTGCAATGGTATTTACCATAGTCCATATAAAAATAGTAGCTGTTCAGTCAGGCAGTGCCTCCTCATATCCATCCCTTCTCTTCCTAGCCAAACTTCACAAGCAACTGTAGTCTCTTGCTGCTGAGTGATCAAGTAGCACATTAGATTTTACTAGCTCAAGCATGCTGTCCAAACCGCCAGCAGCTGGGCCCAGTCCACAATGCGCATTAACAATTACTTCCAATAAGCTAGTTCACATGCCTATTCCATGTCTGCTATTTAGTCCCTTACAAGTCCTATTGATGTCAGTGTGCATTACAAGGAATCTAAACAACACACACTAAAGACAAACTGAACACACATGAAAGGGGTAGGTGTGAACTGGGCATAAGCTGCATTAAAATGCAGCTCACAGCAACACATATGTGTTTATATTCCACTGAATATAGGATATACAGTGTTTTTTTTGTGTAAAGATTTACAATGCAATGGAGAGGGTTCCCTGGCCATATCTTGTCATATGGAACAGTATAGTTCAGCTATGCTTTGCTGGTGGGGTTTGGAGAATAACCTGTATGCTGGAGAATCTAACACCAGTAGTCCCTTAAACAATGGGAGTTCCCTGATGAGGCACCAATATGTGGGAGCGACTCCTCAAAGGATAGCACAAAGTTAGTAAACCCTATATTCACATTTCAAGTTTTATAATGTGGTCCTGAGAGATTATGTAACATGACATGGTTTAGAAAAATACTGTTCATTGTCAGCCTTTAATACATTTGACCCACCTCATGCAGCTGAGGTGTTCATGTAAATGCCTCACAGAGTTATTTATGTCAGGTGTGTAACTGGAATGCTGGTGTCAGTGGTGTGACTGGAATCAGCTTTACACCCAGGTTATTACCATTTTATACATTTAAATAATTCAGTGATGGAGCACGGAGGGTTGTTCAGTCTCTACAGCTTTTAAAGAATTTCATATTTTTTCTGAATATTTTCTGACTAAAAAGTTTTGGAAAAAACATAGAAAACTACAAAGAACCATTCTATTCGGTCTGCAGGTATTTTTGTTTTTCATTCGTTGTGATGAAGATCAAACAAACAAATATAAAAATTGACATGCAGCTGCTAGAGCAATTTAAAATGGGTCTGTTTAGGCCTGGGGTGTAGTACCTGAATGGCTGGGAGTAAGGATTGAACAAGAAAACATAAAGGAATAAATGGCGTCTAATCCTGATTGCTCTAAGCATTGTCAGGGTTAATATGGCAGCCAGGCCACTAACGCTTTCTAAGGTGCGATGGAAGTGATTCCAAGAGGCCAGGCTTCCTTTATTCTGTACCTGAGACTAATCGCAATCATCCTGGGATCAGCAGTAGCACAGAATAATAATGTTCTTTTTCAGCCTCTGGCATATGAATTCCTTGGTGGTAATGCTGTTGTACAGAAGATTCTGGTTTGCTTCTGACAAACATCTCTTCGTGATGTGGAACACAATTTACACTGGATCTGACCATGTTTATATTCATTAATTGTTCTTTGTATTCTCTAAATAACTAATGGTTACTCATCTTAGTTTGCACAAGGTCATTCGCGTTACCTTCTGAGCCCAGGGCTGCGGTGGCAATTATATCTGTGAGATTTTACCATTTGTCACCAGATTTGAAGAACACGGAAATCAATGTGATGTTAATGAGACATTTGTCAATACTCTGTTGTCTGCATTGGAGAGATTTAACCCCCTTGTTACCCACCTTAATCTGCCTGGCCAGGATCAAGCTAAACCTTCCAGGTGCCTATTCCTGCAAGCAATGCCTCTGTCCACTCTTTCCAAATAAACATACCCTATAAGAAATAGCTGGGGATTTAGGGCTTGGTTCAAGTGCGCCAAAATCCCTGCATTGAACGCAGGGTTTTAGGACCAGTGAACAAGCTCTCCACGGAAGTCAATGGGGTATGAAACATGACCTGGGCAGGGATGACTTCAAAGATACCGTTAGTACACCCCATACCCCATCCATCTTACCTTAAACGGTCAGCCCCCAAACAATAACCAATACTGACACTGTTGTTCGATTTGAATTGTGGATAAAGTAGGCCACAGCTTTATTAAATAACAAAAGAACTAGAACAAAGAACAAAAGATCCCCAGGGCAGTGTCCGTCACCCCACGTTGTCAGTCACCACTACGGCCCCGCCCACCAGGCTTCGTCCTTCCGTCCGGTGATTAGTCCACGCTAGAATTGACTCCTTCAAACTCCGCACACCGGATGGGTCATTGACCCCAGCAAGAGCTCAATTCACCCCATCTCCCAGGCGACTGCCTTGGTCCCGGCACGTCGCTCCCGAACTGTCTGTAATAAACCCGAAATCCTCTGGACACTGCCTGGATCCGCCTGCTGCGACAATAAACGGCCACCAGCCAGCACTGCACCTAGGAAGCAAAAGAAACAAGGGAGGGAGGGACACGCTGGAGTCTTGACTCGAAGAGAGGCTCTTCCGGTTCTGCCGCTGGGTTTTATGCCCGCGCGGCTCCGCCCACTGACAACGTCACCTGGTCCCCAAGCTTGCGCTGATTGGCTCCTCGCTCTTCGGCATCCCGCCCCCATCATGGACCCCTGCGCCACGGGTCCCTGGCTGGGGGTGGATATGACCTGGGCAGGGATGACTTCAAAGATACCATTAGTACACCCCATACCCCACCCATCTTACCTTAAACGGTCAGCCCCCAAACAATCAATTCACCCCATCTCCCAGACGACTGCCTTGGTCCCGGCACGTTGCCCCCGAACTGTCTGTAATAAACCCGAAATCCTCTGGACACTGCCCGGATCCGCCACAGCATACTAAGGTCAATTGACCCGGGATGCCCTCCCAACCAAGAACAAAGCCCCCTCGACCGCCTGCCTCAGCCAGAAAGCGAAGGCGTCAAGCCCCAGGTCAGTCAAGTGGACCCCGTCGTCCCGTACGAAGCCCTGTCCATCCTCGACCAGAATATGGTGCACTGCGATGCCGCCCAAAACCCTGACGTACTTGGTCACCGCCCGGTTAAGCTTAATGCGGCACCTATTCATGATGTGAGCGGGTATAAGTGACAGCCAGTGCTGTCGTGGATGGATATCCGACCAGACGCACACCATCCCCGGGAAAGCGTCATGGGCCCGAAAAAAGAACACGCGAATGTCCCGAATAAGGACATGCAAGGGCCGGGACCCCAAGTCGTTTCCCCCAGCATGCACAACTAAAACCCCCGGGGGACCCCACAGTTGGACCAGCCGGTGAAACTGGGACACGAGTCGGTGCCATTGCAATCCACGGACACCCAGCCAGTGAACCTCAACCTCCGCCGCTGGATATCCTAAGTTCCTGCCGGATGTCCGCACTGAAGCTCGCCGCTCAGCCCAATAAATAAAGGAATGGCCCATCACCCAGACCGCACAAGGTCTAGGATCTTTAAAGAAATTAAATAAACATAACGAGGAGGGGGAAAGCACTGTAACCCCAATACCACCCCCACCTGACAGCCTGTGAAAGGAAAAAAGGGGGGGGG
>CM070040.1:42640382-42659931 GCA_036250615.1 Ptychadena robeensis
CTGGAATACCTTTTGCGCCCCCAGGGGGGCCCGCCCCCTGGTTTGGGAACCACTGGTATAAACAAATGTCTGACCCCTTTAAATTGGCACAATGCAGCTGCTATACCTTACTTAAAAAGAACCCCAAAAAACAAGAACGTCATATGTTAAGGCAGCTGTTTTGTTTCTTACTGAAATCCAGATAGCGGACCCTCGACTTGCGAACTTAAATAGTTCCAAGGGTTTTTTTTTTCCATAAGAAATAAGGAAAATACCGATAATGAATTCGGAACCTCCAAAGCCCCCCTTACCTAACCTTTTCATAATAAAAGTTGTATAAATCTGTATAATTTACCAGAAACACCAATCATTTTCCTGGTGTTCTCGCCAAAACGTTTTAATCGCCGTTCAAGTTTACATTTTCAAGAAGAGAGGATAACATGGAAGGTGGTTATTATTTGATTATTTGTGTCCCCTTACATAAGAACATCAGGAATCTGGCATTGTATATTTTTATAGATTGTTGAGATGCTTTATTTCGATGTGCTGTACTTATTGACAGGTTATCATGAATTCCATCAAACAAGCACAAATATGTTTTGGCCTCTGTCATAATTTTGCTTCTAAGTCAAATATTTTGTTTAGTTAAAAATAAAACATTTTGGCTGTAACTCAATTTTGTATAAGATCAAGCCAGTTTTAGCTCAAGGGTCAACTGTATAGAATAATTCCAGAATACCAGATAATGCTGTCAGATCATTCTTTTATGGGAGCTTGGCATCGGCAAGATGTTCACCCAACCAAAATTGATCCAAACTTGTACACCAATAATATCCACATTTTCGCTGCCTTGTAGATGGATTTATTTGTATATACACAGAGTGCAGTAATACACATTAAATTGGGACTGTTCTTCACCTCTAAAAATGCCAATCCTAAATTTGTTTTGTTTTTCCAACTTAGCGTAAAAAACAACAATTAAGCATTAAAATGATTATAATAGAAAATAATCTCTGACCAAAACTTCTTTCTGAAGGTAGGAATACAGGTATAGATTTTTGCACAATCGATGACAGATTCGGATGTTCGATATTTTGATTGAATATTGATTGTGCCTATATCGAATGTAGACACAGTTTTTTCATTTGATCGAATAAATTTAGTTAGACTGTTCTTGAATACAATTTTGTTTGATTTTTGAACAAGAAATAGCTTCATTCAAATTTATTAGATCAAATGAAACAATGGTACGTTCGATTTACATTTGTTTTATACAAGATAGATGAAAGATAGATGAAAATTTACCAACATGTCCGATCAGCATTTGAAAAACTTTTTGATATCATTCACTCTTGTTCGATGTTGGTCGAAGGAAACCTTTGTTAGGTTTTTTAAATCTAAAACTGATCTTTTTGAGTCTATCGAACGAAAAAATAGACCTGTGTATTCCCACCTTAATGTTGGTAACATCATAGCTTGGAGAGAAATTTTTAAATTTAGTAAAACTACAGTAACTTTGATTTCTCCCCAATGTTTTTTACTATTTTGATTATTTCTAAAGCTATATTGCCACACATTTTTCTTCCCCTTTTAGATCGTGTTTGCGCTAGCTGCGTTGTTTCATACCACAGTGCAGAGCAGCTACGGTCAATGCAACTAGAGCTGTGTTTGCATGTTTGGTAGCGCGCAATGCTGCATGTTACTGAAAACGCCCTGCAGCCAAATTTTTGCAGGTGGTATGCAAGCATCTCCCATACACTGTTTTGTTTTTGCCAGTAACGGATGCAGTCAGTAGCCATGGTTGCGTTACCACTACAGTGTCTACTATCTACAGAAACCGCAACTGGAAGCAACACATGGCTAGTGTGAAAAGCCCCTTAACCCTCCCCTCCCTTTTTAAATGCCACCAGTTTGGATAAACTTTCTAGAGATAAAGACTAAACTTTCCCTATTGGCACCAGAAAAGACTTTCTAAATGTACAACATAATGAGGAGGAGGTAATACAAGAGTATGAAATGGTTGAACAGTCTAGGTCTATTTGATTGAAATTTCAGATTGCAAATGGAGAAGTGATTTTAGCCTCAGTGTTGGACTGTGCTCCTTGTGGTCTCATCCCTTGCAAAGCAGCAACCACTGAGGATTCATTTGCTGCCTTTTGATGTATACCTTACTTCAGTATATTCTGTATCCCATCTCCAGGGATTTCTTAAACTGAAATTAAGACATTATCTATCTTTTTGAAACTGCTGTGTCTTTGTAGTAGTCATATATTTCCTTTGTTATTATACACAGTGCTTAGATCTGATCTTTGTGCAGCTGACATTGGTCTGGTTTGACTAAGGTTGGTTAAATGGGATCTTGTCAGAGTTTGGTGGGATTTGTCGATCTATGCTATATGTGTAAGGTTCAGGAATTAACCAGACGACAAGAGGCGACTGTAATGCTCAAACTGAAACTTTATTAACCCATGAGGCCCGGCAGGGATCTCGCAATGACCAAACTGGCGAATAGCAAAACTGCAATACTTAGTCTTTTGCAATTAGTCCGCAGAAATTAGTCAAACAGAGTGTTGCTCCCACATCATGGGAAGTGACTTAAGCAATAGGCTTCTCAACCTATGTAAGGCCAGGATCCCACTGAAAGTCACAATGCACATACCTCTGTGGTGGCCGATCCAGGTTGGATCACTGGGATTTCCTGAGGCTTTGTGTAGGGGTGTCTTGGCTTTGGCCCTCCAATGTGACTTCAGTTGGGATTTTGGTGGCAGTGGTCTCGACCTCTGTTGGCTCCGGAGGTGGTACCCCACCTGGTGCCGGTACAACTTCTCGCTGGGCTCGGGGTATCGCTGGCAGTGACCGACCGATTCCTCGGTGATAGGATTCGAAAGCGGAGGGTTGGCTGGTGTTGCTGCCTTCCCTGGCAGTGCACTCTTTTTTGGCAGCCACTTCAGCATCTAGCGGTGGAGCCGTCTCACCTTGCATGGCTTAGTCTCCAGCTGATGTCGTAGACGGGCTGTCCTGGGGCAACTCCACAAACCACCCTGGCTGTGTTTTTCTTCCCAGGGGGTCTGAAAATTCCCATATTGGTGGGCCTCCTTTCTTCTGATCGAAACAAGGTCACCAGGCCAAAGCTCATACTCGGACAGATCGTTCTCTTCAGGTTCAGTCCGCACAAACTGCAGTATCTCTTGTAGCTGCTCATTGTCGGGGGATGTAGCTTGCAGATCCATGGGTCCTCCTTGAGCCTGGCCAAACATGACATAGTAGGGGAACTTCCCCCTGTAAAATTATGGATGGTGTGGTTGTACTTCCACACCAGCTCTGCCAGTTGCTGAGTCAATTTCTGTCGCTTCTCCTTGAACAGGCCCCACAGCATTTGGAAAAGGGTCAGGTTGAACCATTCACAGGCCCCATTTCCTTGGGGGGTGATACGGGGTGGTATGTGACTCCTGTATCCCCACGGAGTGGCACCACTCTTGGAAGAACTCACTTTTGAAGCAGGGCCCATGATCGGAGTGTACCCGTATGGCAGGCAGAAATGTTTCCACACTGTCTGTGCTGCTGTCTTGGCAGTTTGGTCTCGCGTGGCGACAGCGACTGCAAAGTTGGTGGTCTACCATGACCAAGACGTGCTGATAGCCATCTTCAGATGGGTCCAGGGTGAGAAAGTCAATGGTCAGCACCTTGAGTGGGCAGATGTTGTCTAGGTCAAAGGAGGTACCTTGGCTTCTGCCACCTTCTCCAGCAAGCAGGTGACACATTGTCTGCAACTCGCCACACTACCACCTCCCGCAAGCCGAGGCACATGGCCTTGTGCCTCATATGTAGAATGTCTTGTGTATCCCCCAGTGTCCAGAGTCTGCATGAAGCCACTCTGCGACAGCCGGGGCATGGGATACGACTACCTGCCAGGTGACTTTACAGGACCCCATGGTGGACGATCCACTTGGCCCATTCTCCAAGCAACTGGATTGACTCTCGTGGCCACTTCTCCCTTTCCTCAGGGGCCGGGAAGTGGCAGGCACGCATGACTTGGTGTAATGGGGCCACCACCGGGTAGTCGCATTGTGCTTCCACCCAGTCATAGTTTTGCAGTACACGTACCAGGCTGACCTGAGCCTTGTCTTTGGGATGCAGATCTGTGAGGTCCAGGATCTCAACTTTTTCCTCCTCTTCATCCGGGACCCTTAGTGGCCAAGATCGAGCCAATCGAGCGGCCCAGCATTGTTCAAGGGCCCCCAATATAGCCAAGTGGAGTCCAAGTACACCAGGGGATTGCTGTCAGTCCACACCTCAAACTTGACCCCGTTTCAGTACTCATCGAACTTCTTTGTAACAGCCCAGACCAGGGCCAGCAGTTCCAATTTGAACGAACTTTAGTTTGTCGGGTTCCTTTCACTGTTGTGTAGGCTCCAGTTCGCATAGGCTATAACTCAATCTCCCCCGTTCTGGACCTAAGAAAGTATGGCCCCCAGGCCCCAATTACTAGCATCGGTTCTAAGCCGATAGTGCAGAGTGAAGTCAGCGAAGGCCAAGACGGGGGCGGTAGTAGGACGATTAGGAAGTCAAAAGCCTCTTGTTGGATCGTGCCCCACTTCACCCTCTTGGCACCTTCCTTTTAGCTCGCCCCACAGAGCAATTCTTGGATTGGTGCAGCGTGTTGTGCGTAGTTCTTGCTCTCTTCGGTAGTATTTGGCGAGTCCCAGGAATGCTCGTACTTCGGTGATGGTGGTTGGCGGCTCCCAGTCCCGCACTGCTTGCACCTTTTTGGGGTTCGACAGGACTTCTCTGGAGACTATATGGCCCAGATATTTGATTTCTGCCTTAAACAGGTGAATTTTTTGGCTTAAGTTTAAGTCCATACCGGTGGAGTCTGAATGGCGGTCTTTTTCGGCCACAGGAACTTTCCAATATCCGCTGGCGAGGTCCAGCGTAGAGAAGAACTTGGCCTGACCCAGTGCAGCCAGACTTTCTTCGATCCTGGGGATTGGGTACGCGTCCCTCGTGGTGACGGCTTTGAGTCGCCTGTATTCCACAAAGAACCACAGGGACCCATTTTTCTTCTGCACTAACACCACTGGCGCAGCCCACGGGCTGTAACTCCCCTCAATAACCCCTTGTTGCAGCATCTGTTCGAGTAGGTGCTTGACCTCCTGGTAGAGATGGGGAGGGATGCTGCCATACTTCAGGAGCGGTGGGGTGTTGGCTGTGGGGATCTCGTGTTCTACCCCATGACAGTAGCCCAGGTGGTGATCGCCTTGGAAGAACATTTCAGACCACCGGTCAAGCAGCCGACTCACTTCGGTTATCTGTGTCTCCATGAGATCCCTACCCAGGAGGCACAAAAGTTGTTCTCCGGGTCCTCGGAGGGGTATTGGTGTACAAGGTTGACCTTGGCCACATAGTGCTGACCCTGGTATTCTTGGAGGTCCACCTGTCCGACCTTGGGGGCTATTATGTCCTAGACTAGGGGGGTAGGCGTAAGGGATTGTGCATAGATTTGTGGACCCTCGCCAGGACAGACTTGCCGCCAGGGTACAGGGTGTAGCTCATCTGGTAGGGGCTCCACCAGTACGGAAAGTCCCCTCAGAGCACTCCAGAACCCCACTGTCATAGGAATCATGACTTCCTTCCAGGGTCCACCACCAGTTCTTGACTGAATGGGACCCTGACCACCCAGCTGTGAGGGTGGTGGCCCTTTAGTTTAAACATTTGGGACCAGACTCCTGGCCAGTCTCACGTGGCGGTGGTGGCAAACGTGCTCTTCACTCATAGTGGGGAGATGGTGAGCGACGTCGTGGCTAAGCGCCCCCCCCCCTAGGAGACTGCATGCATCTCGGCCAAACTGGATTGTCTTTCTTGGGCAGTGGTCCTCAAAGCGTACACCTCCGACTGCAGTGCCAGCATTTCCTTAGTCAGTCTCTGGATTGCAACTTCAAGGGGGTGGGTGGCATCTCTGCCTGTTGTGCTGGGGAAAGTCCATAGGCTTGTGAAAGTGCCTGAACCCGCTTGGCCCAGTCTGACACATCCTGGCCTGGCCTGGTGAACTTGGGTAGCTGCTGCTGAAGCAGACCCCCATCAGGATCGGAAGTCTGTTGGCTGCAGCGGGTGGCGGTGTGGTGGAGCTTGCTGTTCCAGCCTCCTTGTCCTTTACTGACATGGTTGATCCTGTTTGTGACGCCAGATGTAAGGTTAAGGAATCAACCAGGTGACAGGAGGTGGCTGTAATGCTCAAACTCAAACTTTATTAACCCACAAGGCC
Source organism: Ptychadena robeensis (assembly GCA_036250615.1). Classification (NCBI taxonomy): domain Eukaryota; kingdom Metazoa; phylum Chordata; class Amphibia; order Anura; family Ptychadenidae; genus Ptychadena; species Ptychadena robeensis. Next base: position 42,646,624 of record CM070040.1, read on the forward strand.
TAGAAGGGGTCTCACAATGATCAAACTGACGAACAGCAAAACTGCAATACTTAGTCCTTTGCAATTAGTCCACAGAAATTAGTCCAACAGACTGTCGCTCCAACAGCATGGGGAGTGACTTTGGCAACAGGCTTCTCACCCTACGTAAGGCCAGAATCTGCACAGATAGGTGCAACGAACGTTGGTGGATGCAGGATACATGTATGGTGAGCCGGCATAGAGGGCACACCAACAGTAGCTCAACGGTAGTCTAGGCAGTGGGCCCCTGAAGTAGGGGCTGGGTGTCTACCCCACCGGATTGACAGTATTGGGAGCCAGTGGGAATAGTGGCGGTATGCATATATCGCGGCGTAGTACAGTAGCGTGTGCTATTTCGCTCTCTGGCTGTACGCACGCCAGATTAAACTGCGGGGAAAGGTAGGCTGGACCAACGAAGCTGTGTGTGATGTCTCCTTACTCCAAGAGCAACGCCCCTGGGGTGGGTCTCAACCTTTTATCCTCTCCTTGGTCCAGCGTCTTAAAGGGCCCTCCGCATCCATCTAGCAAACCACCACCACTACATATGCTTTTCTTCAGTCACCTTCATTTGTATTCATGCAGCTTGGAGGTGACTTTTCTGTACTCCACATGGAGTCGCCTGTGTTTGGCAGGGTCATTGTGATTGTAGAGAGGCTGTTTGCTGACAGCAATGTACTGTGTACAGAGTGTCCTCTGTGTCCTTCTCAGCAAAGGCCTTACTAGCCTGGCATACAAATGTTGAAAATCTTCAGTTACGGTGCTGATGTTAGTGATGATGCAGAAGAGTTCTGCACTTGGTGTGGGCAGAATCCCAATGAGACCTGACCAGCTTGATCGTGTCTTTATTTCACTCGCATGAAGGCTAAGTCATTGCATATTTTTTTACATAGGGAGCACTGAAAGGTATGATATAAGTGCCATTATAATGTGCTATACTGTCTCCAATGTGGCATCTATGTATTAAATATATGCTGTGTGTACTGAAACCTGCAGAGTTTAGTACTTTAAAAGCGAATTACAAGTTGCCATTCAATCTTCTTGTATATTGGCAACCAGACTACTAGCATCTTCCTCGGTGACATTGCAGCATGCTCACTCAGTTATAGGCAAATAGTAAATGTTCTGAGCTTTTATCATATGGAGAAGGAAATCCATCCTGCTTCAGAATAAATTATTATCAAATCCCCAGGTATATCGTTCAGGTTTGAGGTTGTGTTTTCTTTTATTAACCTCCCTGGCGGTTCACTGAGGTCTAGATTTCTGTACCAAAATTGATACAGTGTTTTGCCTTTCCGCCCCCATCGGCGTCACCGATGACGCCGAAGGGGGCGGAAAGGCTCTGTGTGCCTGCAGTTCTGTAGAAATGCTGCAGGCACACAGAGAGCCAGCGGTTGCACCCAATTCCAGTATAGGTGCAGTTTGATTCACGATCAAACTGCGCCTGTACTTGCTTCGGGCGTAATGCTAGGGAGGTTAAACTGGCCACAGACGCTATGCTCTGTGAGCATTTATTGAACATTTGACCGCAGCATGATGACATCATCACGCCATGGTCAATTGAAATACACCATTTGCGGTTTGACAACTGATACTTTGGATGGAGACCCTGGTCCCCATTCAAAATACTGGCGATCGACCAGAGAAAAACGTTAGTTTTCTGGCTGATCAAAGTTGTGTGTGACCACGAGCGGTTGCTCCAGGTGGGCGCGTTTGTTTTGCGATTGATCACCAAGCGATCACCCCGAATGCGCATGGTGATCATTTGCAACATCTGCCACATTTTCTTAAAAAATTTTTTTTATAAAAGTTTACATTTCTTTTCTTTTCTTTTGATTTGGATTGGCTAAAACTTTTTTTTCCAATCCAATCAAAATAAAAAACAAATGTAAACTAATAAGAAAAAAAATATCTTTGAAAAAAAATTTTCATGTACCTTTTACATTTTAAATCTCCCGCCCGGGCTGTGACGTCATCGGCACACGAGTGCCGATCATGGAAATAGCCGGGTCCAGCCAGAGGTGGATCCACATGCAGGAACGCTCCCGCTGACCGTTTCTGCTAGCTGCATCCACTTTTGAACAGATGAAGACATTTCTCTGATCCAGTTCAAAAGTAAAAAAAATTATATTTAAAAAACGAAAAAAAATAAAATTTTCTTTAAGTCCGGCTCCTGCTTCCGTGATGTCACTCGGGAACCCAGGAGAGGCCGGCGAGGACATCGCTGGAGGCGGCAGCCGGACCCGGTGAGCTCCTCCACCGTGCCAGAAGCCAGTTCGGGCGAATCGATAGTTGCAGCGTCCTTTTGCCCGAATTGTCTTCGGGCATAGCGCTAGGGAGGTTAAATGGGGAGATTTCCCCTAGTTTAGTAATCCATTTGAAGCCATAGTGACTTATCCTGTTACAGAAAGATTAAGTCCTGCATGTTTGTTTTATTGCACATGATTAGTGTAGTTTCGGGTTAATGTTTTCTGTTTTGTCACATTCAGGAATGCCCCTCCGTCCATCAACATCTAAACATCCAGCACCTTGTGATATGTTTTGTCTGCTTCGGTAAAGTTGACACATTTGCTCAATCATCAGGTGGGTGTTCAATTTTCTGCCATAGCCAAATTTACTTTACAGATCTAAGGGTAGAGTTATCAGGTATAATTTTGCCACCAATATCAAACAGGCAGATGCATGGCATACATTTTAGTATAACGGACATGGGTTTATATTGCAATGTTTATTTGCTATTTCACATGCACGTCACTGTATGCCTCCATACCTGGTTCCCTATATGCAAAGTGTTGTAGCAGTAGTCATACAAAGCATTGTAGTCATTGCGGTCCTCACTACTTTGTCATACATATGCAGCACAGGGTAGCAGTCACTGTGCCCCCTCACTCCCTAGTACCCCATATATATAGCCTTGCTGAATATTACTATGGCCTTTAATTTACTGGTCCTACTTATGTAGCGGCTCTGCAAAGAGGCATTACATAAATATACACACACCTGTATGTATAGCCTTTCATGGCCCAAAGCCCAAGATTACATGTGCCGATTGGCCAAAGACTAGTTAATACAGGTTTGTAATTTGGCACTACACCATCTGAATATGGGGAACCAGCATGTGAGCGTAAACAGTAACTACACTAGTGTAACTACTGCTACACTGTGCTGCAAAATTTTCAAAGCTAATCACTAATTTGTAGATTAGTATTGTGTCCTTGCTAGCAGAACAAAAGCAGAACTGTTGGACTGGTAACCTGAACAGCAACACAGGAGTTGTGGCCTCTGTATGAGTGAAACCCTATTAAATAAAAAAAAAATATTCAACAACTCAGAATATAGAATATTAATATTACAAAACAACACTGTGACGGAAACATCAGAGCAATACTCAACCATAATATGAAACACAATTACTCAGCAGCTCCTACCATGTGCTAATATTACAAGTTCAGGGCAGGGTCTCCACATTAGTGATAAGTATTTTTGCTTTAGAGGTAACTCTTGCTAAGGGTATCCACGATTGCATATACAACAGGAGGCCTAAATATTGAAGTGTTTTAAATAAATAATCCCAGGCCTCCCTGTCAAATGCCTTCTCTGCATCAGTGCACAAAAGCAAGTTTGGTTTACCATGACTCTATGCCCAACGGACAGCATTGAGCGCTAGGATCTTATCAAGTCTACCCTCTCTACCTGGTACATAACCTTCATGCTTCGTAGTAATGCTAATGTACTTTTTTGTTCTCTGTTTTTTTTTTTTTTTACTTAAGAGCACATAGAGGTCATGGATCCACAGATCCAAAGTAGTGGTTTGCATTTTATGCTTGGTGATAAATATCGTTTCAGACAGTATATAGTCAAAGCAGTACTTCACATTTGGTCTTACTTGTCCACATTATTTTGTTGTATATTGTAGTAGGCTTCTCTATGTACTCTTTGATGTACAAACCGGATTCCAAAAAAGTTGGGACACTATACAAATTGTGAATAAAAACTGAATGCAATGATATGGAGGCGCCAACTTCTAATATTTTATTCAGAATAGAACATAAATCACGGAACAAAAGTTTAAACTGAGAAAATGTACCATTTTAAGGGAAAAATATGTTGATTCAGAATTTCATGGTGTCAAAAAATCCCCAAAAAGTTGGGACAAGGCCATTTTCACCACTGTGTGGCATCTCCCCTTCTTCTTACAACACTCAACAGACGTCTGGGGACCGAGGAGACCAGTTTCTCAAGTTTAGAAATAGGAATGCTCTCCCATTCTTGTCTAATACAGGTCTCTGAATCGTCTTGGGCCTTCTTTGTCGCACCTTCCTCTTTATGCTGCGCCAAATGTTCTCTATAGGTGAAAGATCTGGACTGCAGACTGGCCATTTCAGTACCCTGATCCTTCTCCTACGCAGCCATGATGTTGTGATTGATGCAGAATGTGGTCTGACATTATTTTGCAGAAAAATGCAGGGTCTTCCCTGAAAGAGATGATGTCTGGATGGGAGGGTATGTTGTTCTAGAACCTGAATATATTTTTCTGCATTGATGGTGCCTTACATGCCACACGCACTCATGCCACCCCATACCATCAGAGATGCAGGCTTCTGAACTTAGCGTTGATAACAACTTCGGATGACATGGCGTCCCAAATTTTTAAAAAGATCTTCGAATCGTGACTCGTCTGACCACAGAACAGTCTTCCATTTTGCCACACTCCATTTTAAATGATACCTGGCCCAGTGAAAACGCCTGAGCTTGTGGATCTTGCTTAGGAATGGCTTCTTCTTCGCACTGTAGACTTTCAGCTGGCAACAGCTGATGGCACAGTGTATTGTGTTCACTGACAATGGTTTCTGGAAGTATTCCTGGGCCCATTCTGTTATTTCCTTTACAGTAGCATTCCTGTTTGTGGTACAGTGTCGGGCCCGGAGATCACGGGCATCCAGTATGGTTTTACGGCCTTGACCTTTACGCACAGAGATTGTTCCAGATTCCCTGAATCTTCAGATGATGTTATGCACAGTTGATGATGATAGATGCAAAGTCTTTGCAATTTTTCGATGGGTAACACCTTTCTGATATTGCTACACTATCTTTCTGCGCAACATTGTGGGAATTGGTGATCCTCTACCCATCTTGGCTTCTGAGAGACACTGCCACTCTGAGGAGATCTTTTTATATCCAATCATGTTGCCAATCGACCTACGGTAATTAGTGTTATTTGATCTTCCAGCTCTTCATTATACTCAAATTTACTTTTTCCTTATTCTTATTGCTACTTGTCCCAACTTTTTGGGGATTTGTTGACACCGTGAAATTTTTAATCAAAATAATTTTTTCTTTAAAACGATACATTTACTCAGATTAAACGTTTGATCTCTCATCTACGTTCTATTACAAATAAAATATTGACATTTGCCATCTCCACATCATTGCATTCAGTTTATATTCACAATTTGTTTAGTGTCCCAACTTTTTTGGAATCCAGTTTGTATTATACCCAGGATGTTTTGTTTCTAGATCAAAGAAAGTATGCATGCAAGTATGTATATAAACTTATGCCACAACTGTACTGTATGTAGAGTGTTAATAAAAACCTGTAAGTCACCTATCTTTTCCCCGTCCAGTACTTCCTGAATAAAGGAACATGCTTGTTGCCATTCAGAAGGAACATGTACAGGATATTTCCTGTCTTGCCCAACATAAACATTGCCAAGCTGGCAGGAGACAGTTCAATCATATTATATTAGGGTCATATTATATCAGTGTGTAGGAACATTACTTCAATTTAAAGGGGCCTTGTTCGCAAATGTTTTATTGTGTTGCAGATGTGATCGTATCTGACGAAGATGGCTAGTTTTTCTTTATGATCCACACAAATCAACTCTTTTGTCAATTGTAAAATATTTAATGTGGTGTTGAATCCGACAATGAAGTACCGCAATGATTAATAGGTTGTTTAGTCTGGTATGATTTGTGTTGTGTTGTGCCACAAAATCGTACAACAGCACTGATGCAATTTCTCTGAGGAGGTTGATATTGGCAAATCCACGTAAAATGCCCTGCTTTTCAGTAAAAAATGTGCTGTTCTTGCAACTTTGAACAAGTTTTTAGGTAACGAGATTTGTGTGGTGCAGGGCAGTTGGCATAACCATTAATTCAGCCACCAAAGGGGGATCAACACCAGGCCAACTTGAAGGAACCAGGGTCCCTTCCACTTCAGCTAGGCATAGGCCCATCACATTGATTTGTGATATAAATTACTAAATGGGGGCGCCAATACTTTTTTGACTCTTCTAGTGAAAAGTATGACAGCAGAGGAGACTGGCACAGATAAAGTCTTCACATCAGGCTAAAAAGGGGGGTTTGTATTCGGGCTGTGTATAAATGATGCAGGAATTCCATATCCTTACTCACAAGTCCTCACCAGGGATAAACTACATTGTGAAGTCTGATTTTTACTCTGAATGATGAGTCTTCTGCATATTAATTGGCCTCCTGTATTCTGTAAGGATTTAATTATTGCAGCATTATGAGGGGCTGATATCACAGGCACAAATCAACCCCTCTGCCCCGCCAAGATTTTTGTGCCACTCCAGAGAGCCTGACAGATAATTTGCATTAAATATTTTCTCGCATTTTGTCCTCTTGACAAGTCGCTGTCTGCCGTGGAATCTTTTGGGATCCTCAACTGTGAAACGCGTCAGCTTCCAACTGTCAAGCACAATCGGTGCTTGTCATGTTCCTATCTAAGTGGAGTACAGTTCATGTTCTACAAAGCTGGCATAGCTGTCTCTAAAAGGTGTTTTGGCATACCAGAAAACACCTGTGTGATTTAGCTCAGAAAGAAGCTGCTTTCATATTTTGCAAGCTAGTTACTGAAGAATTCCAAGTTCGGCAAACACATTTGGCTTTTAGGTCAAGAACTGCTGTTGGGATTTTGCATTTATGATGGGTTCCCTTAAAATGTTGTGGTGATTAGGTAAGTCTTTCATCAAGCTGTGCATTGTTCCTTGGACGCTTTAAAGCCACTGCATTTGTGGAATAAAATCAGAACAGAATGTAAATGAAAGAGGTGACAAACAAGAGTCAGAGGCTGTATGGAGATGGCACGGGATTAATAAGAAAAAAAGACAATGACATTTGAGTGCTTATATATAGCTGATGAAACTACTGATTATAAATGTGGGTCAGGAGGTTGTGATATATAAATTGCTAAGAAGATTGGAGATAATTTTCAGTTGTTTTCTCCTCATTTCACATTAAGTGGTTGTAGATCATGTCAAGACTAGTTGGGGGCCTTTCATCATTAATGTTTCCAAAGAAAAAATGTTTCCAAAGAAAAAAAAAAGCAGCTTCTCTATGGCTTTGTCTACAAATAAACTGTGTCACGTTATGGACACGTTGAAAATCACCCACCCGTGTTTTTCCAACTATTCAGACGCTGTTCACGTCAGTCTAGGGTGCGGCCCAAAAACATGTTTCGCTCATGTCACATTATGCAACTCTTTATCAATGGCTGTGTAATATGACTCCGGTGGGTCTGTAGGGGCGCTTTGGATGCACTTTTTAGATACACTCATACATTCTCTATGGGCCCCTCTGAACACTGGCAAGGTGCTCACAACACAATGCACATCCTAAAATGGGTTAAGGCACATTTTTAAAAACAGCGTGCAATACGTTCAAAGTGTGCTGCACCTGTGTGTACTGGCCAATTGAATACATTGGCCAGCGTTTCAGGCAAGTCTCAAAGATGCACACTGAGCGCTCAGAAATAGACGCAGTGGAGCCTTGGAGATATTGGATCATTAAGACTTTATAAGAATCGAATATTCTAAACTAGTGGAACGTCTTTTAAATGTGTCCTGTAATTATAGATTGATATTGTTAATAGCTAATGACTAAACCAAGCAGCTATGACACAATGACAAGGAATGGACACTCCAGGAACATCATAAAAATATAAACTGCCTTCTCTATTCTGCTTCTAGGTGGTTAATAATTAAATGAATTACTGCCTACATTATCATCAGTGGTGAACCCCCATATTTCCTGCTGCTATTACTCATATTAGGAGTGTACATTAATAATACTGCAGCTACTCTTGTTTCTGGTATGTTTTACACATACCACTGTGAGCCAAATCACAATGTATAATTTCCTTTGAGAACTAGTCTTCTCTTTACTTTGCAGGATCTAATTATTCTGGAAGTTAATGTGGAGCAGGTGCTAATTCCTGCATCCTTCTAATCATTACAGTTGCAGTTTGTGTTCCTCTACATACAGTTAGATTAAAATCTTAACTACATAATGTACTGTGGAGTGGATCTATCTCATCCTGTTCACAGCACAATTACTAATGAATATGAAAAATAACAAGGAAGAGTATGTGCATATTATACAGACCATTCAGGCTAAATCAGGGTGAATAATAAATGATGCTTCAGTCATGACATTGGGTTCTAGTGAATGAATACGTTATGACCCAGTCATGTCTTGGTAAATAAATACGCTGCTTTCGCAGTGTTGTCTCTGGTCAATGAATAGGATCCCCAGTCAGTAGTTACAAGGTTGCAAGGTTACGAGGTGAAAATGCCATTGTGTGCCCCCCACCCCATGAGCATTCAACTAATTTAGCAGCATAGGCTTCAGGTCCTATCCCCTGATTTATTGCCCTGTGGGGTAACCTCTTCAGACTACACTGACTACAGGCCCTCATTTTGTTCTTATTTTAGTCTCTTATGAAGGATATGCTGCATCCTCAGTCCTGTAGTTAGTGAATGGGTATGCTGCAATCTCAGTGTTGTCTCAGATCAGGGGATAGGCTGCATTCTCACTAAGGTCTCTAGTGAATTGTTAGGCTGCATTCTCACTAGGGTCTCTGGTGAATGGGTAGGCTACATTCTCACTAGGGTATCTGGTGAATGGGTAGGCTACATTCTCACTAGGGTCTCTGGTGAATGGGTAGGCTGCATTCTCGCTAGGGTCTCTGGTGAATGGGTTGGCTGCATTCTCACTACGGTCTCTGGTTCAACCTAATTTGTGAGAATTAATTTCTTCATAAGGTACTCTTCTTCTGCTTCCTGCTTTTCCTTCCCCAGCTTCCGATTAGCTGGCAGTGCTAGACGTGGGTGAGGGCATTGAGCACATCAGAAGAGGGAGGAAGAGAACTGACAGCACTGAGAGCCAATAGGCTGCAGTTCTTTCTTCTCTCATCCTTTGTGCTGGCTGACTGCTCGTATGCCCACATAGAAAGCTCATATTATTAAATATACCATGTTTAAGAATGTGCAAGTTTGAATTGTTCTTCCTTCGTTGTCTCATTACTACAACTACAAAACCATTAGATAAGAGCTAATGAACAGAAGAAAACCATGCAAAAAGTGGGTAAAGAAACCCTAAAAAAGCTATGGCCAATGACCAGTGATGCATAGTGCATGGTTTTGCTGATGATAAGATCAGTCCTGTATGAGAGTGGGGTAAGCAGAAGTATGTTAGAGGTTGATGGGTGTTGGGGAAACACTTTTATGCCCAGGGCCTAAAAATCAATATACTGTATTTTCTGGCGTATAAGACTAATTTTGAACCCAGGAAAATCTTCTCAAAAGTCGGGGGTCGTCTTATACGCCGAGTGCAGAAACGTCTGAGCCAGAGGAGTCTGCCTGTCAGACATCGGAAGCGCCCCCTTATCTCTCTCTCTCTGTAAGACGAAGCCGACGACACTAAAGGCTGTGGCTCCAGTGGCTGAAACTGGTATTGCAGCTCTAACACATTAAAACACCTTCACTGTATCATGTGATATGATATCAGTTACATTTTTGAATTAAATGTATACAATTTATGTTACTTGGATAACCACAGGTAAACATTAATATGAGAGGTTGCAGTTAGGGGTGTGAAATTAGAATGTAAATTACAAAAAAAATAGGACTTTTAAGGTTGTTGGAGTATACATATGTAAGGCCCTGGGTCCACTGCCGTTTCCCTGAGCTGGCCAAAAAAATTACACACGCCGGCACATTTACTGGTGGATTTCCCGTGACTTGTAAGCAGTTTTCCCATGTCATAAGAATAACCATATTGAAAGCAAATCTGATGTTTTTTTCAGTTTTATTTTGTGTGCGTTGGAAGGGGTAGTCTTATACGGCGAGTATACCCCAAAAATCTATATTTTAACTGGAAAAGTTGGGGGTCGTCTTATACACCCAGTCCGTCTTATAAGCCGGAATATACGGTACTTTTAATGTTAAAGTGGAAGTTAATTAGTGCAGTGGCACTAATGTCTGTAATGTGTGAACTGCCTCTCTGTTAGATGAGTGCACAAACACTTAACTGGGTGGCCCAAGGGGCAGGGTCTGGTGTTTTCCAGCACCTTTTTCTGTCTGGCCCCTCCATGCACATGGTAGGCCTTGGTGGCAGAGCATTCTGCTAGGCCCTCCATCACAGCCGGCGTCTCCCTTCTAATCACAACTCCTCAGGGCTAGGGCACTCTTGCCCCTAGATAGGGACATGGGGGATGTCTGTAATCACATTTTGGCTAGATGGGGATCTCTGGTTCCACAGGCATGCAGCACCCGCTTCCTACAGGAACCAACAGTGAACCTCTCTCTGCACTCTCCTCCAAACAAAGTTGAAACGAAGACCCGGCCCCATCCATAACTGGAACTTTTAATAACTATAAGGGCTGGTCACTCCTACATGGCTTGGTCACTGTCACATCATCACTTTATTAAATTCATATCCAATAATATGCAGTTTAACCCTAAGGCAGAAAAGCATATGTTCATCAATTCAGAAGATTGTGGAAGGGCATTTGTTCTACTACAAAGACAGAGCATGCATTCGAGGCTGTCCGCTAATGTGATTTTTGTATTGTAAAGCCCAAACTTTTTATTACCATAAAAATATCATGAATTGCATCTCCATTTCTATAGCATCCAAATCTCTGCACAAAGTGAGCCAGTTCTTGTACTCTGATGCCACATTCTGGCAGCAGAATTTCTGTGTTCAGTTGGAGACTGAATGCTATCTCTGGGCCAAGCCTAAACTATAAAGCCTTAACCCTCTTCCATTCATGTCAGTTTCAATAAACACTGTTACAGAGTACAGAATGCTTTAACCAAATCTCAGTACCTGCTAGGTGAAAAAAATGTTCTAATACTTTTTAAATAATGTCCAAATAGTGTTAGTGTTCCACTTCAACCTATGATCATCTTATATATTTTTGTATTTTTATAGTTTATTTTGTGGAAAGTAAATAAACAAATGGAGTCTTCTCCTTATGTGGAGTTTAAACAAATTTGTTTAGCATTTATCACAGAAGTAGTGAATATCTTCGCCGAGATCTGCCTTTGTTTTGTAACTTTAATTTACATTATAATTAAGGAGGTAGAATATAAAAAGGCCAATTTGGGTGCAGCCGAGCAGACAATAGGAGGTAATTGCAGGATCCTGATTTGGTCCTGCACACTCGTCATCTGACATACGATTATCCTGGCCCGTAACGCTGCCTGCTTTTATTTATTATTTATGTTTGCTTTAGAAATTGTTCTGGTGTCGTGTTGGCCATAACCAGGTGTTTGTGTGTATTGCTGTCAGTATAACGGTGTGTGTGTATGTATGTATGTATATATATATAATCTTTGTTATCCAATAGTCTAACAACCAGAAAGCTTTCCATCCTAAAAGAATTCAGGTTTATTTTGGTGAACCAGGCTGTATATACATTGTACTGCATTACTAATATGCCTCTAATCTGCATCTCTATGTATGACAACCATTCAATGCCAGTGTATTTCAAATTTCCCAAAACACACAAAAATACCTCATTCTGCTTTAAAAGATACTGATTTAGATGATTACCTCAAATACTATTATTTATAGTTTTAAATGCTATAAACACTGACCTGCATAGTGAGTAGTTGGATCAAAAACAATGCTGGAAGTATGTTAACCAAAAATGTGCAATTTTTTTAAATAACCATGGTGTGTTGTCCATGACAAAACAAAAAAAAGTTTTGAATGAGGAAAAGAATTGATAGGAAGAGTATGTTTTTAAGGTTTCCTAAAGACCATTTTCCTGGATGAGTCCAATTGTCAGCTTTGCACCTGGTCATCTTATAGTTAGACAGAGACCTGGAGAATCATTCAACAAAATGTGTCTTAAACAAATTCTAAAATATGAAGGCGGGTCAGTGATGACCTGGGGGTGCTTCAGCTTAAATAGGAAAGATGTGTCATGGATGGTTGGATAGAGGATCACCAAATCAAAAGTCTGTTTTTAACCAGCCAATCTCTAGATTTGAACGCTACTGAAAACCTCTGGAATGACATCCAGGGGAAGGTGGTCACAAACCATCAAGCAAAGCTAAGATGTGTGATTGTTTTCAGAAAGAATGGCATTAAGGTAGTAAGAAAATGTGTGATTGCAAACTAATGTTCTTTCGCCAAATACTGGTTTATGAATGTTTTTAAGTCCAAACCTTATTGCCCGTTAATGAACACGAGTTTTGGTTTCTTATAATTATTTAAATGCAAAAGTCAATGCAAACACTGTATCATTTCCCTTTTTTATGTATTGTCCCTATCTTTCCAGTTCTACTCGAAGGAACAATATTTTTATTTGGTTATTAGAAAAAATGTTGCCAGTATTTCTAAAAAGAAATGCACAAAGCTGATATCTTAAATACTTGCACCTAAAAACAAAACACGGAGACCTTAAATACAATAGTTTTGCAATGGTAAATACAGATTTTGGAGTAATCTGTTCTTTTTTCAGGTGTGTGTATGCATGTTGTTTTGTCAGTATTGAAGTCTAAAAGTTGTTTAAGGGTCCCTCGTCTTGCTTGCCCCTTCTGGTACCCTGGATCTTCTTAAAACTCACTCAAGTTAAAAAACATTTGAAGACCATGGAACATTGGTTCACCAGCCTACCTCTGTGTGCTATAAATGAGCGACCTTGTTTTTGAGACCTTTTGGGGTTTACAGTTATCAGATCCTGGCCAGTAGTGCCTAGGAAAACTATACATAGAAGTCGATGCAAAAATGATAGGGGGGACTCGGAAGCTACATTCACCACATCCGGTAGAAAATAGGAAAAAGGGGGTATGGGTGAACTAAACCCAAGTAAGAGGGTGGCCAACCCTCAGTGGACTTTTAAGGTGAAAAAAAGGGTTTACCAAAAATGTGGAGTTTCCAGTCGAAGGAGTGGGATTCACATTATTTATTTGAGTCCTTGATTGTGCAAATTCTGTATCAAATCTTAAAAATCACAACAACATAAATGAATAGAAA
>CM070040.1:42669523-42683936 GCA_036250615.1 Ptychadena robeensis
ACACAGGTGCACTCTATTTAGTCATTAGCACTCATCAGACAATGTCTATGGGCAACTGACCAAAGGGGGGTGAATAATTACGCACACCCCACTTTGCAGTTATTTATTTGTACAAAATGTTTGGAATCATGTTTGTTTCGTTCCACTTCTCATGTGTACACCACTTTGTATTGGTCTTTCACGTGGAATTCCAATAAAATTTATTCATGTTTGTGACAAAATGTGGAAAAGTTCAAGGGGGCCAAATACTTTGGCATGCCACTGTATTACAGCCCTGCACACTCTGCTGGGACATACTTTATCCCTTCTCCTGGTCTCCAATCTCTTTGTGGACAGGAACCTCCCCAGAACTAAGGGGGTGCTTCTAATGGTCTGGTGCATCTTATGATGTGCAAAATATGGCACTTGTCTCAATTCCTCCACCAATGCTCTAGCATTGCTCCTCTTTGGAACACCCCTGGAGAGCAAATAGGCACATGCATGCAGCCAAAGAAGGACTCATTTTGAAATCATTTTGAAAACAGAAGGGGTTTATACATTTCCATCTCATCTCTGTGGATGACCTAACCTTTATCACTCTTTTTGTTTGCTATTTGGAGAATCATTAAAGGATAAGACATCTTCATAGTTTAATGAAATTCCCACATGTTCAAGTGTTATTCTCAAACAGGCACCCACTAAAATACATTAAAACAGAATAAAATATGTAAATAAATCTTTATTATTCTAATTTCCAATATACATGAATTTCACATCCACGTCATTCCCAGAACACAATTTGTAAATTGTTTGTACATTGATAACATAGAAAGTAGATTTTTTAAAAATAATATAAAAATAACTACTGACGTATCTAACAAGCAAACTCTTCTGAATAAACTGACAGGATAGCCGTGTAAAAACACATTGCGTTTTCAGCCAATTTCAGATTCCTCTTCATTAGGAGTTTGTGTCCCTTTTCAAGCTTTTATAAAATGTCCCAAATAAAGAAAAATCTGCAACTATTAAAGCAAATTAGCAATGCAGGTGACAAATTCTATGATTATGCTTAAGAAATGTATAAATGTGTTACATAAGCATATATGAGCATGGCTCTATAGTTCATTATGCATTTGTAGAAATTGGCATGTATATAGGTAAATGAAAGAAACATTGCTAATACAGAGTATAAATATTCATGTAGTGGAGTTCAGATATACACATGGCTCAAGCATGGAGGTAGCTGGAAAGCTAAATAATAATTAAAATATGCTTGGGTTCCGTACAGAAAAAAACCTATATAAATGTTATGTCTGCAAAAAAGACCTTTATAGAGATTTAAACTATTTTAATTAGATTTGATTTCAATAGGTTACAACATATATACTGTTGTACTGGAAACAGTATTTCGAAGTAAATTGGAGAGTCAAAGTGCTTAGCAGGTGTCAATATTGCAGCTGCAAGTTCTTGCCGTTTTAAGATGTAAAGTCCCGATATTCAAGACAGCAACTTTTACAATTAAACTTAGATATTCACAATGCATCATAGGTTTTTCAACAATCTTTACACTTATTTACAAAGAAAAAAACAACTTCAGTAGTCACGGGACGCCCGTTACCAATCCTGGACAAGCAGCATTAGTAGAAAATTCTCTATACACTTCAATGCAAATACTGCAGCAGATTTAAATATCAATAGTGTTCTTGTTTGAAAAAGAAAATGTAAAAGTGTCCACATCTTGGTATATTCAGCGCTGTCCATTCAACATAAAAAAATCCTAAATTCTAATATTCGAATGAAGCTGAACAATGGCTAATCCCATTATTGTACACTGTAATATATCACATTAATGCAGAAAAAATATATAAGGGTACTTTATATATTTAAGTTATAACCCATGTTTACCAGACGTACTCTGAATAGACATAATATAGTTTATCAATACAGATACTGCACCATAAAATGATACATTTTAAATTGAATTAAGCTGCCATATTTTACGTAAAGCAAATTTAGAGACTATGTAGTGCCCACATATGTTTATCAGTTCATATTAATGGAGAAAATGGACACCAGTTGTTAATTGTGTTTAATATATGCATCTGGCCCCAAATAATACATTTCAGTTTACTGTGTTGAGACATTTTTTTTTTTTATATTATGTGATACTTCTGAAGTTAGAAGGCAACGTTGACCTTCAAAATGCACTTAAATTTAATGTTTACACTTTTTTAGGATGAGGGTTAACACAAATTTAAATATATATTCTGTCCTCTTCTGGAACTTGAATTTAGCAGATTTTTATTTTGCTGCCTTTTCTACCATTTTGGGAACGACAGTTACAATTGAAGAACCAGAGGGGTTTCTGCAGAGTATGACATTGCCTACTAAATGCAAAATCAAACCAGGGGCCGAATCTTCTTTTTAAAAGAGACTTGTACTGCCTGTCACAGATGATATAGCCATCCAGAGCTGGAGGGGGGTTTAGTTCCAGGCCAAAGATCACACAGTGGGGCTCGTCTGTCTCTAGTGCTGAGTCCGGGGGCACAGAAATCGCCCTCTCCAGAGCTGGATGGGAATCTGAGCTGACTTACAAATACTATTTGCCTGACATCATGTTTTTTTTTTTGGGCGCTAATAATCATATGGAACAAGAGTAAAAAGCAGGGTTGTCCAAATTCAGTCCTCAGATGCTGGATTTGCAAATAGTTGTTGTATTTCTTGAACAGCCTGCAGTAAATAAACGTAGGTAAGTCTGATATTGTCCTGTATGTGGCTCACCAGCACTGGAGTTGGACAACCTTGGCACAGAAAGTGTAATCATTCTTACAACAAAGTTTAAATTCTGTCAGCTTTTGGTGTTCTCTTGGGTTTCCATTGAGGATTTATGTGAATGATTTGCCCACTACAACATTTTGTTGCAGGTAAAACAAAAATTTTTTACAGGCTAGTAAGCTGGAAAGGAGCTGTCTTTACTTGACGGCGCTACAAATTGCTGTAAATTTATGGCAAAACAGCAAGCAATGTTTGGAGGGTCTGACCTTCAGAGTCATCGTTCTGTCAGCTCGGAGTTCTGAGATTCAGGAGGATGGCTGCAGTAATTACACTGTGTGTTGTGTCCTTCTACAGGAGATTTAAACTCCACTTTATATGACTGAGAAGAGAAAAGATTGCCGCATTATATCACCGTGTGTGCAAATGTGCTATGAAATAGAGTACATTCACCGTCATGGAAGATGAAAACTAATTAATATTTTAGTTCACTCAAATTAAACCACCTACTTCCAAACTCCAGTGAGCATTTTATTAAAGAGAAACCCTCTCATTTCACCTTCTAATAATAATCTATTTACATAAAATATGTTCTGAAATTAAACACCAGAAAAATATTACTGTCCAGTTAGTTGGTTTTCTTAATTATGGCAGGAAATGGAAAATCATGGCAAGGAATGAAATCAAATATATATATAATGTACTTTAAGAACAAAGTAGTTCACTGGAGGCATTCGAAATGCAGCAATCTGGTGTTGAAAATGTACTCTATGGGTCTGTCTGTACTAGTGATTAGAGATGGTTGAATTTTTCGACGAGCTGATTTGTGAGCTGATTGCAAAGCCCCTGAAAATGGTATTGTCACCCAAATTCCCGGAGATGTAGAGAAGGGCTGTGGGAACATTGGGGAAGAAAAGGTTTTGCTCTAGCACATGTAGTTTTTGCATATATTAAGTTCAAAATCAAAGTTGAAATTTAAATTCTCAAAATTTTGACTTGAATTTTAACTTAATTTGTGCAAAAACTAATTGTGTTGTTATTATTATTATTATTAACATTTATTTATATAGCGCCAACATATTACGCAGCGCTGTACAATACATTGAGTGGAGATACAACACAATATAGTACACGCAGGAACAGGTTATGACATAGGAGGAGTGAAGGACCCTGCCCGGACAGGCTTACTATCTGAAAAGGTGGGGGAGCAGAGTATACAATAGGTGGGGGGATAGGACTGGTATGGTTGTGATGGTAGGGGTGAGAGGATGGGTAGGCCAGGCTGAAGTGGGTTTTCAGGGCTTTTTTTTTTTTAAGAGCTGAAGGTAGGAGCAAGTCTAATGGGGGCAAGGGAGAGAGTTCCAGAGAGTAGGGGTGGCCCTAGAGAAGTCCTAAAGCTGGGAATGTGATGATGTTATGAGAGGGGATGTCATTAGTAGGTCACTGGAGGAGCGGAGGGGGCGGTTAGGGGTGTATTTGTGTACCAGGTTGGATATGTACGGAGGACAGGAGGTATGGAGTGATTTAAAAGCAAAACACAGAACTTAATTCTCTGAACAATTGGAAGCCAGTGTAGAGATTTGCAGAGAGAAGCAGCAGATGAGTAGTAAATGAGTCTAGCAGCAGCTTTCATGATGGACTGGAGAGGTGATAGTCTAGTAAGAGGAAGACCAGAGAGGATGATGTTGCAGTAGTCAAGGAGAGATGATGAGAGTGTGTACCAGGAGTTTGGTGGTCTCTGGGGACAGGAAGGGCGGATTTTGGAGATGTTGCGGAGATGAAAGAGGCAGGATCTAGAAATGTTCTGTATGTGGGGGAGTAAAGGAAAGTGCAGAGTCAAAGATGACACCAAGGCAGTGTGCTTGTTGAATAAGGGAGATGACTATGTTATTTACTGCAAGTGAGATGTTGGGGGGAGGTTTGAAAGGTGATGTAGGAAAGATGATGAGTTCCGGTTTGCTTTCTGTTAGAGCAAAACTTTTTTTGTAGTATACCCCCAACCATTCTCTACATCTCTCAGGGGATATCTCAAAATCGATGAAATGGTCAAATTTTTATCTCTTCTATCTCTACTAGTGATGGAAGTAAACTGTATGTGAACTACAATGAGGTGTGTTTTTCCTAATATAATTACTAGTGTTTTAGATTATCTCCACACTAAAGGAACAAACATTTTTTTAAAGGATGCAGCAATGGCCAACTAGGGTCACAATTTTGTACCGCACCACATGTGTGCGAAAGCTACATAGCAATTCCCTGTTCCAATTTCAATCATGTTTGTGGCTTATATTTTTAGAAGGGTCCTCGTTCAATGTTCAGGTATAGTTTTGGCATTAGGCAATGTTTGAATCCATATATTTTTGGCCTTAGGTGATATTTGCATCCATACTTTTATTTTGTAGCAATCAAGTATGGACAAAAACCACTCCACGCTTGCTTGTGTTCTCTAGAATAAGTAATAAAGGATAACATCTGTCAAAGATATAGAACAATTACTATTCTCTGTAACAGAAATAAAATCATATTTATTTCAACCATGGCATAGACAAATACAATCTTCAATAACTGAGTGTCGCTGACCCTCAGGTATGAACTCCACTGCATAAAAATTGTCAAAATCAGACCATATAACGTCTTAATATCAGGCCATAAATAATAAATGCAAACAGGAGAAATAATATCACCTTTTTCCTGTTTTGGTTCAGTTTATATATTTTCAGATAATTATTTTAGTACTGCAAGCCTTCCGCATTCTTACTATTGCATATTTTACAAGAAACAGAGTTATGTCACGTCATGAACAGAGTCGGATCTTCAGTTATATTTTAATTCTGACCACAAACGTCACAATATAAATGATGTTTTTTCTACCCCCCTCCCCCTCGCCCCATTATAATAATAAAAAATATTGATACTTCCAGTCTTCCTGTGTATTTTTCTGCAGTTTTAAAGCTATCTACAACAGTTTACATTCTTTAATTTGTTTTCCATAAATGGAAAGTAGAGGTAAAAGACCGCAGTTTTTGTCCTTTATTAGATGACAGTAATATTAAACTGTACAAAAAAGGTCTTTGGAGATTTACCCCCCAAAAGCAGCATTTTTCTGTTTTTGCTTTTTGTGGTCCCGGAACTCCAAATCTCAGTGTTTTGGCTCCTTGGAGTTGAGTGGCCACAGATGAAATTGGTTTTATATCATCCTAATTCAGTCAGTAAAAATAAGATTACTACATATACAATTGTCCATAAAAGCCACACCGTTTTCTGGCTGGTCAGTCCCAATCCCAGGGGCCGGAGTCTGGACTGTACGAAGGCTGTTTAAAATTTGGGTATGGAGCACACAGTGCTAGTGAGCAGCATGGAAGGTGTCGGTATAACTATAATTTACTGACTAGCACCCTGCTGTCAGTGGGATGAATCTGCATTCTCCAACACAGATATAAAATCCCTCTGCATGGGGACTTGGCAGACAAGGGAAATATCCGCAGGCAAAGCATGGAGCTGGTTCTCTGTATTTTAAGATCACTTACATTCTTCCGTGCCTTTAATTTTCCAAGCAGAGAGTATCCCCAAATATTAAGTGGACAGTATTCCAGATTAATGATGATTTTTTTTCTAAGGCATACTGTGAAAAAAAAGAAATATGATTTACCCACCATCGCCTTCTTCTGTTTTGTTTCTATTTTAAATCTTTCTTTTATAATATTAGACTTTCTCTGACATATATTTTCATATATTAACCCATATGTTCCAAACTGTAGTAGATTTGTGTATAAAAAAAAGAAAGAGAAAAAAAACTTTTTGGGGGATTTAAATCAAACATCACATCCAAATGCTATTCAAATAAATACAGTAACAAAAAAAAGTAAGAATGACGATGGTAGAAAAAATTTAACATGTCAATGAATTTCAAAATGTTCAGAACAGAATTTCCATGATCAGAGATGTTGTCAGAAATCCCAAAGCTACAAATATTACAAAAATAATGCCGCACTCCAAAAAAATAAACAGAACATAAATTAATTTGCCAAATAAAAATCACTTTTTACAACAGTTTAATCCGGCAAGTGCCGTGTTAACATAAAAGCCAAAAACAGCCAGAGAACAAGCTACACCAAAATGAAAAGAAATGTAAGATAAAATACGGCGATTTCTTAACCAGGTCATTACTTGGTGATTGTAGTCCACTTCCAGACTTCTAAATATATATGCTTCTGTTTGGGAAAGGAACATCTTAGCAGCTGCTACATGTGAAATATTACCGCTTATAAAGCAGGCTACAAAACAAAAACAAATAGTAATTGTGGGTGGTTCAGTAAAACGAATGAATGAATTTTCTGATCCGCAGAGCTGCGGTCCATGAACATATTCTCAGTATTTATATTCCATTTCATTGTAACATGGATATTGAAAACATGAATTTTATTTTTCTCTTTTGAAAAATAATGTTCCTTCCAGTGGTGACAGTGGCAGAACTGACACAAATAGTTTACCAACAAGTATTAACTAGACAAACAGTAATGCGGCTTTAAATAAACTGCATGGCCCATAACACGGTTCATTAGCAAAGTGGGAAACAGTATGTGAAATTGTTGTAACTCAAAGTAAATCTATCAGAAATCCGTTTCACGGTGCCTGCTCCCTCTTTTCAGTTATGGCATTTTTATGAGGAAATTGAATATCGAATGACTTAATGAAAGCTCCAGAGCGAACATTAAACATGTAAATCTGCTGAGTTGTAAACAATTCCTTAGAAAGTAAAAACTGTTCGGGTTTTATGCAGAAACCAAAAAGTTCCTGCTAATCTGTTCCTCGCTGCAATAAAATTAAGGGGATTTATACTGTCTACCTGCTGCATGTCAATTTTTTTTTTCTATTTGACAGAAATTTGTGCGAATATGTCAAAACACAGAGCATTAATGTCAGAACAATTTGGCAATAGATATGACAGATCTGTGCTGCAGAGTGCTTAGTCAGGCTTTTCCTAAGTGAATTCTGGAAGTGTCTATTCACCGCAAATTGGAAGCGTTACGACTGACCTAAAATTGCTTCAGCGTAACAATGAAAGAGACAGTTTCTGGAAACCATAGAAATATTTTGGTATAAAGCTCAATGTGACAGACGAGTGACAAGAACTAAGCTCTGTAATATAAGAGGATGGGCTGACTCTGCACAAGAAATGTTTAGCCATTTGAAGAACAATTGTGTGAAAATAACTGTATAATAATCTTTTTTATAATAAGTTTTTTGGGTCTTTGCACAAAACGGCAATCAAAAATAAGTCTCTTTATATATTAAATATATAGTCCTGAGGAGTTATTAGTGGGAAGACAATGCACAGAAAATATCTGCCAATAAGGGATGAAAGTTGGTGCATTTGTTGAGTGATGGCTGGTGAATGAGGGTGGGTGGGGTTCTGATGGCTACATGTCAGCAGATGAATGTGCTAGTCAGGAAAGGAAATTAAGGTAAGTATGTGGTAACTATTTTCTTTTTTGAGAAAGTGAAAGCCACCATGGTGTATTTCTGTCACATGACTTCATTGTGTTATATCATAACTGAAACTACAGACTTGTTATCTAATATGATGTATTAACAAATCTGAGAAAGTCCACCAACACTTTCTGTCCTTCCTTCCAGTGATGAATGAGTAACATTTATAAGTTGCTAATAGTTTACTTTGTATGTAAAATATATACTATGTGATATTTTATAGCCCCATAAATTGTGGTAATGCAGAGGAAATATGTAGAGCTTTTAGATTTACACCTCAAATATCTGTGTCGCATACAAGAGTTCTATCAATCTTCATATCTTCCTGAAAACCTGCCAGCTCTACTGCATTGTTATGGTAATATGTGTGCTGTATAATGATAATATATAATAGAAATAGAACCATATTAAAGCTGAACTCCAAGCTCAGCACAAAAAACCTACTTCCCTCACAGTAGGACTAGCCTAGCACTGCAAGGGGTAATTTATATGTAATTATTTTCAGCTTTGGGGATTGTCATTGTTTTACTTGCCTTATTCCTTGTGCTTACATAAGTGCTTCCTTTATGTTACTGGTGCCTGTAGCCTCTTCCATTTAGTATAATTGCAGGCACGGACATCCACCCTCACAATGCAGGGCCAATATCACCCAATTGTGGGTGAAGTCAAGGGCACCTGAACAGTGTGGGGAAGCGAAGAATAAGGTAAGTCAATTACCATCTATATAAACATACATAACAATGGATGCTGAATCTGGAGTCTGTTATGACATCTGTGGCGGAGATGAAAGTTGTTGAGGAAGGATTAGTCTGACAATGGTTAAAAATAATTTATGCAGATGAGTCCATGTGCCTTGTGGAGTTGATTTGTTACAAAGAAAGGAATAGAACTGTAAATGATAAACCATGAATTTCTGGATTGATATATAATGGTGTACTGTGCAAAATACAGAAATATTGGTTCATTCAGTTTTCATTTAAAAACATAGCAATAGTAAAGTGTTATACCATGTTGGCCATTGATTTATATAGAGAGTTTGGAGTTCAAGTGGTACCATTTATTGGCTGACTGAAGTAACTGAAAAAGCAAGAAATCGGGATGTCTCTGATCCCTTCACCAAGCTTAAGCCTGAAGAAGGGATTTAAGGCATCCGGAAAGCCAAGTTAATAAATTCTATCACTTGAACTCCAAACTCCCTTCATTTAAAACTTGTAAGAGTCTATTTTTGTGGTGCATAGTAGAACTGATAGATGTTCTAATGAAATTATCTTTCTGTCGTTAAATCTCCATCTGTAAATTTTTAAAGTGACGTGGAAAGAGATGACAGATTACTTATGAAAACTGCTGCTGTCTGATGACTTTACGGTTTATGTTGCTGGAAAATGTCCCCTGTGTAAGTGTGATGGTGGGGGATGTAAGCTGACATGTCCAGACAGTGATGCCCATTTCCTCATCACTCCAGCATGGCACATTTCCTGAGTATAAGCTGCTTAAATTTTGAGGACCCCTTTTACTTAATCATTTTCTAGTCCTAGTCTTCTTCTATATATGTTTAATATATATATATATTATAAATTATTTAATCTGCTCCTTAGCAATATGTGCTTATTCTATATCAACAATTTAAATGGCGTCACCCTATGTCTCCTCTGCAGATATATGCTATGGAGAACAGGCCACAATATATAAGAGAAACTATACTGTTGCTTGTAAATGTATCCAACTGTTTTATGTGGCTTATGATGACAACTGAGAGCACTTCCTGGCACAGAGTACACACTGCTGTTTTCCCATAGTCTTCAGATACTCTGAATGAAGATGTAAGGGAGTAACCTGTAGCAACCAGACTTTACAGCTAGTAAATTGTCCTGCAGGTTACAAGCCTTTGTCAAGCTTAGGATCAGTGCCATATTCTAAAGGTTCCCCCTTTCCATTCACCACCACTATTTCTCTTTAGAATTTTAAACTTTCAAAAATCTAAGAACATCAAGTTGAGCAAAGTGTAGGAAACTAAACAACAATGTTTCAATTTAGGTGGAATGAAAGGGCTGCCAGAAAACAGATCCTTCTTACAAAATCACTTTGATCCCGCAGTTTGCCAACTGGCCACATTGATGTGAAAGACTCATTAAGGTCAGCATTGTTCCCCCTCTGTCCACCAGAGAGCGCTGTACTGCTACCATGCCCAGTAATAACAATGACGGGCCATTAGTCAGGTTATGGAAGCCATTTCCCAATTTAACACATGCATCTAACTGGAGTATGTTAATTTGAATGTCATGCAGCCGGACAGCTATTTGTAGACTGTTGTCAAACATATTTCTGCGAGAATAAGTGGATGGTGCTGATTTGTTTTTCTTTTTATTTTGTAGTTTAACGTGAATCCTTCTGGATCCACAGACAAAGTGCAGGTGTCATCAGTGTTTGCATCACTGCCATACAGGACTCAGTGATAGAATATTTGCTAACTATAATATTTCGGTTTCTTTGTTACCCTTTCGGGCTGAATTTGGCAAATGTTTTTGAACAACAAAAAAAATCAAAAATAGTATTATTTAACATTAAAATAATTCACCAGCAATAACAGGGATCATATACAAATATGTATTGTTATGGCACATTTTTACAACATCTGTGAGTAGTTTTTTCTCCAAGAAAAAAAAATCTCTTTTCTAGGGATTTCCCAGAATGCATCAGTCTAATGTGTTGCCTCCGGCAATGAGTGCATCAGAGCAGGACCATCCATAGTGAGTCGAGTCCATTATTGGTGGGGCAATGGTCATGTGTCGCTGCTGTATTCCAACCGTTAACAATTACTGCTGTTTCTGAATTCACCGTTTTCTGTGATCTGCAATTTAGTTGGGTTTGTGGGTGAAATTCCGTTACGTGTTTGCATGCTGTACCTCTCTTTTAGCTGTGTTAGGGCACTCATTAACCTGGCGTTGGCAGCATCCAGTGAGGCGATACGCTTTTCCTGAAATGACAAAAGGACAAATTTTCACCCACAAAGCTAATATTAAGATTTCTTACTAGAAGCTCATTGGTACAAACGGCTCTACCCTTCAAAATTGAGGGGTGATGTACAAAGAGGGTGAATAGGGCCAGGGCAGACCTCAAGAAACTTTGTGTTTTACACCACACAGCCACATTTAAGAGATTACATATGAAGCCAGCATTAATTAACAGTTAACTCACAGGGGAAATTCTTTAAAAATTATGTTTTAAAGGTCAGGTTGCAGCAGCTATACCAACCTGAGAAATGTTGAACTGGAGCTAGAAGTCCCAATAGGCACTTACTGTCTATCATCCTTTAGAAGAGTGTCACACTCAAATATACTAAAAATGGGCCAAAATTAAACATTTGCTTACATTTTTTTTTTCAGATTTAATGTGTAAGCAAAATGTAATACTAGAACACATTTATAATCAAGGAAACATTGATGGCATTCATTTCTTAAATATAATATAAATATAAAACAATTAGCTAATTTCACTGTGGGCCAGATTTAGCCCAAGAGCCAAATTTGACATCCCTGCATTGGAGGGCTCGTATGGAACCACAAACCACATTGGAAAGGTAACCTACAGTATCCTGGGACAGGACCTAACCTAAACCTTAACCTACAATTAAAGGCCCCCATACACCTTACCATACAATTTCTGTAAAATCTAATTTTGTTCTACCAAAACCATGTAATATATTACTCGGTTATATATATATTATTATATTATAATATTTCTAAACCTTCCAATCACTATGTATTGTATGAGAGAGGCCACTATACTACATATTTGTTGGTAGATCTAAAGGAAATTTTATGGAGTGATCTAAAGGTGTATGGGGGGCTTAAGTGTTTGACAACAAATTTTTATTGTATTATAAAAAAAATTTACCAAAATGATGTGTACTAGCCAAATACCCTGAACCAATTTACTCTGGTCTGCATGAATTGGCTGATATAAGTTTGTGACCAATATACGGCAGTGAAATGTGATAACGGATCCAATTTCCGTTTATGAATTGTAGCATCAGGTAAGTGACAACAAATATTACATGTTTAGGCTGCTTATGGGAGTGCTGGCTGCCAGATAGGATGCTTCCTTATAATAATTACAGATATGAACATTGAGAACATTCTAAGAATTACAAAGCCGCTTAATAAAATCTAAACCCAGGAAATGATGTGAAGGCATGATGTGTGCCTACTTCTGTTGGATTACAAATTCTGATTATAAATTATAATTAACTCAGGACAAGAAACATTGATAAGGCATCTTCATAATTTCATAGTTATTAGTGAAGCTGGTCTCAGTCTTGCTGCATGAGATGTGAGAAGGCCCGATGAGCTATCAGTTAAGTGGCTGTTCAGGGTAAAATTAAATAACGTTTTGCTGAATTAATATTTTCCGGCCTAATAGTATCAAGTATCAACCAAAGGTGGTGACACTGTACTGGTAACACAGAGGACAGGCTGACTCCTTCTCCAACCTCCTTGAATGGGTCAGAATTCATCTATACCTGTGCATCAATGATCTTCTGTTTGGAGTCCACAGCTGCTTGCATCTCTGCGTGGTCCTTTTTCAGTTCCTCCTCCACAGACATCAACCTGTACCAAAGAAACAATCCATTAAATTAAAATATCTGCTGGTTACTTGCTATCCATCTAGGATAGGTATGTTAACGGTATCGAATACAATTCAGTAGTTAGTGTTCAATATTAAACATAAACTTTACAAAGTATTTCCGGGGCGACAGCAGTTCCCTTTTATTAGGGTTTATACAGGGAGTGCAGAATTATTAGGCAAATATTTTGACCACATCATCCTCTTTATGCATGGCAAAATAAACAAACAAACTTATTTACCCATTTCAATTATTTAATTTTTACCAGTGAACCAATATAAACATCTCAACATTCACCCAAAAATCACATTTCTGGAATTCAAAAAACAAACCAAAAAAACAACTCAGGGGACCAATATAGCCACTTCTTTGCAAAGGACACTCAAAGCCTTTGCCATCCATGGATTTGTAGTGTTTGATCTGTTCACCATCAAATTGACGTGAAGCAGCCAACCACAGGCCTTACCAGACACACTGTTCAGGGAGAGCTGTATTCTGTTTCCCTCCTTGTAAATCACACATTTGATGATGGGACCCACAGGGTCATCAATGGGGGTTCCGATTTCAGGTGAACAAACAAGGAGGCCATGTCATGAGTTTTTCTTCTTTTATACCCCTTTCTTGCCAGCCACCGCTGTGGCGTACTGGGACGCGTGTGATGGAGATTGCTCCGGCCTGAAAAAATCATGTTTTTCTTGAAGGGATGCAGACTTTCTTCTTACCCACTGCTTGAAAGAAGGGTGTTCTTCCAGAACAACTGGCCACAAGTAGGAATGCGGAGTTGAGCTTGACTCCATCCTCAACCCAAAAAAACAGGACCCCACAAGCTCATCTTGATATACAAGCCCAAACCAGTACTCCCACCCTCCCCATTGCTGGCGTCTGAGTCGGAATGGAGCTCCTCTGCCCTTAACCAATCCAGCCAACGTGCCCACCATTCTGGCCCATCACAGACTCACTTATTTCATCAGTCCATAAACCTAGAAAAAAATTCAGGTCGTTGAGATATTTCTTGGCCCAGGTCTTGGACGTTTAAGCTTGGTGTCTTGTTCACAGTGGTGGTGTCTTTCAGCCTTTCTGTCTATGGAGTATTGAACACATGTGCTTTTGGGGCACTCCAGTGATGTTGCAGCTCTGAAATATGGCCAAACTGGTGGCAAGTGGAATCTTGGCAGCGGCACGCTTGGACTTTTCTCAGTTCATGGGCAGTTAGTTTTGCGCCTTTGTTGTTCCAACCGCTTCTTGCGGGGACCCGTTGAGGACTATTTTTGAATGAAACGCTTGATTGTTCGATGATCACGCTTCAGGAAGCTTGCCAATTTTAAGAGTGCTGCATCCCTCTGCAAGATATCCACTATTTTGCGACTTTTCTTAAGCCTGTTCAGTCCTTCTTTTGACCATTTTTGCCAAAGAAAGGAGGTGTCTAATAAATGCCACACTAATACGGGTGTGATGTCATTAGACCACACCCCTCTCATTCAGAGATGCACATCACTAATAGTATTCGGTAGGAGGCTTTCGAGGGACTAGTTTACCAGCTGGAGTAAG
>CM070040.1:42683961-42702348 GCA_036250615.1 Ptychadena robeensis
TAATAAAATTATTCCTCAAAAATACCACTTGCCTAATAATTCTGCACTCCCTGTAGAGCGTAGTGTTAGATCTGCTAAAAATGTAGCTATACTTATAAATAAGGGTAAACATACATAAAAAAAAAATCTAGCTATAATACAATCTTGAATGTGTTGCATTGCTCCTCCAATGATATTTGGAAGGGGGTTATGTGTCCTCATTCTGCCAGGAACAAAGAGACTTGAAAAGGGAGACGCCACAACCCTAATTAGGCACCATTCCCAAGTCTTGTTAGTTTTTGAGACTCCGTTGATTACTGTGAATGCAGCTCGGGCTTTCTGGCAGATGCAGAACTGTCTGGTGCTTTTACTTGACATGTACGTGTTTTGTAGTAGGTCAATGTTCCCTGTCCCAGGATCTCAGGTGCTTTGGCTTTTAAGGCAACTGATATTCTACATCCATCTCATCTAAACTGCTCCCCTGTGGAGTTGACTATGCCATAGGCCAATTGTAATCTTTCAGTAAAATGTGATTTAGTTGCTATGTATAATATATGGCTTTAGTTCTGCCATTTGGTGCATTATTTGAGTGTTTGTAAACACTGTGACCTATAAATGAAATGTCAGGCCTGTCATCTCTCTACTGACTGTGACAGTTCTAGGACGCTGGGTCATTGCATGTCGCTCTGCAGTCACTGCAGCCTCACAGGCACCAATCAATATCTTGCTTATTATGTTGATGCTCAGGTTCTGGTTCAGGCGCTCTGACATGTGGGTTATGTGTTGTGTCAGGCCTGGTGTGCAGTGCATTTATATTTGAAATATAAGTGAAAGTGGAGAAGTAAATACAGAATGCTTGGGAGAAAAGAGGAGTTTTGTGCTTCATCCCCTCTGTAATGTGCATTCCTGATGTATGCAGTAGATGGAGTGCAAAGACATCTGGTAAAAATATTATGTATTAATCTTTTATCATTATTATTGTCAGGCCCTCTCACTACCCTGCACAATGTATACAGAATAAGGCTGGCCATACCCGTGCAATAGTTGAACCCTCGAGCGCAGCATGATGACATCATCACACTCCGCTTGAGCTTCCTAGATTAAACAGAGAATCAAAACACAGCACTTCTGCGCAATCCATCCTGTTCGAATGATTGGTGCCTTCAGTCCCCATCCAAAGTAATGGCAATCATTGGCAATCGAACAGGGATTTACCAGGATGTTGGTTGCTTGTTCAATTGAGTTGGATGCAGATGATAAGAGCACAATCAATCACCACGTATGTGCATGACAGTCGATTGTGCTCAAATCTAATAAAAAATTTGAACCGTGTATGTCTAGCTTAAGGTAAATTAATCTCAGTCCACATATAATATCCCAACTGGAGGTAGTAGGAGGTGTCAGAACCATGCAAATGTGACCAAAAATTTTAAAGAATTCCACAAATACAGTTTTTTTTACAAAGTTTGTTGTGTTTATGATGGCAATCAGATGGTGATCAGATGAATTGTGAAGTGCTCCTTTGTTTTGAAAACTTATTTAAACATTTCCACTACATTGAACCAAAAAGGACCTGGTGAGACTAAGAATGTCCAGCAAACTCCAGGACCATTCACTTACTGCTGCACAGTAAGTGTGAAATGGCCTAAGTCTATATGCAGACTTAAGCTAGCCATACATGTGTCGACTTGTGAGCGATCGATCGCCCAATCAAGTCTGTGCCTACCACCTTAGGCCACCGATTCCTGGACGATTCCGTGCCCGATCGATCGCTTCACAAATGTCAACTACCCTTGATGTGTGCTGAATCGATCAGTAAAGACCAACAGGTTGGTTCTCTGGCCGATCCGATTTGGGGGCCATGTCGATCGGTCAAGGTGGGCTGCACTCAATTCCTCGCCGATCAATCGGTGTGCACACGCCCGGTGATCGATCGGCCAGGAATCGTGTGGGAAATCGACCCGTGTATGGCTACCAATAGGCCAATTAAATAATTCTAAACAGCCCACATATCCTATAAAAGAACCTTTTGAACCATTAGAATCTTATTGCCAATGGAATGCTGTAAAAACACAAGTCATAAATTAGGGGTGCTGTTCAGGTTCAGTTTTTGGGATCAGCAGAACTAAATTCCCCCTGACAGATAGTCGTACCTGCTTATAATGCCCTTCATCTGCATCTCTTTGTCCTCCTGCTGTCGACGTAAGCGTTCCTCACTCTCCTCCAGTCGTGCCTGGTACTCAAGCAGAATCTTCTGAGTCTGGTCATCTTGGCTCTTGCAGCGGTTCTCATACTCCTCCAGCTTCTTGTTGGAAAGGCGAAGCTTGTCCTGAAGGACCATGATCTCCTGCTGGTACTGCTGGGAGAAATGGACATTAATGGATCTCTAAACGTTACAAACAAACTGTATAATAGGCCAGTAACTCATAATAAGACATTAAACATCTGAAGGTACTTTTGGTAGCCATCTTTGTAGATTCATTTCAGGCTGATAAGGCAGACCAAAGCTGCTAATGCTGTGAATGTATTACCACACGATACAAAACAATTTATAAAGGACATGAGTAGGTACAGAACAATTCAATGTAATTATTATATACCACAGAATTGGAAACATTATGGGTTGGTTCCAGTAGATATACCTGTTGCTACGTTTTTGTCATTAGCAGTTTACTTGGATGATGTCGCAAACATCATGATTTGCATTGGTGTAAAAATGCCCCCATACATGCATAGGTAGGCGTTTTCTTGGCCAATCAAATTGAACGAGCAAAATACAGCTGCGGATCAATGCCCGTTGCTCCAAACAGCGATTGAACAGAACATTTTTTCCTTGTTCGATCGCCAGTACTTTGGGTGGTGGCCAGGGTCCCCATCCAAAGTATTGTATGGGAATTAATGCGTCTATGGCCAGCTTAAGATATCTTGGTTTAAAAAAAGAAAAAAAAAGATATAAGAAGGTAAATGAGGAAAGGTGGACAGAGGCTCTAATATAACAAAGGCAGCACACTGAACATTTTGGATCATGGCTTAAAATATCTGTTACACAAAATATCTGTTAAATACACCATGGAAGGTGGCGAATGAACTGTCAGATTACAACCATATGTAGTCTGCTATACCTTTATATGCTGTAGAGTCATTGCTGGCCACTTCATGCATAGGCAGGTTGTGGCTGCAATTATCACAGCAACCAAGGCTGAGACTTGGGGAAGTGGAGCGGTATAGATCTGAGCACCAGCAACAGGCTCAGACTGTCTACGGCGGCCTGGATGGACGGCAGCCTGGATGGACGGTGGCCTGAATGGACGGCAGCCTGGATGGACGGCACCCATCCTCCTCTGATCTATGCTGCCCTAGCAATGGCTCATGCTCGGTATATGGCGTAGTGTCACATTGGCTGTTTTTTCAGCTTATGAGACCTTATATTATCTTAGTTTTTCTGATCAGCAACTATCCAGTATTATCACTTATATGGTTTAGGGTAATTAAAAAATGTGTCCCCCAAAGTGTTACAAATTTAGCTCAGCTGTACCCTTTGAAAACTGTGGCCACATCAGGCTTCACCTAGCATTTGTCCCTAGAAATATATGGCTAAATATAAATACTTCTATACAGTGGGTACGGAAAGTATCCAGACCCCCTTACATTTGTCACTCTTTGTTATATTGCAGCCATTTGCTAAAAGTTCTTTTTTTTCTCCTGTACACACAGCACCCCATACTGACTGAAAAACACAGAATTGTAGACATTTCTGCAGATTTATTACAAAAGAAAAACTAAAATATCACATGGACCCAGACCCATGATTCAGACCCTTTGCTCAGTATTTAGTAGAAGCACCCTTTTGATTAAGTCAGGGCTCTGGCTGGGCCATTCAAGAACAGTCATGGAGTTGTTGTGAAGCCATGCCTTCCTTATTTAAGCTTAGGGCCATTGTCTTGTTGGAAGGTAAACCTTCAGCCCAGTCTTAGGTCCTGAGCACTGGTTTTCATCCATTATATCCCTGTACTTAACTGCATTCACCTTTCCCACGATTGCAACCAGTTTTCTGTCCCTGCAGCTGAAAAACACCCCCACAGCATGATGCTGCCACCACCATGCTTCACTGTTGGGACTGTATTGGACGATGAGCAGTGCCAGGTTTTCTCCACACATACTGCTAAAGCTGGGCATAGACAGGCTGATTCCTGCCTGATTCGACAGCCGCTCAGCCCCCGAGCGCGTTCCCACAATTGATTAGCAGTCGGTTTGGCAGGGAATCGGGTGCACCAACTGGTCATATTGACCAAGAATCTGCCACATGTCTGATCGCACAGTGATCCGTCATGGCGGTTAATTCAGATCTAAACCCATTAGTTCGGATGGGGAAGGCAGTCCCCAGTAGAAGTAATGGCCGGCACACAAAGGGTACCTGGCCGATTCTCAGCACTAGCGGCTGTGTGTGATGATGTCATCATGCCCGCTAGCTCGGCAGTCGACTCTTCTATGCCCAGAAAGAAGGCCAAAATTTCTACCGTTGGTCTCATCAGACCAGATAATCTTATTTCTCACCATCTTGGTGTCCTTCAGATTTTTGTTAGCAAACTCCATGCAGATTACATGTGGAGAGGCTTCCTTCGGGTCACTCTGCCATAAAGCCTAAACTGGTGGAGGGCTGCAGTGATGGTTGAATTTCTACAACTTTTTCCCATTTCCCGAATGCATCTCTGGAGCTCAGCCCCAGTGATCTTTGGGTTCTTGTTTGCCTCTCTCACCAAGGCTCTTCTCCCCGGATAGCTCAATTTGGCCAGCTCTAGGAAGGGTCATCCCAAATGTCTTCCATTTAAGGATTACAGAGGCCACTGTGCTCTTAGGAACCTTAAGTGCAGCAGAAATTTTTTTGTAACCTTAGCCAGATCTGTGCCTTGCCACAATTTTGTCTCTGAGCTCTTCAGGCAGTTACTTTGACCTCATGATTCTCATTTGCTCTGACATGCACTGGAAGCTGTAAGGAATTATATAGACAGGTGTGTGGCTTTCCTAATCAAGTCCAAACAGTATAATCAATTTCTACCTGATTTTCGGTTGAAAAATTGGGTGCTGATCTAAAGCTTAAAGGGCCAAAGTCGGCCGCCAAATCGATCATTTGGACATGTCCATAATTCTTAGATCGGTTTAATACTTTTGGATGGGGTCCAAAGTATGGGTACGTCTACTCAGCGACAGGGTTGAGAACACAGAACCTGTCTGCAGAGACTCCCTCCCTCTGAAGCTGTTGAGTGGGACTTTGTTCATTGCGGGGTTCCCTAGATGCTGTCCGCCAGGTCCCCGGCCCAAACAGCTAGGGGGACCTGACAGACAGTGCTGGCACACAAAGGGTGTCCGGCTGATTGTGACCTAATTTTCCAGCCGATTAACCTCTCATGATGATGTCATCACACGCGGTCAATCGGCTAAAAGATCAGGTCACAATCTAAACATGTATGGGGGGGCTTGTGATATTTCAGTTTTTCTCTTTTAATAAATCTGCTATAATGTCTACAATTCTGTGTTGTCAATATGGGGTGCTGTGTACACATTAACGAGGGGATAAATGCAAATGGCTGCAATATAACAAAGAATGAAAAATGTAAGGGTGTAAGGTGGGAATAATACAGTTCTAGTACAATACATAAATAATTAAATATTCATCTACATTGCTTTTCCAGAGTGGAAATGACTACAACAACATTTATTGTTTTCAAATGTTTTTGAGCACATATATAAATGTATTTGTATTGCAACACTCAAATTATAGATTTACAATACAAATGCAACCATTTACAACTAAACTAGCAGTAATTAATGTTGGTGAATTCTGGGAAGGATTCGGTACAGCCCAGGGTGTAAGGACTTGGGGTACAGCTCTAGATATGAGGTCATTGTCAGAAAAGTTCATCTCTCGCTATGATGGTGGTAGGGCCTCTTACATCAGACTGCATTGAGAATACGACCAACAAGACACAATTATTGGTCTCCCTTTTCTGAGCATGCCATCAGCAAATGCTTCTGTTCTCCATACATATGGCTTAATGTTTCCCAGCAGCACTGCTGTAAAATCTGTGTATTTAGCACGCTGCAGCTGAATGGTGTTTTCAGCGTTTTGTGTAGAATGAACATAACTGACCTGCCAGACTATTAGTAACCGTCTTAGAGAAGTGAACAAACAATCTGCTGTCACTCACATTGTAACCTTTATGTAAGTGGAGGATAATCACTAGTGCCACAAACATCCAACACTGACATCTGACCAGAACTCCTCATTAAGGGAAAAACCTGCAATTCATTAAGAAAAGAAAACAAAGGGCTCCACTCTGACAAACAGGACTTGGTGACACTTCAGAATAATGATTAATATAATTGTAGTGTAGATTTGTCTTTTCTGACCTCCAGACCTTAGTTGACACTATAATGGGCACAGTTGCTGTACGAATGTGCCACTGTATGTTATCTGTTGTCATACTAGGGTCACCTGTCAGTGCCTACTTCTATTCTATTAAATTAACACCATTATGTGGCAGATGGTTATTTTAGGAATTAAAGGAGGCTTTAAGCTGCAGAGTAAAGGTTCTTACAAGTCCATTTGTGCTGATAACAAACAGTGATGAAATTGCAGACGGCCTTGGAGCTGGCAGTTGTCTGTGTCTTTATGAAGAGACGGAAAGGAGACCATTATGGGCAATTATTTCAGCCTGCGCTCAGTGTATTTACATTTTGCTTAGTGGGGGGCTAAGAGCTCTTCCTAATCATTGTGTAAGACTGGAAGAAGATGCTTGCTGTGCCTGTGCTTCAGGCGGTGGCAGCTCTCAAAGGACAGTGCAGCTCGCTGCTTGCAGAACACCATCCAGCAGTGCCCTGTAGCCTGAGGATAGAGGTTTTAAGGGACAAGCTCAGTCCTGGAAAGATTTCATTTTTCTAATTAGGTTCTTGTGTGGAGATGTGCCCAGGCGGGGGTCCCTTTAGAATGTGTTACTGTCTGCAGCTTGTGATGAGAGCTGGTGAACCAGCCGCACACAGAGAGGCCATGTGAGTGTCTTGGCTCTAACCTGCCATCATATCATTGTGCAGCACTTCCTGCCGTCATTATTAAATATGGATCCTAGTGTCATTTCATTATGTTACAGTCAGTTCCGGAGCAGTATTTTTCAGACAATAAGATGCACTTTTTTCACCCCCAAAATTGGGGGCAAAAAGTGCCTGCGTCTTATGGTCCGAATGCGCGACCCCCGTGGCCACTCGGTCACACCTTGGCTTCCCGCCAGCTCTTCCGGCACGGAGATTAGCCAGAACTGTCAGATGTTGATGTGAGATGCTGGCCGATGCCCTGCTCTCACATCTGAACTGTGTAATTGCCTATGCCAGCCCTGAACTGGCATAGGCAATGAAGAGAGAGTTATAGATGAACTTGCATTTATACCTCTCTCCTGTCTGTGGGAACAGCAATCAATTTGCAGCTCCCACAGACACAGAAACAGTAACGGGAGAGGAGAGGAGAGCAGAAGACAGCCCGGCCTCCCCTTCCTCTTGCAGATCAGTGTGAAGTATGTTCAGCTGAGAGTGTACTGCTGCTAGTGACACCTTCTGGCTGAATTGAATATTGCATCTATTAAATTCATTGCATTAAACCAATTCTTTTTCTGGTTTTCCTGCCCTAAAAACTGGGTGTGTCTTATGGTCCGGTGTGTCTTATAGTCCGAAAATACAGTATTTGAAAGGATGGTTAAATCTTTCCATCTGCAGGATGGTCACTGGTACTCGGTGATTTGCACTAACAAGTATCAAACAGCTGCAGTATACTTATTACAGAAATCCCGATATTATCACCTGCCACCGTGTCAACACCAGAACATTCATCACAGTGCTGCAAGCCTGACAGCAAATTTTCACCTGTTTGTTACTAAACCCCAAAATATCTTTCAGGTCATGAACATGAAGCTTTCTTAGTAAAAATGTGTCATACTTTACGTTAAGTGTTATCAACACTTTGTTTTAACCGGTTTCTCATGGCAGATATCTAGGATGGCACACTCATGCTGACTGACGGGCTGCTTATTTAGTTTAATCAAAAACATATTTTTTTAATCCCAAATATAACATATTGTCTTTGGTTCTATACTCTGCAGTGGTCTGCCCGTTCACTGCCATTACTAAGAATAGGCCCTAACCCTTCACTTCCATGCTGACAGGTACAGTGTGTCCGGAAAGCATTTATAGTGAATCATTTTTCCACATTTTGATATGTTACATCCTTATCTCAAAAAGGATTAAATTATAAAAAAAAAAAAAAAAAAAAAAGAGAAATTACATGCACATAAGTATTCACAGACTTTCCTTAATACTTTGTTGATGTACCTTTGGCAGCAATTACAGTCTCAAGTCTTTTTGAATATGATGCCACAAGCTTGGCATACCTCCCCTTGGCCAGTTTCAATCATTCTATTTTACAGCGCCTCTTAAGATCCATCAGGGATATAGGAATTGTCTCAAGACACAAATCCGGGAAAAGTTGCAGAAACATTTGCAAAAGGTCCCAATGAGCTCAATGATCTCCATCATCCAAAAGTAGCAGTCCGAAACCAACAAGGTTCTTCCTAGAACTGGTCGGCCATCTAAACTGAGAGATTGGGATAGAAGGGTCACTCTGTTAGAGCTCCAGAGGTCCTCTGTGGAAAAAGGAGAACCAAACAGAAGGATAACCATCTCTGCAGCAATCCACCAATTAGGCCTGCATTAAAGAGTGGCCAGATGGAAGCCACTCCTTGGCAGAAGGTACCTGAAGGAACAAAATTCTCTGGTCTGATGAGACAAAGATTGAATGCCAGGTGCTACATTTGGAGGAAAGCAAGCCCTGCTTATCACCAAGCCAATACCACCCTACAGTGAAACATGGTGGTGGCAACATCATGCTGTGGGACTAGTCAGTATAAAGCTAAAGCTTACAGCAGCAATTTACATTGAGACATTGTGGTTAAAAACCTGCTTGAACTCAGGGGTGACGGTTCATCTTTCAGCAGGACAACGTTCCTAAGCACACAGACCAGATATCAAAGGAAAGGCTTCAGGACACCTCTGTGAATGTCCTGCCCAGCCAGAGCTCAGACTTCAATCTGATTGAACATCTCTGGAGAGATCTTAAAATGGCTGTACACCAGCGCTTCCCATTCAACCTGATGGAGCTTGGGAGGCACTGCATCCTATTCAAAAAAGACCTGATGCTGTAATTGTTGCCAAAGGGGTATCGACATAGTATTGAGCAAAGGCTGTGAATACTATGCCCATGTCATTTCTCATTTTCTTTATTTTTAATAAATTTGCCAAAATGTGCACTTTCTGGATGCAGTGTATACAAACTACATTACAACAAAGGGTTAGTGCCAGGCAAAGTACTGAAGCTAAAAGTTAATTGTAGTCCCATTCCTCATTTGAAAGAACAATAGGATGGGAAATTGCTTTTTCAAATCCTTCTGAATGTGAAGATTCATTACAATGTCACCTATTCTAAACATTCTATATGTGTGAAGTAGTTACAAAGAACATGAAAAAGAACATGCAGCAATCTAGAAATCTAACAGTACAGACATACAGTGATACACAATAACACTGTTCACAAGGGTCGGGAAGTTTCAGATGCCACTAGCGCAATGTTTCGTTTATCTCAAAGCCCTGCTGTTGACTTCTACTTCCATGGATAATGTATGTATAGTGTTATATCACATCAGCAGAGCCAGTGAAGAAAGATCTGGATGGGTATAGACAGCACATTCAGACATACTTGCAAGATTACTTACCAGATATATTCACCTGGAAAAATGGGATGTCCAGACTTAATCCACTGAGAATGGACTTTCACCTAACTAGCCTAGCCTGCCCATTGTGGGAGGTAATAGCCTTCCCCACCCAAGTATTTTCTGCAACTGTCACTAAGGGGTGGGGTGGGGGGGGGGGGGGGGGGGGGGGGGGGGGGTGAGGGATGGAGAACTGAGACATATTCTAAGGTTCTACCCAGTTGAGGTTACCTTTTCTATTTGGATCATCTCCTCCTTATTCCTCATATTATCCCTGTGCTTGAAATCTGGCTCAATGCTTTCATCTTCTAACATCATATTCATATTCAAGAGCCATGCGGCTGTGCGGTCCAGAGCATTGGGGTTCACAGGTGAAGGGGCCTAAAACAAAACATACAACCAGAACAAAAAGCAATGAAATTGAAAAAACAAAAACATGAGCAGCAAAAGAAAAATGGATATGATCCCATGTTAAAGGCATGGCTGCACACAGTAATACTCTGGGGCCTGCAGATTCCCCAGCAGTTGTAGAAGGTGTAAAGCAACATGATGGGAACTGTAGTTCTAGAACAGCTGGAAAGCCAAAATCAGCAAAAGACCAGACAACCATCTTGAAAATAAATGACAAAATAGCACAGGATTCATTAAAACCTCAGGACTCCTGGGTTGTAGAGGGACATGTTGGTGGTCATTGGCCCAGCAGCTGCCAAAAAGTTTCCATTTACAGCAATATGATCCAAATATTTCAACTAGATAACCAGGAATTGTCCCACTGATTTTGCTCTTTATTTTCAGACTGGTGATAGTTGTCCTTTCAAAGATTATGTGGAGTGTGAGAAGCGGAGATACAATATGCCCTCAAGACAAAGCTGACAGACACCAAGAACACCAGGTTAGTTACAAAGCCAACCCTTAGCAGCAGACACCGGCAAAGATGATGGCACATGATGGTGGCAAGGCAGCAATATTACCCATCAGAGGGGCATGATAATCTTTTACTTAACTTTTCTCTACCTTGATATGCAATATGCTAACAATACACTGCTCAAGGTATCATTAGGTGAGTTTCTATTAGGAGATAATAGACTTGGAATAGCTTCTTTGCCAACGATTAGATGGTGTGTATGGTGCAAGCACTGAAAATATCATGACCTTTAACTAAGAAGTAAAAGTCAAAACGGACACTTTTGAGAATTTTACTGTGCCATACATGTTAATACTGTTATGCATTATATTCTCTCTCTCTCTTTCTCTTATATATATAAATCTCAGTTTACCATTCTTTTGTTGATCGATCATTTTGTCCCAGTCATTTTAAATGTAGCTCACAAGGCAAAAAAGTCTGGGCACCCCTTCCA
Source organism: Ptychadena robeensis (assembly GCA_036250615.1). NCBI lineage: Eukaryota > Metazoa > Chordata > Amphibia > Anura > Ptychadenidae > Ptychadena > Ptychadena robeensis. Next base: position 42,695,105 of record CM070040.1, read on the forward strand.
TATACTTTGTATATACCCATTTTGTAAGTGGCACTGTGCTTCTTCCCACTCTGGATAGTTTCCCCTCTTTATCAGCAGGTGGCTTTCTGCAAGTTGGGCTGGGTACACCTACCTAAGTTTAACCTTCTGAGCGTTGTGCAAATAACACGCTTTTTTAAAAAGCGCACCAGGGGCGATCGTGGTTGAGCGTATGAAATGCCACCATGATTTTTAGTTCATATGGAGTTCCCCAGCACCAATCTGCCTTCACCGGCGACAACGGAATTGTGCTGGGAAGATGTGACGCCCCTCCATGGAGGTCTATGGCGCCGCCTACCCCCCCCCACCCCTTTTGCATCATCGTGACATGATTGGGGGGACTTAATAATCGGCATACATGCCAATCCAGAGAATCACCAGGGTATTCCGGCAGACAGGTAAGTTTTCCCACAGTTATCTTGGGTTGATGATGATTGATGAGACTCAGCCCGAGTTAACTTGGGAAGAAAGTCCAGGAGGTTAAGGCAGGGATGGGAAAACCTTTTGACTTGTGGGCCATAATGTTTTTACTTATTTGACAGAAGGGCCGCCCGCATAAGTGTCCTTACATTTCGCAGCCCAGACAGGAAATTTCAAAAAAGAAAATATATATAAACCAATATTAATCAATAGAGGCTTTTGATAGTAAACATTCTATTGCAGGCAAACTACGGCCATTAACAGACCCGAACAATAATCCTGTAAGCATTATATCAACGTATTCCAGGAAATGAGCAGAGGGGAGCTAGAGCATCTTTATACCAAGGTGACAAAGGGCCAAATTGAGGCTATGCTCCCACTTACGCGATCAGCCATGGCGCAAACACGATCTTAATCGTGCGTGGCTGATCGCTTCCATAGTTGAATGGGCTTGAAAAATTGCCTGGTCAACCCTGGCAGCAATTGGTTGCGCCCTGAGCCTGATCGCTTACGTGGGAACATACCCTAAAAGGGTTTTGGCCCCTGGGCCTTCGCTAGCCCATGTAGGTGGGCCTCGCCCTCCCACACATGCCTGAGCATTGATCCTGTTCTTGCTCCTGTGTTTGAATCTGAAAAGTATTCCTGGCATCCTGTAAGCCTTCCACATTAAACCTCATTGTACCTTAGGCTCTATTTACACTGACCAGTGTCGATTAGAAGTGGCAGAATTATGATCTAATAATAAATATGTATGAACACATTTTCCAGAACAGTTCATTATGACTCAATAAGAAGTTACAGGGCTTCTAAAATAAACTAGTTCATGTCATTGGCATTGTATATGTATAACTCAACTGTTATACAGAACCAAAGCTTAGGTCTTTAATTTAGTCGGTCCCCTCTACTTGTTCCCTGCAATGAGAATGCAAAGTGCCAAGAGGAGTCTAAATGTCCACCTCATCTCTGCTCATTGCAGTGAATGAGCTCAGGAGAGCCGTCTTTTCATCTTCATCTGCGTATTTTTCACTAAAATATGGCTTAATTTTTTTTTTCCTTCCTGGCAGTATGATTTCTTTGTTGAACACATACTATTGAAGAAAAAAAAAAAGAAAGCATACAGTAAATAAAAAAAAAGATTACAATGGGTCTGCTGCACACCCCCAGTACCATTAATGAAGCCGGGCATGTGAGGAATTGGGACACTGATGGCGGGTGGCCATTACAGGTTCTTGGTCCGGCCCAGATGTCGAATTTAAGAACCCATTGTGGCTCACAAGTGAAAACGTTTGCCCGCCCATATAGGCATTGTGCAGACTATATTTGGTATATGGTAACCAGAAACAACATGAGACGCCACTGACCTCTACACTGCCTATTGCAGGTTTTCTTTTAGAGAAAGTACTCTGTCTAATAAAACATAGCGGTGGACCACCCAAAAAAGTATTCAAATACCAAATATACATTTCTAATTTTATAGAGGCATCCGACATGTTTCCTAAAAGGAAATAAGAAGAATTATTAAGGTATGCTCCATCTATGTCACAATACTTTAACATATGCTGGACTGCTATAACCAAATATATATCTAAATGTGACTCCTGAATCCAGAGTATGAATTATTCTGAACATGTCTGCACAGGGAAGGAGGGAGAATTGATTTTTATATCAATATTTGCAGAATTATTAATGCAGCTACAAATTCATTACAGATAAAGGAAGGGTTTTCATACATAGTGAGTAGGCAGCTCTGACATTGAATTACCCTCCAAGACCAGACTAAAGCCAAACTCGCCAAAACCTCCTATCTGATCAGCTCAGACACTGCATCTCTTCTGCCCTAAAGGAAGCGGATTTTGAATTTTTTGTTGTTGTCTGGGAAGTTAGCTTCAAATGGTGATAATCCATTATGTCCCCCATTTACCATCAGCAGCACAAACATGGGAGCCAAATTAGGTTAACAGATACCATAGAAGTACCTACATCTAGATTAAATCTAATGGTGGTGGTGCCAAACAAGATGCCCTAGAAGCTATATGGTCAACTATTCCCCTAGCTCATTATATTAATAAGATACACCCTAGATATACTTAGGGATCACCAATCAATGTCACTTTGTTTAAGACATATCCAAATAGGACTAAGCGTTTTCTTATTCTTTTCAATGAATAGATGGTCTCTGACTATTCCACCTGATCAGGTAAGCAGGAATGGTTACCTGACACACATAATAGCTTGGTCAGTTTTAACCCGTTTATAGCATAGCTGTCAAGTTTGGAAACTTGAAAGAAAGGGATATGGACAGGAAGTGGCATCACTTCTGGTACACGCATCTTGGTTCTTCCGCGTTCCAAGACATCAGTGGCGTCACTTCCGGCACTGTATGGACTGATTTAGCAGGGAAAGGGAGTTAACCCTGGCATACACACACTGATTAGTGGCCGATTTTGTCGCTGACCGACGGGCGTGCGTGTGCCCACATGAGGCGACAGATCCCTGTCGCCCCACAGCTCGGCCGATGCCATTAACTTCAATGAAGACCGGCATCTTTATTGAAGATGATGGCCGGCACACAAAGGGTGCCTGCCGATTAAGTCAGCCCAGGGATGCAGCGTGATGACGTCATTACGCTGCATTCCAGAGCTCATCGGAGCTCGTCTGTCTGCACCTGTCTGTGGGTGTATGGGGGCAGGCCTTACTCTCCCTGCTAATGTCCCACCCCACTTATGCTGATAATGTGTGGGGTGGGACATTAGCAGGTAGAAGAACGCCCTCTCCCTGCTAGATTAGCACGATTTCAAGAATCCGGGAAAAATCCAGGATCGGGATTTGGCCAGGAAAGCCACATAAAAATGTGACTTTCCCGGCCAAAACGGGAAGGTTGACAGGTCTGGTTTATAGTAATAAACATTATATTCTCTGTTATGTTTTTTTTTAGAGAGCGAAGTTCATTGCATTACTTGCAATGTTCTCTTGTGCTCTACATTTGGTGGACTTTACCCTATAGGCATTTTGTCATCCTAGGATGGAATTTTTCTTATTTCAAAAAATCATCAAATCGAATGAATCCCAGTCCTATCAGCTATAGTGAGTTGTTTAATTGTTATTCCCTCCCCCATTTGCCGGCAAGTCGCTCTGACTAGGCTATACACAATACAATTAAGTTTTAGTATTATGGTGCTTTCTCCAAATCTGACAACAGCCATAGTGTGGGTCCTGAAGAAGCAGATTACGAAACATGTAGACACACACACTACATGATTCATAACCTTATTGCATAAGATCAATTGAAACTGTATAGGAGGAATTGTCATATATGCCCCGATTGGTTGTTGAACTTACTGCTTGTATTAAATGATTGTAGAATTGTCTATGGTAATCCACTGGTCTGTTCACTCAAAGTCCCACTGAGGGAATTTCTGCTTTCAAATTGTGTTAACAGGGATGGGACAGATCGGTAGAGAGAGCTATTTATTTCAATCATCTTTCCCTATATACTTCTATGAATAGATCTAATCGATCACAGCTCATTCCATTTTTATGATTGATAATTGGAAAACCGATTTATTTTTATTCAAATTATCAAAATCAAATAAAGAAAATCTATTTTTCTACTCCAACAAACAACAACATTGACCAATGTATGGCCAACTATACATTTAGATTCCATCTTTATGGGCAACTTTTATTTGAATATCTGTAGTCTTCACCAATTGCCATGTACTCCACACGCGGTAGAACATTCAAAACTGCAGGATTAGCTTCAATTTGTTCTTGTGGAAAGGAAAAACCCTCAAACAGAAGTGAGGGATCAAACATTTAGGCAGTGCATGGATATCACACATAGCACGTGCCGTCTCTGCCACAGATAATATTCTAATAAGAAACCAGAGAAGAAAAATTACAGATTCATTTTGCCTGCTAGAACTGCCTTTGATTTTCTTCACTGAATTACCATATAGCTGAAAGCTCAGCAGCAGTCTGTCCTCGAAATTAGTATTGATCACTACAGTACACATGCTGATACATGCTACATCGCCTAATGTCAACAACAGTCTTATTACTCATAAATCAATAACTGTAAACAAAAAAATCTGCAGCGTGATTGATGGTCAGCGATAGGGATGACGTGATGAGCTGGAAAACAAGGCAGGGCAGGTAATGTGTCTCAATCCAGACAAGACAGGTCACCCAATAGAACAAGGTTCTTCAATGCTTCACAATGCATGTGTACTGACCACACACAATAATCCTGCACACACGCATACCTAATAACAGGCTGCGTAATATGTTGGTGTTATATACGGTAAGTTAGGCAGAAGAAATAATAGCAAATGGTTCTCAAGGCAAAGAGACCCAAGTGCCTTGGACTACTTGAGCAGTACAGTCCTTGTCTGTTTGTGCAGCCTCCTCCTCTGGTGAAGCACAGTATTATTATTTTATAGGAGGACTTTATATAGATTTGGATAGGAAAAAGTGACAAAATAGAAAAAATACAAAAGCCACACATAAAACACTATACCACCACCATGACAGAGTAACACACATGACCAAATACAATTGTATTACGCTGTATGCACAGAACCCTACACCCAACAGTGTGATATAGCACTAGACATTCTATTACATTACATTCTATTACACTCCACAAACATAGAACACTACACATCTACCATTCTAAACCAGAAAACAACACAATTCTAGCACACTATATAAACTATATTGGCAAATGTTCCAACAAGGTCTGTGGGTCCAGAGATAGATAAAATGAAGCACCTAGGAAAGCAGACAACTTCTAAAACAGAATGGGTCAGTCTTGGGATATCAGGAAATCCAAGTATAGTAACCCCATACATGGGTCGATTTTTAGTTCAAATTCCCAAACACAGCCAAGCACATTCGCAGTGATCAATTGTTTGGTAATTGCACACGTCCACCGTTTAGAAGAAAGTGCGATCGAACAGGGAACCAACATGCTGGTAAATCCATGTTGCCATTACTTTGGATCGGGACCGTGTAAAATACAATGTATGTACAAATACATACAACTCTATTACTCTGTACCACCGTACACAGGACATATGTTTCACAAACATAACCAACACTTTAAAAGTTTTATCATACAAATCTTTCTTAATCCTTCATTCATAAAATTACGGATCACTGGACATGAACCTAATACAATTCTGTTACACTGTACTTCACTGCAACACTACACCCCCACACAACCAAACAATTACATAGAACAATCATTCAGTAATGGACAGAATGTCTGCTACACTGGAAACTCCCATAAGATGATTACAAGTCCCTCAGGAAAAAAGTTTATATATGCGGTTTTTAGTTTGGCGTTTTGGGACATGAACTGCTTTTGGAAACCATTAAATATTAAGAACTAGTGTTGAACAGCAATATCGCTGAGAAATATTACACCAGGTGAATGTGGCTCTCGCCTCTTTCTCCTTTCTTACTGAATGACCTTGAAATTCAATTGAAGTGACAGAGAATTGGCTTCTTTCTGACAACAGCTCTCCGTTTCTCACCTATATAGTTATCATTTGTACTCTGACAGACTGTAATAGAAATAAAATGGCACTTTTATCCATTAAGAGGCAGATAATGGTCCACTTATAACAGACCTTGCAAGATTCATTGGTGATACTGCGGTTCTATCACCTACTCAATTAAAACAGCTAAAACGGTGGAAGGAACAAGGTGTTCGGTCAGGGAAGAATTGGGAGCTGTAAATAGCCAGCACAATTAACCACATAGGGGACACCCAGAAATAGCCAGACATTTCTACATTAGTTTACATTTTGCATATCCAGAACTATATTGTAATTTCTTCTGGTCCTGAAAAGTTTTGTTAAAACTCCTGGGTGTTTGGCCCAAAGTAACTTGGGTGCTAACTAAACTCACCCAGCGCTAACTTCAGGCATACCTACCTGTCCGATAACCCCCCGCTGATCTTTCAGAGTCCAACCCAGTGACGACATATATGACAGCAGAGGGGTCAATGTAACGGAGGTGGTGTCACTTTAGGAGAGCACAGTTGTTCGGGGTCCAAAAGGAGGGCAGAAAATTAATAAAATTGTATTTCTCCCTCCTTTTTGGAAATGCGCACCATGTTTGAACCACCCTGCAGGTTTATGAACAAGTGTCATCTTACACAAAGTGGAAATTGATTGTATTTCAAATCAAAGATTTTTATGAAATCATAAATAAATATGAATAAGGGATGCTAACTTTTGCTGCTAAATACATACAGCGCATCACTATTTCCACATTTGTTATGTTACAGCCTTATTCCACAATGGATTCAAAAAAAATTTTCCTGATTAAAAATAAAAAAGCTGAGAGATCACATGTATTTAGGTAGTCACAGCCTTTGCATACTTTGTCGATGCCCCTTTGGCAGTGTTGCCAATTCCTCTTTGCAGCACCTCAAGATCCATTAGGTTGGATGGGAACCGCTGGTGCACAAACATTTTAAGATCTCTCCAGAGATGTTCAATCGGATTCAAGTCTGGGCTCTGGCTGGGCCACTCAGAGACAGAGTTGTCCTGAAGCCACTTCTTTTATATCCTGGCTGTGTGCTTAGGGTAGTTGTCCTGCTGAAAGATGAACCCTTGCCCCAGTCAGATTTCAATTGCTCCCTGGAGCAGGTTTTCATCCAGGATGTCTCTGTATATTGCTGCAGTCATCTTTCCCTTTATCCTGACTAGTCTACCAGTTACTGATTAGTGATGGCCATGGATGTTCGCCCATCTTCTCGCCGGCGAGCAGTGCGGGTGTTCGACCCGCTCCGT
>CM070040.1:42702448-42715279 GCA_036250615.1 Ptychadena robeensis
TATATATATATATATATATATATATATATATAATATTAAATACTTTTAATATACTTGCCAACTTTTTGGGATGGGCTGTTGTGTGTAGAATTGTGAGGAAAATTTTTAGTTAATTCATTTTTAAATAAGGCTGTAACATAACAAAATGCAGAAAAAGTGATGCGCTGTGAATACTGCTCTGCTGGCATAAGCAATGAAGAGAGATCAAAAATCGAAAATATCCTGATAGGTGCATGGTCAACATCCCAAATACAGTACAACAAAAAAGGGTTTAATGAAAATTCGGTCTATCCTTTAATTAGATTTTCCTTTACCTAGGCAAAGGCGAGGGGACTTTTAAGAGGCCACTCTATATTACTACATTACCCCAATGGGGGATTTCAAACTATATACCAATCAATTCAATGTCAATTCAAAACAAAGTCCAATGTACATATAAATCAATAATGACTTAGGAAGGTTAAAATATAAAATCCATATGTTAAAACCAAAGGTTTTCTTTAATTCTTCATACGATAAAAAAGGATCGGAATGTCAAAGAATTCTCCGGACTAGACCGCATAAAGCATACATCCAATTCATAAAAGTTTAAATAATCTCCCATCAACCTCGACGCGCATTTCTACGAATGTTTTCATCAGGAGGTGTGGTTTTTCGGGTATCAGAGGTTAAATATTCTACCAGTCCACCATGGAGACGCACGGGAAGAACAGGGGGCAACTGTGTGGTAGATAGGTATCCTTCATTATGTGAACCGATCAGTTCCGAATGAAAAGAAGTTGTACGGTCAAGTGTTCCCCCTCTGGAGAGAGATATAGATGAACGGCCATCTGGCCATCTATCCTTCTCTCAGTGTCCGTGGGAACTGCACTTCCACACACACTGCAGCTTCCACGTACACAGGCAGCCGGAGAGGAGACTGTCTGCCCCCCTCCTCCCGATCAGTGTGGAGGTGACGTAATGTGCTGAGTGTACTGCTGCTAGTGACATCTACTGGTTGAATTTGATATTGCATTCATTGAATTCATTGCATTAACCAAATTGATGTGAAAATATATATATTACATTTTTTTCTGGTTTTCCTGCTCTAAAAACTGGGTGCGTCTTATAGTCCGAAAAATAGAGTAGTCTGTTACCATTACCATTGTAGATTGTTCAAAATCACCTCTCCTGTTTAGGTTTCTCAGTGTCTACCAGGTATACCCCAAAGCAGAGCCAGCCAGGACTGGACAACACTAGCCATACACACATCAAGTTTTGCTTAATCGATCTTTGATTCCATTCACTTTATGCAATTAAAATAAATACCGTCAGTCTAACAGCGATCAATTGTACTACCACACAGTGTTATTGATCCAAAGCCCTGTGCAAATGCTCCATAGTACTAACCGATACAAATAAATCAAAATACCTTTTTTATCATATTTTTCTTCAGACAAATTGCACAGTATTTAGTCACACTTGTGTGGTCTATTCTTCATACACATTAAGCTACAAATGTTTTCTATTCCTACTGTCCAGCAGCGTTCTATTAGGCGTGACTGTCTATTTCTCTAACCTTGAGCTTTCTGTATCTACATTTATACTTCCCCAGAACAATATTGTAATTTCCTCTGGCCATATTGCTGTATATGCTGAACATGCTTAGCCTCTCCTTAATTTCTATATTATGTGAGGTATATAAGGCAAGAATATCATGCATCTCCTGAAAGGCTGACAAGTACAATATGAGATAGATGTAAAAACTTGTAAACAAATATGTGACACACTAATTGGTCCATTGGGCCAATGTAAGTAAACCTGCAAACCTCTCTTGGCCTCTGTATGTCAGAACTCTAGACTCTAAACATAACTAACTAACATACAGATAAATGTTAAACCAATTGACAACATATCTGATGACTCCCATATAATAAGCGTTAGATAATCCAATCTAAAACTGATGAAGAACTACAACGCCCAGAAACACAGGGAAATTGCCTCTCTCAGGTTGCTGAGGAACCACATCTTTCTGAAAGCATTCATTCCCAGCTGTTCAAAGTGGACGATCGGCCAAAAAATCGGGTGCTTAAAAGTGTGATTCGGCCCGAAATCAGCCGCCAAATCAGTCTAAGCCATTACGGACATGTCCGTAATTCTTAGATCAAATTAAATACTTTGGATGTAGACCTGACAGCAGACCGAGCAACTAGGGGGACCTGACGGACATACCCTAAGAGCTGGCACACATAGGGTGGGTGCCCGGACGATTTTAGAATCATCACTCACGGTTGATTGGCTGAAAAACTGGGTTACAAGCTAAACGTGTATGGGAGGCTTATATTTTTGTGGGACAATGACCAAAAACAACACATTCCAAAAAAGAGGTTATTTGCATTCATCACAAGGTATAAATAACAGAGATATAAAAGCACCTACCTGTTTGTGCACTGTTCTCTGCTTCATCTCTGGACTATCCCCTTTAGATGAGGAGGACTGCTGCCTCATTCGGGCTCCACTGCCAGGCCAGTCTGGTGAGGAGGACATCATGCTGCCACTTGATGGCCTAGGGTAGGGTGCTGTATTAAGCAACGTTGGTGGTGTCCTTCCTCTGGTCATCGGTGGTGGTGGAGGAGGAGGTGGCTGGTCTATCCTCCTTTGAGGACCCGAGCTGTTCTGCCTTGGCATGGTGGGCTGTCCAGGCTTGTCAGTCAAAGATAACTGCCTACGGGACATGTCACCAGACCGTCTACTAAATTCCTCGCTACTTCCAGGGTTAATAAAGCCATGCTTACTCCCCGCTAAATCCTCACTGTTACTGTGGGAGCTAAGTGAACTATGACATTCAGAGCCAGAGTCTCCTAAACCCCGGGGTGATACTGGCAAACCTGCTGCCATTTGATACACAGGGTTCTGGAATGATAGAGGTGCCAGGAGCTGTGGCCTTCCAAGAGTGGCATCTGCATTCGGAGTAGTTGGTGTTTGTCCCGTTCTTCGAGTTGTAGTCATGGTCATTATATTACCCTGTGGTGTCCGTGCAGTCCATATTGCCTGTAGCTGACTAAAAGATGTCTGACTGTCATTCAGTGAGTCCCCAATTCCTGATGTATTGGTACCAACATCCAATACGCGATTGTCCTGCAGGTCCACCATAGACAGACTCTTGCTGCCGTTCGTGATCTGTACATCAGGTTCGTTGGCCTCGGAATAGCTGGAGCTCCGTGCAGGTGAAGGCTGGACTCCAGCAGACCTTGTGACAAAAAACAAGTCCTTGTTTTCAGGTGTTGGAGAGGGTAACCGGGTGAAATCTATCAGACTACAGGAGATAGATAAACAGAGGGAGACGAGATGTCAATGTCACCCTGAACAAGACAATTCTATCATGACAAAAAACAAGGTGCTGCAATAATGGGACAAAAAAAAATAGTAAATTCCCTAAAGCAACTGTTGAGTCCTCCCTTATGTGTTCAGTACAGTGAGAGAACTAAAATTGATAATCTGGCTGGCTGCTGCGAACATTATCCATAGGAATGGCTACAGGCAGCTAGGCAGAAAGAATACTACGAATCTGGAGTGACAATTAGATTATAAGTTGGAGATGTGTTTTTCTTGTCACTTTTCACAGACTTTTTAAGTTACCTCGCCCCTTATTTCCTCTGTTACAGAGTGGGAAAAAATACAAAAGAGTAATAAAAGAGTAAAGGTACCCATCGACTTGTAGATACCTGGGAGATTAATGACCAGTTCAAGCTCAGTGTGATGACATCAGAGTCTAACACTTTAGGTGCTCCATTCCCATTTGATACCAGGGTACCCTTCTGAAGTATGGTATTTGCAAAGGGATTTACAGACATGTCCGTTTCCTGTTGACCAACCTATCTTTAATTGATCCCGCTTAAAGACAGTGGTGGGCGTGTTTGATGGACACATGATCAATGGCCGCAAACGTGCACGATGTGACATCATCATACGATGCTTCCATCGATCTAGCAGCAATCGACATGTGTATGGGTACCTTTTATAATAGATTTACTGCCTCCCTACCAAGTTGCCTTAGTTATCAATCAGATTTATATTTTGAATCTGCTCCTTTTTAGGAAAGCAGGTCTACCATCAGAGTTCAAGTGATTTTTCAGCAAACAAATACGTAGGCTAGGATATCACCTACAGTTTTTCTTTAAGGTGTTCAGAGGTTTTAGAAATGATCTGCTGAAGAAGTGTAAAATATAAGCAGAGATGTAGAGCATTTATGGAACGCCCTGGGCAGATGAAAGACGTCTCTCAGCAAGCAGGTGTGTCCAAGCCTGGGATTCCCAATGTGCCAACTTCAAGCGGCGTGCACATTTAAATAGAATTTTTTTTAGAGTTTTACCACATGCTGAGAGGAATTAGGGATAAAAGTGGTAATTATAGAGACAGGTCTTCCGCCTCTGTCTTCCCCACTTTCTACTAATAAAATTGTAAAATACAATGTAGCTGACGTTTAACATTCCAAGGCTATAGTTTTTTTTGATCAGTATAATTATGTTTTATTAGGGATGGAAGCAAATGCCTGGTGAAGAAGCCAGATCCTATCTCAGTTTAAATCATTCATATAAGTATGAGAAAAATAAAATAGCATTTGTAGCCATGCAGCCAACTAAGTCCACTTTATCCAATCAACATTTGTCATGACCTATAACATGGCCATGGTAAATGGATAATTCTTATTATTGACATTTGCTATTATAAATGGTATATAAATTCAGTTTATTGTGACCACTAGCTAAACTGTACATGTTTGAGTGTCAGGCGCTTTCCTAGACATTCACCCTTTCTCTTCTTACCCAGTTAAGTCGTTCTCTATTACCATCTTTTGCAGGCCGACAGAAATATTGTTGCTGGCATTTGGTGTAGAGGCGGAGTGATCACTTGTGACAGAGCTTTGTATGCTGGATGGATTGCTGAGCGCTGTGTTCACATCACGCAGGATACGAGGAAGAGGACCAAGCTTAGTCACTGTGGCCTGTTAGGGAGTAAAAGTAATGTACATAAGAGAAAATATATATGGACATAAGAACAACAGTATATATTTTATATGCACCCAACCCCCTGATATTTTACAAAATGCCAGAAAGTTTGACCCACACACCAATACATACTACATGTGTAATGGGTTTTAGTTGAAAATTAAAGATACGATTAGTATGATTTTTCTTATATTTGCCAATATGCTGTTGTCTGCCAATTCTCCTTGATTCCTCTCCTGTAATCTCACAGGGCAAAAATAGTACACAAAGCAATAGCTCTATAAACATCTACCAGAAACAGGCAACAAAAGCATACATAATAACATTTCTCAAAGGTACCTGATCCACAGAGATGACCTCCCAGAGCAGCGAGTGCAATGTGGACAGCTCCCGGCCCAGGTCAATATAGCCCTCAAAGCCAGCTGTGTTGGAAATGGTCTCTGGGTTAGAGATCTCTAACAGGAAGCGCTGCATGTTTGTCCATTCATGTTCAAGGAACTGATTCATAAAGGACATGTACTCTTCTTTACTGCCAAACCTGAGGGTGTAGAAGAATACATTAGAGTGCCCTCACATCATGAACAAGGTTTAAAAAAGTAAGAATCAGAATCAGTTTTATGACATTAACCGGGTTTCTGAAGAAATCACACTGAAAACCATACTTTAGCCAGAAAAGGCTGCACTGCATAAATCATTGTGCCGGGTCCTGTACAGCTTAAGTTCATTTGCTGGTATCTTAAAATAAATGTCAAATCATTTTGACTTTTATAGTGTTGAATAAAGTAGGAAAGGACAACTCATGTTTGTACTTTACCACAAAATTATTATATCATTCGGACTATAAGACTCACCAGACCATAAGACCAACCAAAGTTTTGAAGAGTAAATAAGGGGAAGAACCACAGAAATACAGCAATTCAGATATCAAGTGAATACACAGAATGTTCCAGCAAAGTAGGCAGGACTGGACCATGCAGTATTCACTCTATATTGTGTGCAGGGCTGAAACTTTAATATGTGTTTAGAACCCATTCTCTGAACACACTGACAACTTATGAAGACACATTTTACAACCTGGCACTGAACAACCCAGAGCTATGCACAGCTATTTATATATAGGAGGAGATAGGAGTCTGTGTCATGAAATGTATTTATTGCAATGCAGAATGTTAATGTAAATACACTCATGCTGACAGGAGCTTCCTAGAGAGAAATATATAACGAAAGCTGCCCTCCAACGGGTTAAATGATAGTGGTAACAAGACCCAGTAGTACAACAGACTGAAAAGCCAGGCAAGAGCAAGAAGACACTTCAGCAAAACGATATTCTCTGTACTCAAGCAATAAGGGACTCGGAAATTCTCTGCAATCACTACAGCAATAGAACGGAGAGGGTCACCAGACTGAGGCCTCTTTGAGAAGATATAGCACAGCAATCTGTAAAACTAGAGGGCGGCTGAAGGACAAAGGTAACCAAACTGTTTTCTGTAGAAGATTCCCAATCTAAGGACATTTCTATTCAGAATTGGACTCGACCAGCAAGTCATGAGAATATTCTCCATGATCTTTCATCTACAATGTAGAACAAGGATATGAAAATCCCTCCTAAAATAAGCTCCACATGTGTTTAACACCATAAGAAAGTAATATTACGCAATTGCCTCTACGCCTTATGAATATGCCTCCTGCCACCAACTTAAAGTTATACCTTTGATTTTATATGCAGAAATATTTCTGTAAAAGCCTTCAAGGTCAGTAAGAGGGTGGAACTGTTCCCATCTCACTCGCCTGAACTTGTATTTAGTGTGCTTAGAGAGAGTGACCTCACCGTTTAACGCTGCCTGCACTTTATTTTGTTTTTTTCCCTTCTGTAAACATCTGATACAGAAACACATTCAGTCTCCGAGCACTTTCAATTAAGTTGCGCTCCAGTGCTCCCCTCTTAGTACTGATAGAGAAGAGCCATCGACACAGCCAAGGAGGGAATTAAAAGTCAATACCAGTAAAGGCTATTGATTTCCTGACTAATTGGAGGCCTGCGCTAAAAGTAGGTCCACCACTCACCTCCTCATCTGTACAGATACTTACTTGGCAAAGTTAGCGAGGTTCTGTGTGACTTTGGCAATCAAGGTCAGTGTGCGGGCAGTCCGGTCGTCTGGGTATTCTTGTAAAAGGTTAAACAATGAAGGAGACATGATGGCAGGACATAAGAATCTCAAAAATAAGGAGGCACTGATGAGCCTCTCGCTGATATCGGGACGACCTCGGCTGTTACACTCTTGTCTCCACGATGCAAAGACCTCCTTAAGTTCCCGAGGGAAAACGCTGCAGATAGAATCATGGGAAATAAATTAAGATCAATCGACAGCACAGAACCAATTATCTCCTTTACACCGCTCATTAAACGAGAGATGACACCTTAATGACACTTTAATTTGTACTTTATACAGCGATGACCTTGGGAATCAATACGACCACTGATACAGAAATTAAATCGCTAACAATTGGTGTATAAACTGCATTGCAGTTGTGATTCACAATATACTACAATCTTACCTGTCTGATCAGCCTAACGTTACCCCACCAAGCGATATAGCTTGACAGAATTGTCTCACACAAACACAGGGGAAAAACAGAGGCACAGATCTGATTCAAAAGTCACTGGAACTTTTTTACCAAATAATGAACAAGTGAAAAAAGATGACCGAAGTGTCCAATCATCATTGTTCTAAGTTGATGGAGGCTGCAATCCTAGGGATATTTATGGGTTACTACAATACTCTTATTGCCACTGAGGACATGTTTGGTTGCTGTGGGTTGTGCTCTTATCACAATAAATAATTAGCATCCAACTGCCACATAAAGTGTTTTTAAGACTTTTCCGCAGCGGACACCATTATACAGAGTAATTGATGCGGAGAAGGCCATGGCTTCCCATATTTTACAGCAGCTCATTGTTGCCATGGCAATAAGTGGTTTGAGGACAGTTATAAATAAAGTGTCAGTCACGCTGTTACCGATGACCAGTGGTGAGCTTCTTGTTCGAAAGACTGAGGTGGAGTATGTAACAGAATGCTTCCGCAATTATTACACTTCCCGTTCTTGGCCTTCACTCCATGGTGGCTGGATTCAAGTATCTCTGCTCTGAAGATAGATGTGGCTGGACTGGATACACTTTAAATGGTGACTATTACCAGCTAGTACTATAAAGAACTTGGATGAATGAAAAATCTAAACACTAACAACACTAAAAACTAGCCATACTTTACATAATGTAATTGATTGACGTGTGCAATTTAAATATCAACTGTCAATCTACTATAGATTGATGGATGATATTAGATGGTAGATTCCCGTGCAATCGACTGGCAATGAGTTACAGAGTGGTGATGTCACCACACTGTGATTGATCGACGATCAATCGGACAGTAATCAATGTGCACCACATGGGCACATCAATTACTGCTCGATGGGGACCCGGTTTCTGGGGTCTCTCCACAGCCTCAGAAGCCAGCTGGCCATGACCCCTTCACACACACAGAGAAGCTAGCTGTCAGCTGAGCTAGCTGTGCAGATTAGCTGCTCTATGTGTGCGGTGCAGCTGTCATTCTGTCCATTACATTGGATGGGGACAGCGCTGTCCCTGTTCAATATAATGGATTTCGACCAAGGTTTTCCAACATGTTGGAAACCTGTTTAGTCGAATTCCTTCAAGCAGGATCCATTGATCTTGCTCGAAGGAACCGTGGATGGCTCAGATGAAGTAACAGATTAGAGGAACAACTGGTGCTGTGAGCGCGCACAGCACTTAATGTTCCTCTAATCTCTTTCTTCATCTAGCTGTGTGTGGCTAGCTTTATGGTATGTATCCACTGAGTTATCAGAGCTGATACACATTACCTGTCTCAGGCACCGGCTGTTCTCACTTTCTTCTGCAGATCCACTGGCTGGAAAGTCAACGAACGTAGTGCAGTAGGGCAACCTCCAGCCAGAGGATAGCAATAACGCAGTGGAGACATACCCTAATCCAGTGGTGGGCAATAAGTTGAAATGGAGGGCCACAAGTGCGTTCAATCTATACTGAATTGTATAAGCATTTTATAATGAAGAAATGACAGCAGGCCTAGCTAGAAGACATAATTTTTCATTTTCATTTAAATAACAAAACTTCTTTTTAATTATAATTCACACTTTAGGGAACACTGTAGTATGGTAATGCACATTATTATATATATATAATATAATATATATTATAATTATAATTGCAGATTATAATGTGTAATGACAGTCATTATCAATTACCTTCTTGCCCACGGCGCTGTAAAGTCTAGGACTGACCCTGGGTGCAGGGCTCATATGTAGACCTGGCTTTCCTGATCAACATTCATTAGGAGCGCCACAGTTGATTAGGAAAGCTGGGTTAGCGTATGACCACTATACATGATAATATATGGAATGCCCCCAATATATATCATCAAAGATTATGTTATGCTTCATAGATATTATCAAAGCCTCTCCTCCTCTTCCCGCTATAAGAAGATCCCAGGCGAGGACACATCAGTGCAGGATCGGTGGACAGGTGAGTTCCTATGCATTAAGAGTTCGATTTCCGGGCCACATGTGGAGAATTGAGGGGGGCCGAACGGGCCGCAGGTTGGGCGCCTGGGCCCTAATCGATGCAAATCTGATTCCTTACATTCAGTTACTTTCCAGTTATGAAGTGTGTGCACATGCTCCAAAATCCGATCATTCAAATCAATGAAAACACCTGCAAGATACTTGAACAATCTACTAGAATATTTCAACCTCTTGGAATAGATTGTCAAACAAATAAATTATCGATTTTACAGAACCAGCTTTAGTATATTTCCAATCACAACTTCCAACAAACACCAATGTGTCTTTTATTTTCTACCTACAGAGACCCCTGCAGCCAAAAATAAGTAAAGTTGATGTTTATAACACTAAAAACAATTTCTACACTGTGACATCATGTCGTCTACTGTCTATCCTGAAGTAGATTTCCAGTCTTCAGGTAAATAATCATTGAAGTACCCAGAACGTCTGTGCTTATTTGACAGATGACACCCCAACATCTTCAGTGCAGTGAAGATGGTAAAGATATATGTTCTCTAGTGGTACATTATGGGAACATTCTCACCTGAAAGCATATGTTAAATCTTTCTAAATGTTGATATTTAGGTAGTTTGTAGCTCCATTTAACCTATATGCTCCAGGCAGGAAAAGCATTTGATTATGATGTAAAAAGACGGATGAGATGAGGTGCGCCATCACTTTTTATATCGCTTCACTAATGGCCTCCAGAGCTCAGCACAGGCTACATGTTCCGGAACATTCCAGATGTCTAAATCGTCCTATAATCACCACCATTCAATTCCCTCCTAATATATGACCGCCATGGGGTCTGGGGAAACAAAACATGGGAGTGTATTTCTGCCGGCAGATAAAGCACAATTCCGACAGCAGAATATGCCACCATTAGGTTTATGGGCCAGTTTTTTTTTACTTGATTGTTTTGGCTCATTTTTGTGGATCGGTTGCAGTTTTTTTTGTTGTTTATAGAACAGAAATCATTGCCGATAAAACTTCTGAAGTGGAACCAGAATGCCAAATTCATAATAAACCAGCACCATTCAATGGCAATTAGTGCACTGAGATTATTTGCAACGCCTGACATCCTTCATAATGTGGTTGTGACATTTTCTAGGGACACAGAGGCCTTTAGTTTCATTCCACAATTGGCTATTAACCCTTTCCAAACAGGGCTGCATTTACAGTATATGATGGACACCAAAGTCCACCCACCCCTGGTAAAATGTTTTTTGTGATATAATAAAATGAAACTGTGACCTGTAAAACTCATTTAAAAAAAATGTAGGAGTCAAGACTGATTAATTCAGATATTAAGTCAAGGTGAGAAGAGTTTTGAAATGATATATTGGGATTTCCATTTACCAGGGTTGTGTACACTTGTCTATGGTTATTGTTTTTGCTCCCTGCTGGCTCCACTTGTAGTATAAAGGTTTCCCTGTACCGCGTGAATGGTGTAAGCATCTAACTATATATAAGCCCTCAATTACTGTCGTGTTTCCTCCTAATATAAACGTTTCACGCTCCCAAGTATCCACACTGACCAGTAGGAGTTGATGATCTTGCAGAAGGCCAGCTCACAGCACATCTTCAAGTTGCCTTGATGTTCTGGGAGGTCAGAGCCAGAGCATTTATTGGGGTCGACCTCGCAATTCTCATCTGATTCATACAATGCCTTGATAAACTCGCCTAGGAAGAAGTACACAAAGGTCAGAGTCATACTTCCATAATATAACATAGAAAGATATGCAGAGCAGTATATGAGCATTAAAAAATATTTATGTTTCACCCAATATCCAGTTGCCTATATAAAACACCAGTAATATATTTTTTGAGACAAGTAAATCGTCATGGTTTCTGGCAGATGGATTTGGATAGACATTGGTGGCAACGTTTTTTAAGCGGAATCCCAGTCTTGTGGTATAGGCCAGGGGTAAGTGCGGCTTGGGAGTCAAATGTGGTTCTTTAGCCCCTTCAGTCTGGCTCAGTGGTGTAGGGACCTGTTCTTCCTGTTACCTATTCTATTTTTTTTTTCATTCACATCCAGGCACCCCCCCAACAGCCAAACCCCCACTACAGGAGTTGCAGCATAGCTGATGAAATGGGATTATTTTGTCCTGCCGGCTCACCAGTGCATTTATCTTTGGTCCACCTGTAAGGGAGGGGGGCTACCTACAGGTTTTTTTTGGCTAACTTTAAGGGGGCGCTCTGTCTACCAATATGGGTGGTTCTGTACCTACCTACAGTTGCAAGAAAAAGTATGTGAACCCTTTGGGATTAGGTGGAGTTTTGCATGAATTGGTCATAAAATGTGCTCTGATCAAGTCACACCAATAGTAAAGCACAGTCTGCTTAAAATAATACTACACAAACATATGTTTTATTGAACATAACATGCAAACATTCACAGTGCAGGGTGGAAAAAGTATGTGAACCTTTGGACTTAACTGGTTGACCCTCATTTGGCAGCAATAACCTCAATCAAATGTTTCCTGTTCTGCAGATCAGACCTGCACAATGATCTGGAGTAATTTTGGACCACGAAATACCTCAACAACTCCACTGAAACTGTTTCAGTGTAGCAATATTCTTAGGATGTCTGGTGTGAATTGCTCTTTTAACCCTCTGGGTGTTTGGCACGAGTTAACTAGTGGGAGACTCACCTGTCCGCCGGATTCTGGATCACCGGTGACGCGAAGGGGCAGCATAGCTTCAGCGTCTCCAGTAGTGATAGACCGAACTATTCGCGGCGAACTTCGCATGTTCGCGTTCGCCACGTGTTCGCGAACATATGGCGAGTTCGACCCACCCCCTATCTTTTTACATTGCACAAACTTTGACCCTGTGAGTCACAGTCAGCCGACATAATCCAGCCAATCAGCACCCCCCACCTCACAGACCATCCCACCCCCTATAACATAGCAAGTAGAGGACGCCATTTCACATGTTGCTGAGAAGGAGAGAGTTAGAACAGAGATCTGCTGCTGCTGCACTGCATAGGCAACCATTAGCTAGGCAGTGTTCTCTTCTACAGTGTACTCTTCTTCATTGCTCTTAGTCTGCTGTCAGGACAGAGTCCTGAAAAGACCCCAAAAGCCCTTTTTAGGGCTATTTTGTTGCTACCCTGTTGCCTGCTGGCTGGCATGCCTGTGATCCTGCAAGCCACATATTGGACAGTGCCTACTGCCAGTGCTCATATCTGGTGGCACTTTGTTACCCCAGGGGATTTTTT
>CM070040.1:42727059-42744222 GCA_036250615.1 Ptychadena robeensis
TAATAAAATTATTCCTCAAAAATACCACTTGCCTAATAATTCTGCACTCCCTGTATCTCTAGTCTTGTTGTACTGTATATTGTTGAATCCTGAAAAATCTATAACAATTTGCTTTCTCAACAAAAATATATATTTGATGGGAATGCCACAGCGTACTGAGGTAGTATGATCCTAAAGTGCTTATCATAAAGAACAGAATAAACAGGGGGCACCTGCGACATTGGGAAGATGTTTATTGCTGAATTCTGCATTGTTGGCCATCTTTTTGCAGCGCACAGGGACTCCTCCAGCAGATAGATAAGGCAGACACACATGTGGATGTCACACAATCGGTCAGGCAAAGCAGAACTGGCGGCCGTGATGTATGAGATCCCCCTCACATTATCACGCTCACAGAAAGACTATTCATTATCAGTGGAATCTTCTTGGGTAGAAACCTCAAGAGAGTGCCTCACTGATGAGACCACATGCAATATTCTCCACCAAGAATGGAGACAAATCTCTAATGTCATGGACTGGCCCTCTTCCAGAAATGTACTATACCATATATACATATATTTTTTTAGTTACACAAGTAAATATATACATACTGTATTGTTTGTACTATAAAGCAGGGAACACACGTGTAGATATATGCCAGATCAATGGCCAATTTGAGCGCCGTGAGCACTCAAGCCCATCAATCTGGCCCATATCATATGCGCCATCCCTGTTTTCGAGCGGGACCAATCAATCCCGCTAGAAAACAGGGATATCAGACCGTAAACCACAGGCAATGTCAGTTGCTTTGCAAGGGGACCGCAGGGTCTCCATGCAAAGCATAGGCTGAGCTGGAGACACAGCAGTGTTGCGCCTCCAGCTCCACTGACAGCAGCCTGATGACGTCATCACGCTGCTGCAGGGAACCTCAAATGACTCCTATATCGAGCCGTGTGTTCCCTGCTTTAGTCACATCAGACCAGAGGATGCACCCCCATAGTTTTGGAGAGAAAATTACAAAAAACAAAACAAAAAAAAAGCCAGCCATTCAGAGATCAAGTGAATATACAATATTCATTCTGTATTCCTCCAGCCAAAAGGTCAGTGCCAGGTCTGTGTCTATGCAGTACCCATTCTCCGAACACGCTGATCAATTTATGAAGAGACACATTTTACAATCTGGCACTGAACAACTTACCCATGAACATCCATATATTTGCAAAGCAGAATGTTAATGTAAATACACCACTCATGCTATCTAATTGTAAAATGTCCATAAGTTGGTCAGTGTGTTCAGAGAATGGGTGCTGCTAGTGCCAATGCAGATAAGATCTCCCTCTTGGCAGTGAAATTTTGAATTGGTTGGAGGGACTGTAACAAATTCCAGCCTCCTTGGATGCAGAGCTTTGGTTTCCAGGATGGTTGATATTTGAACCATAAGACGCATGACACTGATGTAAATGATAAAAAAAGTGTGTCTTATAGTAAAAAAACAAAAAACAACACAGTAATTTGGCCAAAAGTCAGGACACCCCTCCAAATCATTGAATTCATCACTGTGTTACAATCTCTCCCATTGCTGCAGGTATATACAAACAAGCAACTATGTATGCAGTGGCTTCTACAAACACTTGTGGACGAATAGTCAGGGGGGGGGTTTTAGGGTGAGTACACTTGGTGATATTTCCTGCTGCCAAAGGTTGAAAGCATAGACATATAATGATCACGCTAATGCAGAGAAACTTGATTGACTTGCAGGAGCCCTGAACCTCAACCAGGTGGTAAACAAGCAGCGGTGGCATCTTGTGGACGGTTTACTAATTTGGTACTAGAGATGGTGGAATTCGCCTATAAAAAATTCACTACCTGACTTTGGGATTAATTACAAAAACCCTGCACATGACATCATCCCCACAATTGGCTGGAGAATATCAGAAGGGTTTGTGAATGTAAGTTATGACGGAGGGGAAGAATTATGACGTCACTTTATTTTTTAAGCCGGCCATAGGCACTTCAATCCATGGTGACTGCGAGCGCAATTGCGGCAATCGATCAGGTGAAATTCACCTGCAGATATAGCCGTCCACTAGGAGACGATCCTGGGAGCTCCAAAGATCGATCATCCAAACAACAGACATGACCATTTTTCATTGGTCGATCACATTACTTTGGATTGTGATGCTGGTACCCATACAAAGTAATGTGATTAACCAAAGAAAGATTTATAGTATATGCTGAAACACAAAAGGTGCCTGCCGATTCTCGGAACAGCCAGCCGTACGTGATTACATCATCACATGCGGTCAATTGGTCACACATCATGCCGTCTATGGGGGGCTTTACATTTATTTTGCCGACAATATCTTTTTTTTAATTTTCATTTTGCCACATCATCAATACATTAAACAAGGACAAAAAAATTACTTATAACAAAGGTATTATTCCATGAATTATATTCATATTATGTATTCTTTTGGATGGCATGCACTGCCATCGTGTGACTGGGCTGCTACTTGTATTTTCCCTCTGCCACTGTATGCGAGCCGGGCTGAAGCTGCCGGGCTCACATACACACAACTGTAGCAGGGGAAATACCTGTGGGCAGATCTTCCCATTGGATTCTCTGTCTTCCCCGGCTAAAATTAGTGCTTGGCTGGGTGGTTGAGGCGAGGAGTGCATTTTATAGTGAAAAAACTAGTTCATTTCACATAGAAACACTAGCCAATAATAATGTGATTTTCTTTTTAATTTAAGTTTCAAATTTAAATTAAGTTCTGTCTGTTCTATCTGGAAAAGAAGAGAATGTTATTTGTACACACAGATTCATATACACACAATAAAAAATTTAGGAAACAAGGTAAGAAGCCCTAATAAAATCTGATCATTCTGATGGCATTTCTAGGAAGTTTGATTGGTTTGTAGTTGACTACTATGGACTTATAGGGATTGTTTTATCGACTGGAAAAATCAAACAGATTTTTTAAGTCATTTTTACCTTTAGTAAACAGAGGTATAAAATGAAAATCTGGAAAACCCTGATGAAATATCCACTGAGCATCCATCCTGATCACCTCTACAGAGTGATTGGTTCCTGACATTTCCTTAAGCTAGAAAATGGGGTTCCACACATTTGCAACTCCCTGGCCATAACATCTGAAAAGTCTCATAAAATGATTTGAATCTCACTTTGTGAAAACTCACTGTAAAACACATTCTACATAGCTATATGCTAATTAGAACAAAATAATAATGCAACACAAGTTCTACAAAGCTCCTCGCCAGCCAGCAGCTCATCCAACAGATGTCTGCAGATTAATTCACCGGCAAAGGTGAGGCATTTATCGGATATCACATGCATTCATTGTCAACGCATGAATGGTTGGCAACAGAGCACAGAGGAGGGGGGTAATCTTAAAATATTCAGATTTCTGACAGTAAGCAAAGAGCAGCAGACATTCCAGAATTTAACTGCAAGAACATCTGCAGAGTCACTCCAATCTGGGTGGCATCATAACCAGAGATGCCGTTTCTGCAATACCAACCTCATATAATTCCCCATGCATCCTGCATCACAGTACTTTGTATACATCCACATACAAGACCCATGCTCTATATATAAGCAGCACCATACACATTACAGGCCCAGCTACTATATATAAGCAAAACTATCAACGACAAGACCCATGCTCGAGAATAAGCAAGCACCATTTCCACATTACAAGGCCCCTGCCTATATATCAAGCAGCACCATCCAAATACAAGACCCATGCTCTATATATAAGCAGCACCATCCACATACAAGGCCCATGCCTATATACAGTGCGGCTGAAAGTATGTGAAACCCTCAAGTGGTTGTAGATGTTCTGGTTAACCATGGATTTTCTCATTCTATCATCACAGTGTTTATTCATGATAATGTCGATATATGTTCATCCAAGTGCATTGGTACTTGTTTAGTAGGTTTTGTTTAAGTAGCCAAAAACTACATGAACATGGACTTAGGTATGTGCAAAAGTAAGTGAACCCCCAGCTGCCATGGTTAAATCGCCCAGGTAAAAGACGCAGGTTGAAACACATTTGGGTGCTAATCAATCATTAAGCAGGAACCAATGAAATGAGGACACTTGGAAAATGTGTGGCCTGCACTAATAAAAGAGAGAGGGAAACCAACTGAACCCATGTCGGTCCCATACAAATCAACAATGCCCAAGAGCAAAGGGAGTATCCGGGGACACGAAGAGAAGGAGTTGGCGTAGTGACAAGCCCCATCAGTCTGGGAAAGGCATCGACCATCTCCAAAAAGATTCCAGCTCCATCCATCACGGAAAGAGTGGACAGAGAATGTACAAATGGAGGGCCTTAACATGACAAGCAACTTGCGTCTAGAAGTGGACGCCCATCAAAAATATCACCCAGAAGCACCAGAAAAATAATTTAAACCAGGGAAAGGCCAACCCACACAATCCCTCTAGAGAGTTCAGGCCTCTCTGGAGGCATCTGGACAAATGTGCATGCGTCTACAACAGACGACAAAATTGAATAGCCATGGACTTAATGAGCGGGTTGACTAGAAGGGAAGCCTCTGCTCTGCAAAAAGCCACAAACTGCCAGTTCAACTGCCAAGAGCCACTTGGACAAACCAGAGGCCTTTATGGAAGTCCCTTCTCTGGACAGACGAGTCTAAAATAGAATTATTTGGGCACAATCAAAACCGACATGTTTGGAGAAAAAATCAAAACAGTATGAGAGAAAAAAAAACCTCCTCCCAACCGTGAAGTATGGCGTGGGAAATGTGAAAGTCTGGGGTGTTTTCTGCGTGCTGGGCCCGACGACCCATATTGTCCACGGAATCATGAATTCTTCGGTTATAACAGATCTCGACCAGAATCTCTGACATCAGTCAGGGAGAGGTGAAGCTGGGACGAAGAGGGATTATGCACAAGACAAGACACACAGCATTCCAAGCAAGAGTACCAAAGGAATGGATTCAGCGAAAGGGATTCGCACTCTGGAGTGGCCCAGTCAAAGTCCGGACCTTAACCCAATTGAAATGTGTGGAGAAGACCTGAAACAGTTGGTAACATGCCAATGTCCCTCCAACGTCTCTCAATGGCTGAACGTTAGTCTGCAAGGAGAAGTGGGCAAAAAAATCCCCATAAGCAGATGGGAGGGACTGGTAGTGTACAGGAGACGGTTTAGTTGGAGTAATGGCGGCAAGGGAGGAGCCACAAGCTACAAGACAAGGGTTCACATAGATGCACATGTAAGATTTTCAGTTGTTGGGACATAAACCTCCTTTGTTACTGAAATAATGGAAAATATATCTCTTTTTGTGTGTGTGTCTACATTTGGAGAGGTGTGCTTTACAAATGGGATTTAGATGTGTCTAATAAGGTTCTTTAAATGTTTTTAGCAACACAACAGTGACCATGTTGGAGGTTCACATACTTTTCAAGCAGGCACTGTATAAGCAGACACATCAACATTAAAAGGCCCATGCTCTATATATAAGCCGCAATCCACATACAAGGCCCCATGTTCTATATAAAGCAGCACCATCCACATACAAGACCCATGCTCTATATAATAAGCAAGACACTATCCACAACAAGGGCCCATGCTTATATATAAGCAGCCAATCCACATCAGGCCATTGCTCCTATTAAAGCAGCCACCAGTCCACATAACAGGCCTATGCGCTCTATATATAAGCAGCACCATCCACATACAAGATCCATGCTCTATATATAAGCAGCACCATCCACATACAAGACCCATGCTCTATATATAAGCAGCAACATCCACATGAAAAGGCCCCATGCCACTATATATAAGCACACCATCCACATACAAGGCCCATGCTCTATATATAAAGCAGCAACATCAAAAATACAGGCCTATGCCTCTATATATAAGCAGACCACCACATACAAGGACCCATCCTATATATATAAGCACACCATCCACATACCCAAGGGGCCTATGCCTATATATAACAGCACCATCACATAAAAGGCCACTGCCACTATTAATTAGCAGACCCCATCCACATACAAAGCCCAGGCTCTATATATAAGCAGCACCTCCAACATACAAGGCCCATGCTCCTATATCCTAAGCAGCACCATCCAATACCAAGGCCTATGCTATATATATAAGGCGCCATCCAAATACAAGGCAATGCTCTATATATAAGCAGCACCATCCACCACAGGAAACCGCTATATATATACGCTAGCACCATCCCAGACCAGGCCCATGCTCTATAATAAGCAGCAACCCCCCTCCACAACAAGGACAAGTCTATATATAAGCAGGGCACACTCCACATTACAAGACCCGATGCTCTATATATAAGCAGCACCATCCACAACAAGGCCCCATGCTCATATATAAGGCAGCACACTCCACATACAAGAACCCATTGCTCTATATATACGCAGCAACATCCACATCAAGGCCTATCCTCTATATATAAAGCAGCACACTCCACATACAAGACCCATGCTCTATATATAAGCAGCACATCCACATACAAGGCCCATGCTGATAATAAGCAGCACTCCACATACAAGACCTAGTCTATATATAAGCAGCACACATCCAATACAAGGCACATGCTCTATATATAAGCAGCATCATCCACAACAAGGCCATGCTCTATATATAAGAGCACACATCCAAATTACAAGACCATGCTCTATATATAAGCAGAACCATCCACATACAAGATCCAGCTCTAATATAAGCAGCACCATCCATACAAGACCATGCCCAATATAAGCAGCACCTCCACATACAAGGCCTTATGCTCTATATATAAGCAGCACCATCCACATACAAGGCCATGCTCTATATATAAGCAGACAACATCCACATACAAGCCCATGCCATATATATAAGCAGCACCATCCACATACAAGGCCCATGCTCTATATATAAGCAGCACATCCAATACAAGGCCTATGCTCTATATATAAGCAGCACCTCCACATTACAAGCCCATGCCTTCTGATATAAGCAGCACCATCCACATACAAGGCCTATGCTCTATATATAAGCAGCACAATCCACTACAAGGCCCATGCTCTATATAAGCGCATCATCCACATTACAAGGCCCCATGCTCTATATATAAGCAGCACACTCACATACAAGACCATGCTCTATATATAAGCCAGCAGCATCCACATACAAGGATCCATGCTCTATATATAAGCGCACCATCACATTACAAAATCCATGCCCAATATATAAGCAGCACTCATCCACATACAAGGCCACATGCTCTATATATAAGCAGCAACATCCACCATACAAAGCCATGCTCTATATATAAGCAGCACCATCCACATACAAGGCCCAGCCTCTATATATAAAGCGACACTCACATACAAGACCCATGCTCTATATATAAGCAGCACCATCACATACAAGGCCCATGTCTATATATAAGCAGCACCATCCATACACAGGCCCATGCTCTATATATAAGCAGCACCATCCACATACAAGGGCCCTAGTGCTATAATAAGCAGCACCACTCCACATACAAGGCACATGGACTCTATATTAAGCAGCACCATCCACATACAAAGCCCCTGCTCTATATATAGCAGAACCATCCACATACAAGACCCATGCTTCTATATATAAGCAGCACCATCCACATACAAGACCAGCTCTATATATAAGCAGCCCATCCAATACAAGGCTATGTCTATATATAAGCGCACCATCCACAACCAAGGCCCATGCTCTTATATAGAAGCAGCACCATCCACATACAAAAGCCCATGGCTCATATATAGCAGCACCATCCACATACAAGGCCCATTCTCTATATATAAGCAGAACACTCCAAATACAAGACCCATGCTCTATAATAAGCTAGCCATCAATCACAAAGGCCCATGCTCTATATATAAGCAGCACCATCACACATACAAGGCCCATGCTCTATATATAAGCCAGACACCATCCACATACAAAAGCCCATGCTCTAATATTAAGCAGCACCATCCACATACACAGGCCCCTGCTCTATATAAAGCAGCACCCATCCACCATACAAAGCCACATGCTCTATATATAAGCAGCCCACCATCCACATACAGGGCCATGCTCTATATATAAGCAAACCATCACACATACAAGAACCATGCTCTTATATAAGCAGCACACTCCACATACAAGACCCATGCTCTATATATAAGAGCACCATCCACATACAAAAGTTCAACACTCCTTTTAACACTTTTAAACCCCCACACTGAGACATCAGTCATGTGACAACTGTCAGCAGTTTCAAAAACAAGCACTAAAACAGTTTGCTGAATTTGGCTGAAGTGGATCTTCCTACTGTTGATGTAGATGAACATGAAAGAGATCAGCTTGATGTAAATAATCTTCTCGCTGTGTGCTAATGACTTGTAAAGCTTATTTCTGCACATAGTATGTGTGATGATAAATCTTTTCTTCGCCTCTAAATAGTAACTTCCAGGAAGTTATTTTCTGGTGGCCAGGCCACGTGTTTAGGGCTCTTATGTTCGAGGTGACTTCACTGGCCATATCATGCTTCTGTATATCAAATAAAAGTGGATTCTTGTAAAATGAGCAAAGTCTAGTGTCTGCCAGAAAACGCACTCCATGAATCATACAATTCACAGATCATCCCAATGCTGCCAACCATCTCTGAACAGGGAGTAGGAAGGCCGCTAGGACGTGGGAACGATGGCAATTAGCACGTGCATGTTTGCACACAGATTCTGTTTATGTCGCCTCATTAGCGGCTCATTTACTTTGCCAGCAGTTGCCAGGCAAGTGCTCCATGTTGTATGATCAACAAAAACGTCAAGGCTTACGCTCCACTACTAAGGATGTGCCACATTAACGGATCCAATAAATGCAACTCATGCGTTAGGGATGCATCTGGGATGCGTTTGTGACGTACACATTTTTTTTTTGTGTTTATGTTTTACCATGAACGGATTGATCAATGCAACGACCAACACATACCATTGCGTTTCCACTGACTCAATACATTTTTTATGGTTTGATTTTAACGCAAGCTGACGGTTCACACCAACAGATATGTAGACACATTCATTCACTTTCAATGGATGCATCAACATCTCTGCATTTGACATACATCAAACACAGGGTTTTAACACATAGTGGAGCCTAAGCCTTAGGCTATGCTTCTTCATCTGTCTGGACCCCCTTCGCTAAGCATACAGCGGTCCCGACAGAGCACATACACTTACCTGCTCGGTGGATGTTGTGTTCTCACAGCACTAAGCCGGGGCTGAGGGTAGTGGAGTACATGAACCTCTGCATCGGCTGAGCAGGCAAAGTCTATGGGCTCCGTCTGGATCCCCGCCAAGCAATGCACTTAGCGGAGGGGGTCCCGATGGATGTGGAAACAAGCCCTAAATCCAATAGCAGACCATGGCCAAATACTTCACAGTAGCCACAGCAACTTTAATATAGTTCAAGTATCTCTATCTGGCTCTATAAAGACTCCTAGTGATGGCGCTGGGATCATGTGCGTACCTCAGGGACTGTCTGTAAAACCTATGGAAGGAATTCTAGGATTTTATAAATGTGTATATAGTTTAGCCCCCTCTTATTTTCTTATCTTTAAATTACAGGAGCAGTAATGGGAACATTTAATCATGACATTTTCAGAACATACTAATTGGCTGTATAATGATTTATAATATGCAGAAATAGGATAATAAGGCCAATAATACAAATGTATAGTCGTGTGCTAATATAAGTCTGAATTGTGCAGCTTAATTGCTTATACGGTTTCTAGGCAATTGTGGATAATTTGGATCAGCCACACAAAGTGTTCTCTTCATGGCTCTCAAGTCTGCAATACTTCCACACAACTATGAACTTCAAAGTTACATGCAGGTTTCATTTCAATACTTTCTTTTTTTTAATTGATACTCACTAAAAATGAAGTAACTGATTTTCAGTAACTTAGTTATTCAGTAGCTTAGTTATTTTGAGTAACTTAACAGAACTAAGAAGAACACACAGACTGAATATTATATTACCAATGGAAAAATAGGTACCGGTAATATATATGATCTTCTGTACTTTAGTAACCCAGAATACACCATCGCAGTACTATGTGTACCATTATTGTTTGGCCAATTCATACAAGCTGGGCCACAGCCGAGTTAAGAAGGTATGTTCACTGTTCCTTAGGTCATAAGTAGTACTACGCATGACCTAGGAAGGTATGTTATTCTCCTGCATCAAAAGCATGGCCCTACTGTAGAATTGATAATTGTATAGTTGATATTATGTGTTAGTGTTAATGTTAAGTGATATCACAGGATACATGTAGTAACACCATTGAATAAGACTCATTGACAATAAATATACACTATTTGTTAGATTCTATAACTTCATTGTTTTTTTCCATTAGGTTTTATGACCTATCTGGGTCCAATTAGCTGGATTTGTTTAATGATTTTATTTGGGATGTTGGCATAGTTAAATCTTTCTATAAATAAAACATATTGTAAGTGGAAGGGTTGACCAACACAAGTCATGGGTGGCCACATACAGGCCATCTTCGGACTGTTTGTAAACCACACGTTAGGGCTTGTTTACACAGGCAGATGTTAACCACCTGTAACGATCTGTGGTCAGACTCAGAGTCCAGTAGCTGAAGAAAGACACCAGAGCGTCCCTGGGTTCGGATCCTGACAGTAACTTCCTCCTTCCAAGACAGCCTCTGGATGTCTGAGGGCCTGGTTTGTGCAGAAACCTGCGGTGGAACTCCCTTGTCAGTCTTGGGGCGTGCACATTTTCTTTAGGTTCCCAAGAATTTTCTTTCTGACCATATCCTTGCCATTGAACAAGATATTGCAATTTGTTCCTGTAAATCCTAGAGTCAAGAATATTTTCAACAATGTATTCCACTTCACCTTGTACATCAACAGGAGGAGGTGGAAGCAGGACTCTCTCAGGGAAGGGATTCCCTGAAACCGCTTAAGCAACGAGACATGAAAAACAGGATGAATCATACTGCTAGGGAGCTAAAGGCAGAATGTTACCGGATTGACCTGAGCGGCAATTGAGAAGGGTCCCAAAAATTACGTCCCAATTTGGAGGAAGGAACATGTGGCTTAAGGTGCCGGGTAGACAGCCAGACCTTGTCACCTACTTGAAAGGTAGGGGCTGCTCTGTGGTGTTTATCAGCTGCCTTTTTGTAACGTTCCTGAGCTTCCCGTAAAGTTTCAACTTCTCCTGGGTTTCACATAGGGCCGTCAATTGGGTGGTCAACACAGGCATAGGGGTTGAGACTGGCAGGTCAGGGATAAAAACCGGATGATAACCAGAGTTTAAGAAAAATGGGGTCTGGGTAGTGGAGCTATGCTTGGAATTGTTATATGCAAATATGGCAGTTGGGAGAAAGTCCACCCAATCATCTTGCAGGTAACTGACAAAATAGCAAAGGTATTGCTTCAGAGTCTGATTGGTTCTCTCCGTCTGTCCATTGGATTGGGGATGAAAAGCAGATGACAAGTTGATAGAGACACCAAGGGCTGTGCAGAAGCTTTTCCAAAATTTAGATGTGAACTGCACCCCTCGGTCAGACATCACATCATCTGGCTGGGATAAAATGAGCCATCTTCGTAAGACGATCTACCACAACTAGGATAGTAGACATACTGTTAGAAGGGGGAAGATCTACCACAAAGTCCATAGAAACTGACCCCAAAGGTCGTGATGCAACTGGGAGAGGCTGTAATAATCCGAGAGGAGAAGATCGGGGAGTCTTGTTTCTGGCACAGGGTAGACAAGAAGCAACAAATTTCTTCACATCTTGTAACTTGGCCAACAAAAACATTGGGATAAAAGATCTTCGGTCTTCGTGGCCCCAAAATTCCCCGCAAGTTTGGAGTCGTGTACCAGTCTAAGAACTTCAACTCTGGCGCATTCTGGGACATATATGCAATTGGAGTCCAGAAACCATTCCGGAAAGATAGGCTAACATCTGTGGGAGGATGATCAAGGAGCGGGTCATTGTTGTACTCATCTTTAAGAAGAGCTAGAAACTCCTTGGATGTAGTGGCCCCCAGGAAGTTCTTTTGAGGTAAGATGGTACAGTCTGGCTTGTGTTCTTCAAGGGGATAGGACAAGGTCCTAGATAGGGCATCAGCCTTGCCGTTCCTTGATCCAGGTCTGTAGGATATCACAACGTTGAACCTGGAGAATAACAAAGTCCATCGTGCTTGTCGAGCTGACAGCTTTTTGGCAGAACGGAGGAATTCTAAATTCTTGTGATCAGTTCCTACAGTCACAGGATGATAAGCCCCTTCCAGGAGGTGTCTCCATTCAGAAAAGGCATTTTTAATAGCCAGCAATTCTTTATTTCCAACATCGTAATTCTTTTCAGCAGCAGACATTAGACAGGAATAATAGGCACAAGGATGAAGCAGCATCTTATCTCCAGTCCTCTGAGAAAGAATTGCTCCCACAGCGTAGTCTGAGGCATCTACCTCCACGATAAAAGGTAGAGTGGGATCCTGATGTACCAGGATGGGTGCAGAGGTAAAGAAAGTCTTTAATTTGGAGAATGCAACCTGTGCCTCCAGTGACCAGAAGAAGGATTCGTCTTTCTTTGTCAGCTGTGTGATTGGTGCAATGACTTTAGAAAAATCTCTTATAAATCTCCTGTAAAAGTTTGCAAACCCAACAAATCTTTGGTGTTAGTTGGAGTGGACCATTCTACTACAGCTTTAAGGGTCCATACTTAGTCTTTCTGGGGTAATGAAGTAGCCCAAAAACTGGATTTGGGTTTGTTCAAACTCACATTTCTCCAATTTGATGTACAGACGATTGTTTCTCAGTCGTTGCAACACGGTGAACACGTTTGCGATGTTTCTCTAGATCCTCTGAAAAGATAAGCATATCATCCAAGTAAGCGACAACAAAAACGTCCAACAAATCTCTTAAGACATCATTAATGAAATGCTGTAAGGTAGCAGGAGCGTTGCACAGGCCAAAGGGCATGACCAGGTACTCATAGTGCCCATATCTGGTTCTGAAGGCGGTCTTCCATTCATCACCCTCGCGGACACGGATGAGGTTGTAGGCGCCTCTTAAGTCCAATTTAGTGAATACTTTAGCTGATCGAAGTCTTTCAAGCAGCTCAGGGATTTAAGGGAGCGGATAGTGATTTTTAACCGTGATCTTGTTCAGTTCCCTGTAGTCAATGCATGGCTGCAGGCTAGGATCCTTCTTTTCAACACAGAACAGAGCTGCCCCTGCTGGAGATGTTGAGGGTCTGATGAAAACTATTTGTAAATGGTCATCGAGAACCTTCAATTCTGGTTCAAAAAGAGAATGAATGCGACTAAATGGTATCTCTGCCCCTGGTAGCAACTCTATTGGACAGTCATATAAATGATGTGGAGGCAATTGATCAGCATTCTTTATCACAGACATCTAGATATTGAGCTTATTGTGATGGCAGGTTGGTGTACTGCAGAGGAGCAGCTTTCTCTACTTGTGCTTCCTGGGTGAAGGACTGACTCTGTCGACAATGTGTTTTGCAAAAGTCTAAAGTGAATGTTATAGTGCATGACCCCCAATTGATAAAGGGGTTGTGTGCAGCAAACCAAGGAATGCCCAGAATGACAGAAAACTTTGGAGAAGCGATCAACTGAAAACTGAAGCCACAGCAGACTCCATGTGTAGGCCACATTATTCTGTAACGATCTGTGGTCAGGCTCGGAGTCCAGTTGCTGAAACAGCGACTCAAAGTAATGGCAGGATCAACAGGTAGCGAGAGGCAGCAAGCAGGAGCGTGGTCAAAACAAGCGTAGGTCGAAAGCCGGTGGTTTTGAGTCACAAGGAAGCAAGATGAAGAGTAGTCGGGTTGTCAAAGCAAGGGTCGGTACACGAAGATGATAAAGGCACGAGCAGGAATAAACAAGAAGCAAGACACTGGCTGGAAGCATAATAATCTGGCATTGATTCTCAGTTGGGACCTGGCTTTTATAGTCCATGGGAGGGGCCAAGGGTTCACGAGAACTAGGTAACAAGTGTCTTTGTACAAGGTTTTGGACAAGGTACTGAACAAACATTCCAGTGGCTCAAGGGATAGAGCTGCAGCCAGACACCGAAGCGTCCCTGGGTTCGGATCCTGATACCACCTGGCAAAGGAGAAATAAGCACAACCGACCTGTCAAAGGGTCCTTATAAAAAGGACTCGTGACAGGTTGTTTTCTGTGCGGGAGTGCCTGGTAGTTTCTTGGGCTGCGGCAGCCTGGAAAATGACAGTGTATATGTAGCTTTACTTCATTAGCTTTAATCTGTTAAAGAAAGAATAAGAATGTGTTCAGATCTGGCCCTAAGTTCTGCAGTTTGACACCCCTGATATATGGAATACCACATGCTTCATAAACGCAATCTTTCCATCAACACACCCTGTTAACTATGACCAGATTTACAACCATACATACAAGACAAAATAAATCACATGAATCTTACATCAAAGCAAACCCCTTAATATTAGCAATGGTATTGAAAGTTTGTAAAATTTTGACTATTTGTTTTGGGATTTGTCCTACAGATGGTATCATCACCAAACGAGCTAGAGATGCAAGAACAGAATTGCGTTAATACACAACAAAGCATGGAGCTTAAATTTTAACTTGACTTTTCAACTTAACTTATACAAAAGTACCATATTTTTCGGACCAAAGATACACTCTCCCCCAATTGCCTTAGCTCTCTTGGCAAAAAGATTAGCCGGGAAGGTGGAGGAGTGGTCAGATGGGAGTTACACCCATGGGCGATCTTTTAATCTATACTGCATTGTTTTTATCAGTGGAGCACTGCTGATCTAAGCAATGAAGAACACAGAGATAAATGAAAGAGCTGCCAGCTGACATCTCTCCCAACTATCTCTGCCTGTGTGTGACTCACGCTGCAGCTTTCACACAAACACAGACAGAGCCGGGCACTTGTTGTGCATGTGTTCAAATTGCAGCTCTGGACACAGCTAAACCCTTCACCACCTCTTCCCCCATGTGTGAGAAAGAAGACGTGATGTGCCGTGAAGTGCTCACTAGAGGCATCTTGTGGCTGCAATTTGGAATGTCAAGCATAGGCTGCATAACAGTGATTAAATTCCAAACAAGCTACATAGCATAATTGGAAACATCTAAAACAAGCCACATAAATACCAAGTGCCAGCTACTTAAGAACCAAAGTATCTGAAATCCTACACAACAACAAAATGTATTTCCAGAGCAGGCCACCTAGGAACATGAAAAATATCTACTGCTGCATAAGATAAAGGAAATATCCAACGCAAGCCACAGAAACACTGCAAACATCCAGAGTAAGATACAGAAAAGAGCATGGAAAATATCAGGTATTGGTCACATATGAACAATACAATGTGCCAGAATGTCACCTGAAACATGGAAAATATTTAACACAGGTAACAGGTGAAAACGTGGGAAATACTTAGTGCAGTACATGTGAACATGGTAAACTATCTCGCATGGAATAAATATTGATAATGCATAAAGGTAAATGGGAAATCTATAACTTGATCAGAATAAATTATAGGGTATAGAACATATAAAATATTCTGTATAAGACATTCTTCTCACCTTAGCCTTCCCAGTGCTCTGCAGTATATGGACCAGCGCAGAGGCCATTTCCTCCTTGTTTTTCACACTGAGGACCCCCTCCAGGGTAGAGCACAAGTTCATGTAGTTATTAGTGATGTATTCAGCAAACTCTTTGTACATCTCCATGGGAAGAATGTTAATGCTCTGGTAGCGGCTCTTGATTCGAATCATTGGGCCAGCAGATTTACCTTTGCTGGTATTGGTAGAAACCACAGGGTACCATTTCTCTACAAATTGACGCCCTGTTACTGCGGCAATGGGAATGTTGACCAGCCCCATGTAGTTGTTCTTATCTTTCTTTTTCTTCTTTTCGGTCTCCTTGTACAGATGCACTGTGATACTTTTTAGCCCTGGCAGGTTGTTAAACTCAAAATGCTCCCCCCAGAAGACATTGTCCGTTTTCAGCTTGCA
Source organism: Ptychadena robeensis (assembly GCA_036250615.1). NCBI lineage: Eukaryota > Metazoa > Chordata > Amphibia > Anura > Ptychadenidae > Ptychadena > Ptychadena robeensis. The sequence goes on from CM070040.1 coordinate 42,743,127, forward strand.
AGTAGTTCGTGCATAAAGGACATCATCCAAAAACAGCTCACACAGGTATTTCTTCTTGGCAGGAAGGTCCTTGGCTTCAATAATCCACAATCTCAGCATATTCTCCACTCGTCGGGTATTGTCCTACAAAGTGATATGTAAAATTACGGGTGCTTTAACTGCCACTGAATATGGTACATACAGATCAGTTCAGTGCAGATAAATGTAACATATCTAAACCATCATGGCTGCCAATTTGCTTTTAATCCCATAAACCTCTTACTAGACCCTCAGTGCTGTGTGATCACAAGATTGGGGGTTAAGCCAAACCATTATAGCCACCACTTCTATATTTTATGTCTATAATTAGATTTTTTAACATATCGAGCTATGTGGCTACATAATAATCCCACAGCAGGTTAAAGATGCACCATACTACAGTTGCAAGAAAAAGCATGTGAACCGTTTGGGATTGCATGAATTGGTCATAAAATGTGCTCTGATCTTCATCAGTCACACCAATAGAAAAGCACAGTCTGCTTAAAATAATACTACACAAACATTATGTTTTCATAGAAACTAAGCTGAATATTTGAACATTCATAGCACGGAAACTATTAATAGTATAATTAATAGTATATTCATGAATAAAAGTCCAGCTATTAAATATTGCTTCCCAATGAGCACAAAGCACTACTCTGCTGCATACATACTTTCACTTCTATTTTGAACACATCTTTGAAACCCTGCATGGTAGAACCCTGAAATTTTGGGGGTTACCATTTAACCCCTGAGACTACATCCATACAAATTTCAGGTCCCTGAGCACAATTCTTCCTACTAAAAAGCCCCCTATCATATATTGCTTGGATTGTCAAATTTTTTAGATTGCCAAGTTTTTTCCGTTTTTATTGGTAAACGCATTCAATTTCTGTCACTTGGATAACCGCAGGGAAACATTAATAGCGATAAAAGGTTGCAGATAGTGGTGTCACGTTGTAAATTACTGATCCAAAAAGGGTGTTGGAGCATCTGGGGGGGTGAAAGTCAGGGAGTAGGCATATGTAAAGCCCTAGCTCAATGTCTGCTAAAATCCCTGTTATGAACACAGAGATTT
>CM070040.1:42745584-42793772 GCA_036250615.1 Ptychadena robeensis
TGGATTTGGGGGGCACACAGGTAGGCTGAGGTTGTAAAATATCTTATTACCTCCTCTTCTCCTTACCTCTTATTACCTCCTGGGCTGCCAGTCCCAGCAATGTCTCCTCTACACTTCCTCCACAATCACTTCACAGATAACACTTTCGTGTCAGGAAAGGTTCTCATTCATCCAGATCATGGTATATGGAGGATGAGGACAGACATGAATGGGTTACTGGGTGTAATATAAAATATCTTATTACTCCTCTGCTGCCAGTCCCAGCAATGTCTCCACTACACTTCCCCCACCATCACCTCACAGATGACACTCCGAGACAGAGAAGGGGAGAGCACACAGACACAGGACTGCACGCTGTGATAGTGACGTCACAGAGGCAGAACGATGCATTATGGGGCCCCACTCACAGCTGATGTTTCCCGGCAGTCTTAGCTCTCAGCTCTAACAAGCGACCTCGGCGCCGCGGCTCAACGTCACAGCATGGGTTGTGCTACCTCGGAAAAACTGTCTTTCCTGCTGTAAGATTTATTTTTTTTTCTTTTTGGACAGTGATTGCCCTATCTATTGGCAGCCTGATGCCGATAGTGCAAAGTGACCTACAATGTGGTAGGTCCGCTTTAAGTGCAGTGTTTATGTGCCATTAAGTCAAAAGCTCCTAAAAAGCAACGGAATGCTTTTACCATGGATGTCTATACATGCATCTGTGTCCCATGTGCCCACTGAATATCAATGGAGGCTTTGCTAACAAGTTCAAATTCGCCGCGCAGCGAACACAGAAATTTTATGCAGCGAGGTCTAGTCCTTAAGTGAAATGCGGACACAAACCTCACCTTATTGGGGTGAACAGCACGACGTAGGTTTTCCATCCATTTGTCACGTTCAGCTGCCGAGCGACATGAGAAACATTTACTTCCAGAGGATGCTGTAACCTGCCAAGAAAGAAAAATAATCATTTACAAACACAAACAAGAATCCTATTATTAGATTGTAAGCCCGTCCGGGCAGGGTCCTGTACCCCTCCTGTGTCATTACCTGTAACTGTGTGTTATTGTGTGTTGTATCTCCTCTCTAATGTATTGTACAGCGCTGCGTAATATGCTGGCGCTATATAAATAAATGTTAATAATAATAATAATAACTTCATATGAAACCAACACTGATCATTCAACTAAACAACATTCTTCAGTTTTTCTCAACTAACCCTACTATATGGGAATAGGATCACCCACACAAATGTCATGATCTCCTCGTCTGCTCCTCTCAGATGTCTCTCTGTCCTGTCACCTTGACATTACACAGGAACATTTTTATGATAAAGCAAGTGACACGTGGTCCCCTTCTCTCTCCGCCTGTAGATGTGGCTTGTATTTGGTTCATTTGAGGAACCATCACAAAAGCAGTGACCTGGACATTACTTGCCTCATATATTTCAGTCTGCAGTGCAGTGATTTATACAACTCCCAAAAGAAGGGGAAATGCTGCAGTTAACAACCACTAGACAGCAATTGGTAGTGAGCTTGGTTCCCAACCATTTCGCCAAGCCAGCAGGAAGGTCCATTCTCTTCATTGTTGGCAAAAAGGTAAATATGCTACATTTTATATTGTAGAAAAGCTACAATCATTTTAAGGAGCATTAATAAGATTGATCAGTACAATATGGACACTTTTCTACAGTAAGGTCTACACTATGCCACCCCGGTTTACAGGCTGTTTTCAGGGAGTATAGGGCACGGTATTCGCCATGTTGGTAATACATCACCCTGTTCTGACTATTGGCGTGTGTGTCCATGATTCAAAAAACAAATCGATTTAAATGGCTCAAAAACCTACAAAAACTTGTATGAGCCACAGAAATTGTCCAACCTGATCAGTCAAGCCTTATTAGATTTAACATTACTTCATGTCTATTGAATTCAGAGGAAAGGAAACATTTTAAAACATTCCAATGAAACGATTTTACTGCTTGACTGCACAGAAATATTTAGTCTAGATGTGTCTTGACATCTTTAATTGTAAATTTCTGTGAGTAACCAATTTGAAAATTTATATCCAACACCGAAAGGCTGGTTGGACCAGTAAGGGAAGTCAACCCACCTCAAAGCAATAGTCTTGGCCCAGGATGCTGCTATGGACCGGCTTAATGACCACTTCTTCCTCCATGCTGAGATCAAGAGCTTCAACCGCGCTGCTGGGACTAAGCAAAGATTCGTGTGAGCGCGATTCCTTCAGTCTCGGCATTAGATGTGACCTGCGGAGAGACAAGACACAGATAAGGCTCTTGTAAATCCACCTACCCCATCCTCACATTGCAAGTCCCACGGATAATTGTAAGGTTGTGACTCCACCTGCTCAGCGGAAACATTCTCATAACGCCAACAATAGAGAAAAACTAGAAGCTTTTCAGGAACAATTAGTAGCATTAGTGAATTCTTTTGATGAAGTTTATGAGATCATTATTTCTTGTAACCTAAGAGCATTACTGATGTCACTCTGTGACTCATGTATGTAGAGCTGTCTATGATCTTGTCTCCAATCACCAATAAAACTTTCCTTAGCTGCACTACAATCAATACAAATAAAAAGAATAGTAAACATTAATAACCTAATGTAATAATAAGAGGGAGACCTCTGAATGGCAAGGCTGCACAGAGCTGCTTATTTGGTAAAGCAGCAGAAGACCTTCCTCTAGCCCAGGAGTGAACAAACTAAGGCCCGGGGGCTGGAATTCGGCTCGTTTCGTTTTCTCTTACTGTACTTTGTGACATTGTTGAAAAGATGCTCCCCTTTGTTTGTTCTCTGTAATGAGTGCACATAATGGCTAAAGGAGTCCAAATGTTGCCTTGGGGATGATACAGTGCCGTGATCATGACACAAGGCCTGGGCGACAACAGACAGTCTCTAGGAATTGTCTCTGCTCATTGCATTTGCATTTCTTTGTAAGTGCAGGAAATGTAAAAAAATAACAACATCCCTGTCACACATCACAGCCATCATAAGTGATGGCAGAGATTAATGCAATTGGCACACATATGGGGGGGTCAGCCATTACAGGTTCTTGTTACGGCCAGTCTATCGAACTTAAGGAGCCAATGTGACCCACGAGTCAAAAAGTTTGCCCACCCCTGGAATACATATTTGGTGTGTGCTGCTGCTTTATGCACACAACATTTTTACAAATAGAAGATAAAATTATGCACCAATTCCCAGAATACATCTGTCTGCTGTTGATATGAACCCAGAAGACTGGTGCAGTGATTGGTGACTTTCAAACCTCTTTATCATTACATATGACAGAAGAAGGTGGATTGTATTTTATTATTATGCCGGCTGCCATCTTGTCTGCTGGGAAATGGCTCCATTGATCGATTGTTGTGACATTTCCTTGGAGCAGACCACTGTTTCCCATTGTGTGCACCATTTATAATTGTTTTGCTTTGCGTCAGATCTGTTGCTGCACTTTGCCTGGCAGGAGGTTCGCGGGCCTCACCGTCCACACCTAGGGACATGTCATCTACTTGACCTGCCGATAACCTTGGCAGGAAAACAAAGATCAACAAATAGAAAATAACCCAATTTGTTGCCGACATAAATTTGAGACTTTGTTCTTTGCTGAAAAACATTAAAACTTCATCCCGGCGAATGTTTTGGGAAAACAAGTAAAATGACGGTGGCCTTTAGCCATGCGGCAAATATCTATTTTCTGCCTCACTTTTTATCACTGTACATTGTGAATAAACACTTAACGGAAATATTTACAGCCTGGAACCAATCTTCTTCCTGAGTAAGTCGCTTTCAGAGGAAAATACATACAATGCCCAATAGGGCAATATATTTTAGACAACGAATGCTGCAACCTGGCATTAACCTTTACAAATGGCAGCTAGGTCCCTGCAGAGCACTTTTCGTATTAGGCGGAGACTATGGCAGATATACCAAGAAAACATACAAGATGAAACCATATTTTGAAAATGATTTGGACACTGCCAGCAGCGGGAGGTTAAGTGCTTGTAAAACAGTAAACAGAATATGAATGTTACAGTAAACCAGAACAAATAGTCAAATGTAATAAAAAGACCTGTATACACTCCGCTGCACCACATATATTGATAGGATGTAACACACTTATTTGGTACTTATCCCGCACGCATTGTAAGGAGCTTTGCTGTACTGAAATGTAATGAGAGAGATACAAACATAACATGAATCAAAATAAATCACCCCTACAAGCAGTGTAAGGAGTTCTGCTATATCATGTAATGAGGAAAGAGTTGACATATACCATTAAAACCACTGACAGGGGAAAAACATCACTTAGCACTTATTCCTCACCAAGTGAACAGTCCATTGTTAAGGCGATGTGTTAGAAGCAGAACAAATTGACAAGTGAAAGGTTTTGAGAGAATCTGACTAAAGGCAAACTGTGATGGCTAGTTGAGTAGATCCTTTTCTTGACCACCAACCAAATCTAACAGATGGAGATACAAAAATCTATAAAGGGACTCATAACCAAGGCAGGAGCCCCGACTAGAAACTGGTAACCTTTGACCTGCTCCTACAACAGTTTGAAGAGTCCTTTGCTGTTGTTAGCCGGAGAATGTCAAAGTCAGCAGGCATTGTTGATAAACACTCAAAGGTCACCTTGGCTGGCAGGTTTAACTGTCTCTGCCATGTTTTTTTCAGGCCCCATAAAGTCTGCCAATAATAGACATGAAAAATTCTGATCAAACAGCTCTGCACTGTGTCACCATCCGGTGAACTATGACCCCTGACTAGTTTTGTCTTGCAAATCCCAAAAGTGACATTCCCAGACAGGTTTCCCAACTCTGTGTCTGCTCGCCTGCATGCCCTTGTTGTGTTTTAGTGACATTTTCTACAATATAAAATGTATACAAATATAGAAGATAGAAGAGCCCAGTTTGACACCAGCAGGGATTACATATATGTCTACAATAAAAAGTTTCTGAAAAAATGGGAGCTCTTATCATGCCTACAGGCTTGTAGATTAAAATATGTGGATCACTGCTGCCCCAGGTTGGATGCATAAAAGTTTTTTTGGGTGAAGGTTCTGAAAAAAGATTGTATTTCAACAATGGGGCCATGGTCTACAGCAGAGTGACGACAGGCAATATTGATAATGTTTGGCTCAACTTCCACACATCAGGTGTACTTTAAATGCAATGTAAAGCACGGGCAGCACTGTGGCTCAGGTGGTTAGCACTCTGACCATGCAGCGCTAGAGTCCCGGCATTGGGCACTATCTGCAAGGAGTTTGTATGTTCTACCCGTGTCCTCCGGGTACTCAGGTTTCCTCCCACACTCCAAAGACATGCAGCAGGTTAATTGGCTTCCCCAAATGAAGATTCTCCTATGTTGGTTACATGTGACCTATGACTGTGTTAGTTTCATATACATGACTATGGTATTACGAGCTCCTCTGAGAGACAGCTAGTGATATGACTATATATGCTCTGTACAGCGCTGCATAATATGTCGGCGCTATATAAATACAAGATAATAATAATAATGTATGAATGGAGATTGTGTCCCATTTACTTCATATACTTTGTGTTGCCTGTAATGCTACCTCGAAATCACAGGATGAAAAATGTACACAACCGCTGCTGTATCACCATCATTATGCCAAATAAATTGCAGAAATAAATGATACAACCAGCGCTCTTCATCTGAGGATGAATAAGCAGCCACAGGTCCTAGACATTAAATATGTTCCTAACTATAAGGCACGAAGCCCATCAATAGTCAGCATTTTCTTTTCATTGATGATATACAGTTTTGAAGCAATAATATATTCTTCTCAGGAAACAGTGGAAGTAATAAAGTCTTGTTTTCAGAGTCAGATTTTTCTTGCAGGATTGGGTGAAGGTAATTAGCAGCCGCTGGCGTTACAGTTCTGAGCAGCGCCATTTGTCATGCAGAGACGGCCCGCTGTCAGCAGCTTAAACTTGTTCAGCATTCAGGCAGAGGATGTCGTGCTCCTGTACAGCACAGCTGACACTCTGCCGATAAGAGACATCATTTCTGGTAGTGCACACGGCAGGTCACCCTGACAAACACCTCCAACATATGTTCACTACATGGACGCTGAATCAGAAGAGAAACGACAAGAGGCCTTTCAGGAAATCCTTATAAAAGGCTTGTACACAAAACAGGCAGGCGTGCACATGCTGAATTTAAATTGGAGAAGAATTAAGCCCAGGAAGGTTTGCACATGAGAAAGGTGATTTTCTAACAAGGTACAACTTAATTAGATTTAAAAACTTCCTACCTAAACACAGACATAGTGGCTGTAAATTTATTTTTTATTTTTTTTAAACGAAGCTGCCAAGCTTTCAGAGAACTGGTGTGACAGAACCAGATTCCAAAAGGTATGCAAGATCTTGGGCAACAGAAAAAGTTGGTAAGTAACAACAAGGACAGAGGCGCACAACTTAGTACAACAAATGGTTAAAAAGTGTGGAATTGGATAAGATAAAACAAAATTAAACAAAACAGATACTCGCATTAAAATAAGTTTACAAGGATGGATCTCTCAGGGCCGTGTGCTTTCCAGGAAAACCTCACTTCCTTGGTTGGGGATGAGATCACTACCTGCTTACAGATGCTGGGGGGGGGGGGGGGGGGGGGGGGGGGGGGGGGGGGCTCAACAGGAACAATGGGACGCGTTTCAAGCGGTTGCTCTTTTTTAACAGAAAAAGTTGGGGTGAGTGTGGGAAGTTAAATGTAGAGCAGAGATCATAATGAGGGCCAGGATAAGTGATGGCAAACAATGACTGGGGTGAAAATGGGCAACAGTGGGAGCTGGGGTGGGTAAGGTCAAGGGCGAGCGCTGGGGTAAGTCAGGAATTGCTAAATTGACTTTTAAATTTAGTTAAATCGGATGTACACTCAAAATCTAAAATATATATGGAAAAATAAAAGTTTTACTTACCACTGAGCTGGTAGTGGTGCAGCGCTTCACAAACCTTTAAAAAATATACTTACCTGCTGTTGCCTGGAATCATATGAAAGATTTCATGTTTATTCACCAGGCTTTTGGGGGTTAACACAGGGTGCAATATCGTGAATGGCCACTGTGGGCATTTATAATGGTTTTCTATGGGAAAATATGTCTTATTAATTTTAATGCAGGGCTAAATTACTCCTTACAGGTAAATTTATTATGCCATCCTCCCCATTATCAGCACTTCTACCACTGGAAATGTATCATTACATGAATGGCACTAGGTCTGTTTTAAGCTGCTAAAGAGGAGAAAGTGAGAGATCTGTGGTGACCAGTGGTGCTGATATATGTAACGGACCTCAAAAGTGAGAGTTTTACTGGCCATTGTTAAAGTGGACCTACCACCAGAAATCTATGTTTTTATGAATTGCACTAGAAGTGACAATAATAGGGAGGAATGCAGTAAAAAAAAAACCTCAAAAATGTTCCTGAAATGAGCAATTTAATAAGATACCACACAGCTCCTCTCACAACCTGGTTCGTGGAAGCCAACACATGAAACACATGGGGTGCAATATCGCAAATGGCTACTGGGGGGCGTTCAGTGATCTTCTATGGGAATTTTCAAAGCAGATCACTGAGAATTTAAAGCTTCCTGTGACGTCCTGTCTGATTTCTGCCTACAATAAACCAGGAAGTGAGGAGAGCTGCCGGATTATATTCTTTACTTGCTCATTACAGGTAAGTTTTTGGGTTTATTCACTGCATTCCTCCCTATTATTGGCACTTCTAGTGCCATTCATGAAAACATAGATTCCTGGTGGTAGGTCCACTTTAAACAGCTATTTGTGATGCTTGGCCAACACAGCTTAATGGAATGTCAGATTTCAGATCAAACTTCAGGGTTCATCTCATGTTTCTTAATGCCAGTACAGCTAAAATGTAAAAGTTGACAGGTGAATCACCGCTTGTAAATATGAAGAGTGTCAGAGTAGGACGGGAATATGCCAGTAGTCACATATTACAGTCACGTATTTCAGCGAAACAGCCACCATTTGTGCACATTGGGGATGTTAATCCCATTTTGCAGCAGCTCGGTGAATGGTGTGTGGAAAACAGTCCTGCTGCTGATAGGGCTAAATGTTTAAGGAATTTATAAATGGCCTTTAAACGTCTGGGGATCGGCGGGATGAAAAGCGAGCGCTTAGCCAGCTGCAGCATTTGCATGAAAATCAGAAAGAAGAGACCACTGGAAGGATTATGGTGGATTTCTCTCATCTGATCTCTCTCCTCCGGAGGTTCTTGTCAACCTATACTTTATTTTCCAGAGTGGCAACTCGGCTTCTGAGCAAACGAATCCAACTTAAATAGGTAAAATAGCGCTGTCCATCTTCCAATCCCAGCAGAACATTGCTGGCTGCATGGAAATGGTTCATGTCAGTGCACACAATGCTTAAACTAAACTAGAAACTTATGAGAATCTATGGTGCTTTTCTGCATATTCCTGTCCAGGTGGCTTGTGCTGGTCCCCTTCAGTGGGAATTACCACCTAGCAAAGTAAAACATTGATAATAAAATGATTAAAAGGCCACAGGCCTGTATTTATTTTTTAAAGAAAAAGTGCCACCTTTTAGAATTACTTTTTTCGTAACTTTATTATAAAAAAAAAAGACAGCTATAAATCACCCTCCTCCTATTTCTTTGATATCGAAACAGCACAACCATCATTCTTTAAAAAAGAAAAAAAAGTAAAAGTAAAAAGCCATCTAAAAGGTTAACTAGACCTGATATGGTTACATTACATAATACATGATATACATTTAAGGCTTCTAAAATACATTTTCATAATCTATGCTTCTATTTTGTGTTATCTCAGCCTGCCAGAGCACTCACAGTCTGCCCTGTATAGAAATAAGATTTTGTTCCTAGTTAGTGGTTTCATAGTGCTGACTGGCATGCAGCCACAGATTAATTTCCATTATACAATGGCGATTGTGAATTGTTCAGACTCAATAGTCCAGCATGAAAAATGTGGAAAAGTGCCCCCCCTGCAGGATCAGTGCAAAACATGCATCCAAGGTTTCTATATGGTCGGTTTTAATTGTTAAGAGAGGTGAATATTTAGCTTCTACCCCTTATCTTTATGACCACCAATAACTGTTCCGTATGCCTGCCATACACATGCCGTTTAGCGGCCGATTTTTCTGCTGACGGACGGGCGTGCATGCGCGCGCCGTCAGTCGGCGCAAAATCGGCCTCCAATCGGCGTGTGCCCACATGGGGACCGGCGTCTTCATTGAAGATAATGGCCGGCACACAAAGGGTGTGAGACCGATATAAGCAGCCCTAGAATGCACCGTGATGACATCATCATGCTGCATATCGGAGCTGGTCTGTCTGCACCCGTCTGTGGGTGTATGGCAGGCTTAACTCTGACCACTATCTCTACTAACTAATCCGTCACTCTCACCTCAATCAGTCTAGTGTGTCTTGAGAAAACATTTGTTTTTTTTACAATATTTATGCCCATGTAATTTTGTGTATAAATGTGAGCTTCTAAAACCAGAATTGTATTAGCCTGAAGAAGGGATCTGCGATATCCCGAAAGCTTGCTTCTCTAATGACTTCAGTCAGCCAATAAACGGTATCACTTGAACTTCTATGTACTTGTAGTATTTATAGGTGAAGGTGTTCCGCTTGATATTGCACTTATGAGATATGATAGGTGCAGTCGGGTTGGAATTCAGCTGTGTTACAGATATCATTGCTCCTGATGAGTTCACATTTTATTTATCACCATAAAATTGCAGTTTTCATAACCAGATTGGTGGTTACAGATCAAACATTTGGATTTATTTACAGCCACAAATGAGTCAGAGCTTTTGGGTTTCCTAAGACACCTCTGATCTTACCCAACCCAATAGGCCTGTTTATTCTGGAAGTGATCTCTGGATTACGTAAATACTAAACAATTCCGCTCCCAGGCCATTTATAATGGCAGCACAGCCCTGAACAACACAAAGTAAAATGTCTGAGACCACACTTTAACTAGGCATACATGGCTCGATTTTTGGAATTGATTCAAACACAATCACTGTGATTGATAGTGCTTGAATTGATTTTGGCTTTCTTTCTTCAAAAGTCACCATGTTGGTAAATCCAGGTTGCCTATCCAAAGTATTGAGCAGGAATCAATTGTGCAAAGTGGTGCGCATGGATTTGCCGAACGATCAATAACGAAACACTTTGAAGAGGGTGACAAATAGAACATAAGGTGCAGCAAGCAGGAAAAAGTCTACAGGTAAGGTTCATTTCCTCTTTTCCAAGGATACAATCTTTGTAAAACAAAGGAAGACATGGCAACACTTTCAGGTACTATATTCATGGCCTAGTTTGAAATTGTTCTCCAAAATGCTCCAGAGATCTGCAATCAGCTTTAAAATGCAAAGTTACAATGAGATTCACTGCCACAGAGAATATCAGTGATCCCTGACAAACGGGCACTGACAGCGCAATGTATACAGGGAAGGTGTCCTTCTGTAGGGAATGGGCTGCAATCGCTGTAAACATTAAATTGTCTATTGAGTTTGAAGGCAATAAAGACACAATGGCAGTTTTGTTCCCAAGAAAAAAAAATCCAATTTCCATGCTATCACCGGCCCTTGTACAGAGTGAATGAAGGTTGATGGTGATGTGACAGGCGAGATACACAGTGTTGCTTAGTTGGTAAATGGATGCCATGGGGGGTAACTGACTGCGGTACTGTTTGTTTAATTAAACACGATTAAAAAGTGGATCTCTGCAGTTAAATTCAGAATAAGAAATTAACACAAAAGCATGGCTGAGCACTGGGAAGAATGTGGTTCCTTCCGATACATACAGTACACCTATTGATAACACATATTCCATAAACTGTCTCTGTTCCTTCTATTCACCACCCCTCTCCTAACAAATACTCAGTGCTACGGTTCAGCTTCTGAAACACACTAATGGTAATGCTGTAATGATGAGACGTCACACACGGCCTATATTGAATGCGGAACACTCTGTACACGAGCACTTTGTGTGTCTGGGGAGAATTCCAGGCAAGTTGGGACTGTAAATTTGCGGTGACTGAATGTGGTCACACACATGCCCCAGCATGCTGTCAAGGAAGTTCTATGGAAGAAGCATGTCATTTGTTTTACCTGATGGAGAGTGGATAGGGGCAGATGGCGCCGCATGATTATCACACAATTTACCACCACTTTTGCTTGGAGAATAAAATCTACAAATATTGGCACAAGTAACTCAATGAAAAGTGTATTGTAACCCTTTACAAGGCAATACTATTAGTGATGAGATATGTCTGAAAAGAGGATGAGATCACATTAAGGTGCACTTTAAATGTAGGTATACAGAGTTTACAGAGATATTTTTTTATTTTGATCTATCTTAAAAAAATAAAAATAGATTGTTTAAGTTGATCGTTTTCCTTTTCTGAATCAATTGACCAAAAGTGATCGAAATCAATGAGCAGTGATTGGACATGTTGGTAAATTTCAGTAGATCGTTCAAGTATCTGATGGGTTTTCTAAGTATTTTTGATGAATTTGTATCCAATGGCACTTTGAAGCAAAGGAATCAGTACCACTTTGTTGTACGATCATTTAATACTAGTTGATATCTAAATTACACGAGCCTATCATATCTATCAATTGAGCAAAAGTAGAAGTTAAGCAGAGAACGTACACAAAGACAAACAATAGGATTACTTGTGCAGTGAGCAAAAAAAGGACCTCAAAAATGTGAGGTGCTGTGCAATAAAATAAGGGAGGAGGTTGAGAAGTCGGGTGCACAGGGCAGGAGTCAGGAGGTAGCGTAGTGTTGTGTTACAGTGGGGGACTGCAGGAGAAGGAGTGTTCCAGGGTAAAAGGGGAGAACTTAGAAGCTTGGATACACAAGGTAGTAAGATTCTCATGAAATGTTGTTTTTGACTGATTTAACTACAGTAAATAAAAATTCATGTTCATCTTGATGCAACACCAACAGCCTTATTGCTTCCGAAAGACAACAGATGGCGACAGAAGAGAAGGCAGAAAATCCAGTCAAGCATTTACTACAACTATGTATGCGTAAGCTACAGTGAATTGTGGTGGTGGACACATTGACATTGTCAGTATGCCAGCTATTAAAGGGAATGAAAGTCAGTGGACTGATGGGGAAAAGACGACATTACACACCCCCTTGTCCGTCCGCAGATATTTCAGCTCTCTGCTATTTGCAAAAACAGTTTACAAAAAAAATCCACTTTGTTGAGGTGGCATCTGGCTCATTACATGTGTTGTTTTCTCTGCGAACAACATCGCCACCATACCGTTCAAAGATAAAGCAATTTACTGAGCCAGGCAGAATCCATCCTTGGCTCGTTATAGACAATTCAGAGAGCCGAGGCCGGCAGACTGGACAAGTCTATCAGCGAAAATTTACTAAACATCCAAAGAGCTCCATGAAGCTATTAAAAGGAAAACAGCTTGATCTAAAGAAACTCCACAGATTTATTTAATGCAGAAAATAAACAATATACAAATAAACATTATCTTCTATAAGAGAAATCCAAAAATGGAAAACTGTAATAAATTCAAATTCTGGGGTCCATAACATAGTGCTACAAGAATTAAAACTTTTAGGGTCCTTTCAAACTAGCCACATTAGCAGTACCACAACACAGCATGGCTAGGGTTAACACTGTGTACCTTTCACACTAGCCCTGCGTTTGCTGCATGCAGTTTTGCTGGCGCAGGCATCTCTCATACACTTCTATGGGAGCTGCACGCACAGCGCAAACGTCTGGGTTTTTGCTGGTAATGGAAGCAATTTACAGCCGCGGTAGTGTTACCACTAGCACATTCGTTATTGGCAAAAGGTACAGCATGGGCTATATATTGCATGCCACACTGCAATGTCAATGCATACTATATAAGCCTAGACAGTGGCATTCTTCTCTATCATAAATGGTACTGTTTCACACTAGAGGCACACCAAAGGTTTGGAGTTTAAGTGATCCCCTTTATTGGTCATTAAACATGCAAGCTTTTCAGATGTCTCAGATGCCTTCCTTCAGTCTAAAACAGTGGTGGGCAACTGAGTTAGAATGGAGGGCCACAAGTGCGGCCCTTGGCATCACTAAAGGGCCGCACATAACTTTTTCAATCTATACTGACTTGTATGAGCATATTATAATGCAAAAAATGACAGCATGCAGAGCTAGAAGACATTATTTGTAATTTTTTTAAATAACAAAACTTATTTTAAATGATACTTCAAGCATTGGGTAACACTAGTATGGTGATGCACATTTTGATTCAGAGGTTATGTGATGTAATATGAGTTCATGTGCCCTATGCATGAACAGTAAGGTTTTTGGGGGCCACAAGTGGAGGACTGAGGAGGGCCACTAAAGAATGCCCCTAGGCCGCAAGTTGGGCACCTAGAGTCTAAAAGGTGGGTTTACACATGTAGATTTTTTTTCGATTAGCGAAGAACGAACGATTTTTTGGTTAATGGAACAAAAATTTAGAATGGCTCATTTGTTTGATACATTTTGCTCAACCTTGAACAAAAAATCGTTCGAAAGGTCATCGAACATGCTCGTAAATTTTTATCTGTCGTAATTACAAACAAAAAAAATCTAACGTTACATTTGATAAATGAACGAGCGATGGAACAAAAAATCTAATTGTCAACTTTTCTTGAGTGATGCAATTTGTAGGTTGGTATTAAAGGTAGTTTATACGTGTAGATGTTTTTTTCAATCAACTGCCAATGGGGCATAGTACCAGAAAATATTAAATGCTGCACCCTATAAACAAAACAGTGCTGTAGAGTCGGTAGATAACTCCTCAGATTCTGATTCTTCCGACACCGACCCCTCTGTATTTAATATGCTAATGCATTGTATACATTCATTGAAGGAGAGGAAGGCATGTCATTTAACCATAGAACTACTGGCCAGGAAGCCAACACTCTACTGTAATGCCCAATTAAAGAAAAACACAAACACAATGAAAACAACATTATTTTTTATAAACAAGTGGCTGGATAGCAATAACAGGCATAAAAATCAGGAAGAGGAACTTTACCAGTTCAAAAATACAAACCACATTCTTAGGTAGTTTTAACTTTTGAAACAAAACTTAACGATATGAACCAAAAACAAAATTCTGGAAAACCTAGAAATTGTTTATATTAAACTTGCAATATAGTTAAAAGGAACCCGAGGTGAGAGGGATATGGAGGCTGCCATATTGGAGTCCTTGTAAACAATGCCAGTAGATGTTCTTGCATAAGTAGTGTCCGAGTCATAACCCTGGAACAAGCATACAGAGTCAGCGTACCTGATCTGCTGCATGCTTGTTCAGGGTCTATGGCTAATAGTGTTCAAGACTCAGGATTAGCAGCCATGTACGTTTTTAAATAAATATAAACACTTACAGTTGTATGAAATTGTAAGAAGCTGTTCAACCAAGTTCTCCAAAGCTCTTTTAGCAGAGAGATTGCAGCCATGCAGTTATATCCAGACACGTGCACACAGCCTTCCCTCGTACAGACAAGCAGCCATGCAGTTTATCCGAACAGTGCCACAGTCTTCTGTAATTACAGACATAGCAGCCAAATGCAGTTTAGTTTTATTAACCAGACAACATGTGCCACACAGCCTTCCATCCTACAGCCAAGCAGCATTTGCATTATATCCGAAACATGTGCACAAGCTTCCCTCATACGAAAGCAGCCATGCAGGGTTGATCCGACCCACCATGTGCACAACCCTGCCGCTATACAGCCAAGCAGACATGCAGTTTATCAAGTATAACATGTGCACACAGCCTTAGTCTACAGAAAGCAGCATGCAATTGTATACCATACACAGGTGCACACAAGCCTTCATCATAAGAAAGCAGCCTTGCAGTTTATCCAGACAAATGTCACACGTCTTCCGTCCACATACAGACAAGCAGCCATGCAGTTTTTATCCAGAACATGTCGCACACTGTCTTCCCTAATACAGACACGCAGCCATGCAGGGTTTTATCGCAGACAATGCTTGCACACAGTTTCCCTCCCTACAGACAAGCATGCAAGCAGTTTATCCAGACAAATGGCACAACAGCGTTCCCTTTTTTCATACAGACAAGCAAGCCATGCAGTTTCTATCCATACACATGTTGCACACAGCCTTCTCTCATAAGAACAAGCAGCCATGCAGTTTTAGACACATGTGCACAAGCTTCCCCATACACAAGCAGCTGCATTTACCATCACATGTGCACAAGCCTCCCTATACAGACAAGCGCATGCAGTTTTATCCAGACACATGTGCACACAGCTTTCCTCATACAGACAAGCAGTCATGCAGTTTTAGCCTAACATGGCACACAACTTTCCCTCATCACAGGCACGCAGGGCAATGCAAGTATTTATCCATAACCACATGTGCCATGGTTCCCTCCATACAGGACCAAGTCTAGCCCTGCAGTGTTTATCAAGACACATGTGCACAATCATACAGACAAGCAGCCATGCAGTTTTATCCAGACACATGTGCACAGTCTTCCTTCATACAGACACGCAGCCATGCAGTTTTATCCATACACATGTGCACGAGCCTTCCCTCATAAATCAGCCTACAGTTTAATACAGACACAAATGCACACAGCCTCACCTCATACAGACAAGCAGCCATGCAATTTTATCTAGTTTCCTTTCATTTGCTTTGACACAGACGATTTAGATAAGACTGGAGACTACAACATAATTTTGTGTCCTGAAGAAGTGGTCAGAAGACCATGAAATGTGTTGACTAAGACTGTAACTGTGATACCAATAAAGGAACACCTCTTTGCAACTAATGGACGCCTCAGAAAAAAGTCCTTATTTTCATGGAAATCCCCCACTTTTTGTAAAACAACAGTAGCTCTATAGTTTGCTCTTGAGGTTTGTTTCTGTATTCCGTCTGCTTGTATTGTACATATATATACCCATCTTATATTCAGAATGACATGGAATTGTATGCGTGCTGGGGAGACTTGGTCCATCCTGTAATTATTTCGGTTTGCACAGACAAGCAGTTGGTGTATTTACACGACAGCAGTTTTGTCACAGAGCAGGAAATGGCTTTGGTGTCAAGTTGAAGGTTCTGCCCAAAACAGAAAAACCATCTGTCACACTTTCTGCTCATCTCCAGCTTAACTAGGCTCATTGAAGGGGAGCAGTTGACAGAATATGGTGGAAGCCCAAAATACTCTGCCTGGTATGATACTTATGTTTCAGACTTCCTATGTAACAATCTTGCTTTGCCAGATTTACACAACATTTATGATGAAGAGAAATATTTGCACTGAAATATCTGTCTCGACACTGTAAAACAGATCAATTTACTGTCGAGTAGATCAACATATCAGGACACATAGAGAGGACCAGACAGGACTAAAATGTACTCTGGATGCAGCTATGAATTACTGCCGCATGGCACCACAAGATGAGACCACATTACCAGGGGCTGTCTGACACTCCTACTGATCTATGTTTACATGCAGTTATAGTCTGTTACAGGTTTATTATTCCTGGATGCTGAATCGTGTCCCAATCTGCCATGTTCTGAGACTTTCTGCATGAATCGGCGAGACAAGTGGTCGCGGCCACCGCTAGCGGCAAATTATGGGTCAATGTAGTGGGTGCCTGTGTTACAAATCGCGGCTGCGGGCAGAAGCGAGCAGCTTCGCAAGTGGGGACAAGCCCACTGAAATGAATGGAAGCGTCTGTCTGCGCTCGTGGCTCAGAACTGCGCCGCCGTGTGGGGACAACCCCTAACAAGTTGTTACCATTTCCAGAAATTGGTGCTGTGACCACTGAATGGCACCCCATTACTCACAGAATGTCTACAGTCAGATTTTATATACATAGCAGCTGTTTAGCAGCATTTGTTCTTTAGGTTGCAGTGTCATATTTAGCGCTGTAACATGTTGTTCTTGTAAAGTGTGTAAACTTAAACATCCTGGACTGCTTCTGCACCCATATTCACTCTTTCCACAACGCCACCCCCTTTGCTGTATACGGTAGAAGAAGAGATTTTCTCCAGTAGGAACACAATCCTACAATGACTGCCCTTAAGAGGTCTCCCAAAATAACTACTACTGCAGAAACATATATAAGAACCCCAAAAATGGCCAATCATCATATAACAAACAAAATAGGATGGAACAGGTTTTGATTTGTGTTGGTATGCACAGTACACACCATATGCATTATCAGATTTTCTGTGTTAGCCCTTGCAATTTAAGAGCAATGAACACAGCAGGGAGTAATGCGGTAACACACTACATGCCGTAATACAGCGCATACAAGTGTGTATGGTAGAACAGCCTTCGCTGTAAATAACATAGCACAGGTAGTCATCTCATATTCTATATACTTAACAAAAGTACAGAGGCTAATCAGATTTAACTAGGAACCCGTACAAAGATAATAAAGATTAAAATATTCAGATAAATGAAAGGCACAAACTGACAGATGTGCAGAAGGAGCCTAGTTGCCTGTGGCTGCTAACTAAACCATGTTCATAGTTTACTGGGTGACAATAAAGAGTTAATATATTAGAATAAACTTCTGTTATTGTTATTTAAATGTAGGACAGGTAAACCTGTATCAATAAGGTCCTGAAGGTGCCTTAATGCTTACTGTAACATAAACAGAGGGAACATATAACTGTGAACTGATTTACTGTATTGATTTATTGTACGGATTGTTAAAGTGCATGCAAAGTCAAAACTTTGTTTCTTCTAGTTTTGAAGCGTTCTGCTACATTTTTCTTTCTGTACAAGCCCCTGCCCTGTAGTTGTTCTAGTGATCAATATTATCAAGACAGAAAGAATGTTAGAAGAGAAGGGAAATCCAATAAATTCTGACATAATATATACTTTATATCAACCATTTTACCTTGAGCTGTTGCAGATTGCCTTGCCATGTGATGGTGGCTGCTTAATTGCAAGGCCAACACTACCAGAGAGAGCTAGTGGTATGGCACCCACACCTTTCATCCTCTCTGTACAATTTTCTTTACATCTACCAACAAATATTTCTGTTTAATAAGGACCTCCTCCTACATATCATTATTGAGGGCCTCCTACAACAATGAGTGTTGGTAAATGGGTACACATTGATCAGATTGTTTAATAAGGCCCTCCTATTACATTACATTGTGGAGGACCTCCTACAACATTATATGTTGGTAAAACAAAATAATCATGATGTGAGTGGTCACTTTACCACTGACCCCAATATAGGGGAACGATCACTGAACATCAATGCATAGGCTTTCACACTGCAAACACTGATCCCCATGGTACATAGCTTTCCAGGTTTACTACTTTTATTGGAAACTCAAAAGGCAATCGCAGCCAAAAACACATAATGCAGAACACAGCGCACCTAAAACTAGAGATGGTAGAATTATTTTGGGAAAATTTGACCTATTCGACTTTGTGAGTTAGGCTGTCTCCACATCCATCGGGACCACCTACGCTAAACACAGTGCTTGGCCGGGGGGTTCTGACGGAGCACTGAGCCGTTACGCCGATTCAGGGGTTCATGTAGTATAGTATGTTAACCTCTGCATCAGCGAATGCCCGAACAGAGCATCCGCCAGCCAGCTAAAGTGTACTGCGCTTAACGTAGGGGTCCAGACGGATCACAGAACACTGTGGAAGCGCCCCTCCCCATAGAGTATGTTTCCATGGTGTGGAGGGCTCCATCGATACCCCCTGCGCTAAGCGCATTCCTTGATGGGAATGCCGACGGAGCCCATCCAGATACCCGCCTACCACACCGGCTGTCTCCACAGCATGGAGCAGGTCTGCCGACCACAGGTTGACGTACTGCTATACGTCAACCTCCGACTGGCGGACTGGCTCAGCACTGTGGAGACAGCCAGTACGGTAGGCAAATATATGGATCTGCTCTGTCAATATGCTGGTCAAGGAATGCGATTAACACAGGGGGTGTCAATGAAGCCTATAACACCATGGAATCATACCCTTAAGCTAGGCATACACGGCTCGATTTTCTGTTGGATCAACTTAAAAAACAATTGCTTTAAAAATGATTGTTTTGGAACATATAATGTGATTGGTTTACAACCAATCAATTCCTTTCTTTAGGTTTGTAAGCATGCTTCACACTACGATCAGATACAAATCGAAATACCCAAAAATCCCTCAAATATTTGAACCATCGACTGAAATTTACCAACATGTCCGATAATTTTTTGATAAATTTTTTTCCCAATTGCTTTTGCTTTTGGTTGATTGATTCAGCTGGAATCAATGGAATTGATTTTAAATTATTAACTTAAAACAATTGCTTTCAAAGTTGATTGAACGGAAAAATCAAACTGTGTATGGCCACCTTTTATTGCAAAGCCCCTGAGCATGGTATCATCCACAATCTTGCTGGAGGTTGAGGGGATACTACAAAAAACAAAAAGATATGTAAACAAAAGATATGTCGTTTTTGCATAAATTAAGTTCAAAGTCAAGTTGAAATTTTCGACTTTTAACTTAATGGTGATTTGGTGATAATAACATTCAGAAGCTTTGAATAAGTCAGCTAGTTGAAAATATGCGACCATCTCTACCTAAAACCTCACTGAATCAGTGCAATTTGACAGCGCACACAGTGTGAGAGAGACCAAAGGGGAACATACTGACCTTGCTAAAGCACACTGAGATGTAACAGATTAAATTTGGATGCATTTATGCATATATTGATGAAATTATAATATGTTCCCCCCAGAGTTAATACTATTCAGAGGAACATTTTTTTCATTTGTATGATTAACATGATAACTTTGTGTCAAAGAGAATATAAGAAATGTTTTTCGACCTTGCCTAGTATTAATCCAGGTGTTTGATATAAACTGTCAAGGTGTTAATTTCACAAATGCCCCAAGGGAATAGCTTCTAGCTTTGTTTATGTCCTCTGATGCCGAGCGCCAATCAGCTCAGTGCGCAGGTGTTCCCGGAATATAGGGGCGCTCTCAGAGGACAAGGCACTATACACACTGGGCCCAAAATATGTTTATAGCAAGCATCTCTGACTCTCTGGTGACATTTCTGCGTAGCTTCTCAAAGACATGGATTTTTTTTCAACATCCAGAATGAAATATAAAATATAAAGAGCTCTCAGGACAAACAACATTACAGCCAGCAATATATGGCAACAGAATCTAGAGTATCTAAAGACAAAACTTGTATAAAGCTAGCCATACACGTGTCGGATTCCATGGCCGCTCGATCACCTATCCGATCGATTCCGGCGATTCTGCCGGGAATCGCAGGTGTGATCGATCGGCCAATTAAGAGTATCCGATCGCTGCATACCACCTTGTCCAACGGATTCCGGGACGATTCCGTGTCCGATTGTCCACCTCACAAATGGCAACTCCCCCTGATCTGTGCAGAATTGGATCAAAAAGACCTACATGTTGGTTCTCTGTCGGATCCGATTCTGAGCCCCTGATCAATCGGACGTGAGCGATCGGACAAGGGGGGCTGCACACGATTCCGGCACGATCGTTTCGCGTGAACGCGCCCGGAATCGATCGGCCCGGAATCCGACCCGTGTATGGGGGCCTTTACTCTCTTTTCATCGGATAGAGAAGTAAATGTTTAAAATTAATATATCAATTCTTTTCATGTTGTATAGCCATCACTTCCTCTTCCTTTGCTTCTAGTCATTCTAATAGAAATGAACCCTTACCTATGTGGAAACTTGCAAAGCCAATGGCACCAGAGTACATCTCCCCCCAATATTTCTTCTCTGTTTATGTTTGGTAGATAACTTACTGAATTCTTCCTTTTAGAGTGACAACCACCAAGGCATATACTGTAGAGGACCTGACAAAGGGACATTCCTACTTAAACCAAACCAATAATTACCAACTAAACCAAATGTCATAAATACATATTATATTTCAGTATATAATGGATGCTAGGGTAATAACGACTTCACAAAGAATTCACCACACCTGAGAGGCCTGACTAGTGGCCCAAGACCTTCTCTATGTGCGCACTGACCTGCTGCATACAGTCTCTGCCTTTGACTGGCGTGGAGACAATGGAAGATCATTTTTTCGTCTCCCCTACCTGCTAATACTGGCAATGTTTTCCCGTCTTCATTTTTTATGAATATATTTGTTCCTTTACATCTTTAAAGTTCCCTGTGAAGAAAATAAACTTTTAGCCACCAAAATTACCAACTAGAGGCAGACAGCATGAATGCTGGTTGGCGTTCTATGTGCATGCTGACCTGTGTGCATACTGCCTCTGATTGGGGGTCAGCACAAGACCCCCCCCCCCTTCTGTCAGTCTGGAGGGAAGGACGTTGCGACTAGCTGACTCAACTTACTTGGTAATGCCCTAATGGATGCTGATTGCTTTCTATCTCTTTCAGTCTCTATTGAGATCTATGCTTTGCTGTGTTTTTGTATCTGCATACCTGCAAAAGCCAAAACAATGGGTCCAACTCTTTTGGAGTTCTAGATTGCTAAAATATGAAGAATGCAGGTTTTTTTGTTATAGAAAACATTTAAAAGGAAGGAGTGTCTCTGCTGCTAGTCCTTACAGTAACCGGTAGACAGAGCCGATACCATTATTCTTGACAATACAGACTCTGGACTCTACAGACATTCTGGAGTGAATGATAAGTTTCATGAGTATGAAGATTTTAATACTAACCATAGTGTATAATTTGTACCCCCTATTTGAATGCAACGTAATGTTCTGGCCCATACTGCATCACTATAGAAGACTTGTAGAACAAATAAGAAATACTAAATATGTATTATATGACATCACAGAAAGCAGCCAGAGAGGACATTTCTACATTCCATTGAATCAGAGAAGGTTGGTCAACCATTCCTAATGTAAGAATTAATAATGAAGCAGTGGTTGTGGAACAAGAACATTCTCCTACAACATCCAGCATCTGAACAAAACCCCACCACCATGATTTACTACGTCACCAGATACAGGCCAGGACAAATGTGTGCTGGAACAACGGAGCATAAAGAGATCAGATAATGGAGATTGGAATCAGTGGATGGTCTTACAGGCATTACTGGCCATCCAATTCTGAAATGCATTCTTTGCAATTTACAAAATGTCATCCACTCCCCTTTGAAGTCACTAATCTCTTTGTACAATATGCAAATAAAGATATTTTGTTTGGGGGAAAACTCATGTTCAATCTGCCAAACCCACCCGGAGAAATCATTTACATTTGAAATCAGTCTGCTGCTCTATCACTAATTATATCATTCATACATACATAACTATAGAGACAGAAGTGGAGAGAAACGTGGAGAATAATAAAAGGAAGAACTATAGGAAGAGAGACTGGGAAGACAAAGGGGGAAAAGACGACAAAGAAAAGGTGAAGAAGGAGACAAAACAATGAGAACATTTTCATTAAGTAGACAAAATCGGTGATTTTGAAGTATCACTCTCTGCTAACACTACCAAGAGAGTTTCTAAGCTTTAATCCACCCGGCCACCAAGCATCTACATAATTCCTGGATTGTAATCAATACCTGTCAGATTTGTCATACAACCTCAAGAAGTGATATACAAGCTTGGCTGAAGTATGGAAGGCGAAATCAGTGTGTGATCAGACGGATTAGATTCTGTCATGTTATAAAACAAGTTTTCTGAGATGCATCGTGCAACTACTTATAACATCATGGTTCATCGGCTGCATTCTTCTTGGCTGCCAGACAGCAATAGATGGGAGATCAAAAGTCATAAACATAATAAAATCTAAGGAACCAGCAGCTGCCATTTTGCTGTCGAAAAGGAGGATCCATATTTATTTACTGCTGAAGCAATAAAGTAACCTAATCAAAATGGTTCAGATGGTAGTGGGCTATAGTCTGAGCTCTAACTAAGCCAATAAAACAATATAATCACACAACCTGACTGTTAGGGCTTGTCTCTATATGGCGTTCTAAATGCATTCATGTAAATGCCTATTTTTTTCCGCCTTTAAAAAAAAAAAAAAAAAAAAAGCAAAATTTAACTTTGGCATTGGTTTCTATGGAAAAAAGCATCAATGGGCTGCAGAAAACCTTCGTTTAAAGTCAGTTACACAGGAAGAAAAACATTTTCAGTAAACCCAACATGTATTTTGTACATTGTATTTGAAGATCCAAATCCAAAAGACTTGACCCATGTGTGCTTAATGTAGGCTCCCCACAATCCTACAACTGAAGCTCTTCACACTGGAGAGTAAGCAAGGTACACACATGAAGATATGGGCCAGATCGATGGCCGTTTCGAGTGCCGTGCGCTCATGGACATCTATCTGGCCCATATCATATGTGGCTATCCCAGTTTTCCAGCGGGACCAATTAATACCGCTCGGAAACTGAGATATCGAACATGACCATTAAATACAGCCGATGTCTGTTGCTTCGCATGGAGACTGCGGGGTCTCCATGCAAAGCATTGGCTGAGCTGGAGAGACAACAGATCTCTCTCTCCAGCTCCGCCAATATCACGCTGCTGCAGGGAACATCGGACAGCTCAAATATCAAGCTGTCTGTTCCCTGCTTAACCTAATTACAACACTATCGTCTTGTGTTCCAGTTTGAGATCATCTCAAACTTGCACAATGATGTAGCAAAATTATTTTTTATCACTGCAGACATGTGGCATCCTGGTGAAATGTAGAAGTGGAGTAAAATTTTATGGAGGTGCCATAAACAAGAGGAAATACTTTCATCTTCCTGAATGGACTTACAACATCCAAAGCACTGAAGACATATCAGACAGGAAAAGAGCATAACAACAATATTAGCTATACATTCAGATCACAGCCCAAGTTCCTGAGCTGAACCGTTATGAGACAAAACATTTAAATACTAAATTTTAAAAAGACAAAGCTGCCGGAATAATAAACTCAATAAAATGTTGTTTATAGATAGCATTCTCTATACAAGTGGTTGTTAAACTACACACAGAGATGAAGCCAAGCCATCTATGAGGACTTCACCCCGGACTGGGCCTTACAGCTTTCCAGTTTATTGGCCCATACAAATGTAACCTGGATGGAGGCATGGCATTGAATAAGTAGGGTTTATAAAATGGTAGACTGATTGAAGTATAGAGTTGTGAGAACTGTGAAAGCGAATAGGTTGCTCTTGATGAAATGAGTCTGCAATTCTATCTCAGAGCAAATATTACAGTGGACTGCCATCATCTCTATCTATATTATCTGCCCCATAAACCACGGCCAGTTGGGAGCAGAGACAGATTGTGGAGTTCTGTGAAAGGTCACCACCCTCAGGGAGCCATTGCTGTGTAATATACTTACTGATGAAAATATGCCAACCTGCAGCAGCCGCTTGTCAGAGATTCATATAATTTAAGAATAGCATCCATATGCTGCAACCTGTGCACTGCCAGGAAACGGCAAAGCACATCTCCATTCCATTTAAACAAATAAAAGCTTACATACTTTCTATTATAATACATTTCCAGACACTCTTTCAAATGTATCCACATGCCACTATTCCTCCTTCATACCACAGTCCCAATAGGACCAATGGTAACAAGCTTCTTTTACATGGTTGAGGGAAGCTGGCATTTTTTAAAATTTGGCTCAACAGTAGCATTTTGCCGTTCCCATCTTCATCAAGTGTAGACTTTCCAATATTACGTCATTAATCCAAACTGCACTTTTTACTGTTCCCACTGCCACATCTTTAAGATTGCGTCTACACTACGTTTTTCTTAAGGTTGCGTCTACACTGCGTTTTTCTGCACGGTTTTCCTGGTTTGGCGAATACTGTGAGCCTTTACTACCCCAAAACAGCGCCCAAACAGTGGGTGGATGCTATGGATATGAACATGCTTACATGTCCATAACACCACCTGTGGTTTTTAGGGTGGCATAGCGTAGGCCCAGCCAAAAAGATTATTAAACTCTATCGTTTACCAACAGTACTCACCCCAAGCTAACCTCCGGCATACTAACCTATCCGGTGGGAGCCCGCAGAGTTTCTCTGTATTGGCAGATCAGCTGGGTCCACCACAATCAGGGTGGATAAAAATCAATGATTTTTTTTTTTTAAATCTAAAAAATTTGATTTTTTTTATTTAAATCGGATTTTTTTTATTTACATTAAAATTTTTTATTTAAATTGAATTTTTAATAAATCAAATGCTTTTTGAGGAAAATATATCACCATCCAGAGGTTATTCCATCATGGAATAACAATTAATATTGTATATGTTTAATTTTTTGGGTAAAAAAATTCCATGAATCCATTCAAAATGTCATGCTCTTTCAGATGTATTTGTAAGATTTTATAATCAATACACCTCCACTCTGTATAGATGTATAGCGGCCAACATCCCAAAAACAAGACAGAAGACCAAATTTCCCCTGGAATAGACAAGAGTGAGGGGACTGGCCACTCAATATGTAAAAGAAAAGCAATATATGTATTCTACACCATGCAAAAACTGAAGCAATGACCATCATATCAATCACAAACAATGCGCAATGTTGTGGATGTCACATCTGTACATGTGCGGTTAGACAATTAAAATAGTCCAAATGGCGCAAATTTCACCCCAACGCACGTTTCGTTGAAGACTTCTTCAGGGAGTACGATATGTCATTTCATGAGCCAAATCTACATAACACAAACAGCCAACACAAGGGGATCAGTCATAGTGAAAAACCAAATCGACATAACCGTGAACACAGACCCTTAGAGGTTACGTCCATAGATCAATAAAACGAAATTTGAAACTTCAACGAAACGCGCGTTGGGGTGAAATTTGTGTTATTTGGACTATTTTAATTGTCTAAGCCCATGTACAGATGTGTACATCCGCAACATTGCGCATTGTTTTTAAAGGATATGCTGTTATTACTTCATTTTGTGCACTGTGTATAATAAATGTATTGCTTTTGTGTCCCCTCACCCATGTCTATTCCAGGGGAAATTCCTGGGTGATGTGCTTATGCCATCATCAACTTCTGTGTGTTTCTGTAAGATTATTGGGCAGTTTCTCTGCCTACAAGATATTATCACAGATGCTTGGTTTACTTTTGCAGATCTCAAAACTAAGTGCAACAGAAAAGTTTTCAAATATGAATGATTAACCTAAACTGGGGATAAAAAAAACGAATATGAAAAGTTGTTATTCAAAAAATCTTCATCTACTCTTCATCTACTCTACTTTTAAAGTTATACCAACAAGAATGATTGATTTAAATCAGTTTGATTTAAATCGAGCCTTACAGACTAGTGATTTAAATCATGATTTAAATCAGTTTGATTTAAATCAAATCCACCCTGACCACAATTAAATATTTGATGACACTGGATAGACAGAGGGCCTCCATTTAAAGGAGTTGACATGTTTTTTTCCCCCAGCACATCCCAACGATCATACTGGGGATATGAAGGGGGCATTATCCTGGGCATTACGCATTTTAGATTCTGCACCCCCCCCCTGCCAAATTTCATATGCTTAATACCCAGAAGGTAACCCCTTATGTAAAAGTATTAAAATCATGCCCATACACACATACAGGAGGAAGCTTACAAGTGTGTCAAGACAAAACCGTTGTATTTTCTCAAAACAATTATCTTATTGTTCATCCTTCTATATTTGTGTATAAATGTGAGTCTCAGAGCCAAAATTCTATCTAGCATAACATCCAGAAAGCTTGTTTCTTTAATGACTTTTGTTGGCCAATAAACACGCAAAACAATACAACCTCTTCCCAACCTTTCGCTTTCCCCACTTTTTCCCATATTTCACGTTCTTAGTTTTCCTTTAGGTTTTCCCATTATTTTCCATTACAGGAAGATCTATACGTGTGTCTATCCATTTTGTAAAGTGTGTATTGCTGCACTAACTCTAAAGGCCCCCATACACTGGTCCGTTTCCCATCGGATTCCGGGACGATCGATTCCGGGCACGTGCACGCGAAACGATCGTCCCAGAATCGCGTGAAGCCCACCTTGTCCGTCCGATCGTTTGGGGGCCCAGAATCGGATCTGCCAGAGAACCAACATGTTGGTCTTTCTGATCCGATTCTGCACACATCAGGGGGAGTTGCCATTTGTGGAGTAAGCGATCGGACACAGAATCGTCCAGGAATCCGTGGGACAAGGTGGTATGTAGCGATCAGACACACTTAATTGGCCGATCGATCGGACCTCCGATTCCCGCTGAGATCGCCGGAATCGATCGGATAGGTGATCGATCGGCCATGGAATCCGACTGTGTATGGCTAGCTTTAAGCTACTTAGTCTTGCTCTTTATATTACTTGGAGCAGTACCCACAGTAAATGTTACTGTCACCTTTATTATAATCTTTCAGCAAAAACAGATGCCAACAGATTGTGACACAACAAAACAGATTGTGTCACATAACGTATTAAGATTTCTTGGAGGTTTCTCCCTGGATTTCCAACTTTCCCTATCCAAATCTAAAAAAGTTTTGGCTGGACTTTACTTTAAGGTCATAGAAGCTGGCAAGGGTGTAAATAACGATCTAATAATAACAGAGACATTTCTTCATGTTATTTCCGTGTGTGGTCTGGCTTCTAGGGAATCCATTCTTACTGTATGTAGTTCTGTTCCCAGGACCAGCTCTTGTATGACATTCAGAGCTGCAATGACCTAGATCTGTTAGCAGCAGTGAATGAGATGGCCACAACTCCAATTCTAGAGGCAGAGATTGGGAAATGTCAGTCTGCCAGGCTCAGTCCACATCACTTCCGTGGCTCTCCACTGCTGAGAATAATTACTGGAAACAAACGAAGCCTTGCAGCCAGCAGGGAGAAGAACGCTAACGAGCTGGCGCAATAAAAACAGACTGTGACAGAAAGGGGTCTGCTGCTTTTGAAATGACAAGTTCCTCAGACAAGCTCAGCCAAAGCTTCCATTTTATATTCACAGAACAACGCAATCTCAACCACAAATCCCTGCATCTCTCTCTGCTTTATCAACTCAGCAAAATGGAGCATCTGGTGAAAATGTCCAATCCACTGTTCCTTCTGATGCTCATCTTCTGAGTCATATCAATGTGACCATTCGTGTTTTTTACACTAAGAGAGTGACATGCACTGAAAATGTTTATGAAATAATGTCATTGCATGCCTGACAGAAGGAAAGACCTTTGTGGCTGTGCTAGATGAGGACCAGTAGCCACAGGGACATGCCTGATAGATCTAAAAGGTCTATTTCTATAGATCACTCCAACCATGTAGGGTGTGTCTACAATGCCTGTAAAGGGACCCTTCATATTTATATCCTTGTTATGCATAGCAATATTTAATAGAAAGATAAAAAAAAAAAAGACTAGGGATGAGATAAATATGACAGCTGGTACTGATGAGTAGTGATCATCAATGTTTGTATTCACAATAAATTCATAAATTCGAGAATTCGTGATCACTAGTCATCATTACCTTCATTGGGCAAATCACCACTTGTACATGAGCATATTTAGAATGCAATTCACAATAGGTACTGATGTAAAAAAAAATCTAGAATATTAGCACTTCATCCGAGGTATTCTTTGGGTCATACTAACACTCTGGTTTCAGGTTTTCAGGCTAAATTATTACTTGGTAGTTCACTTCAGAACTTTTTATTGCCATTTCTGTTTAGGTCTGTGATCCAGAGTAACAAAGTGATGCAGGTTGTTTTTTGGAGGAAAAAATGTCTTACCTTTCAACATCTCTTCTACCTTTAGAAATAGTTAAGGTACCTATATATGATGGTTGTGGTCTCCAATGTTGACATCACTTGCAGCAATTGTTCACTGTCCTGGTCGGCACATTACAGCCTCACAGACTTTTGTGTTAAAAAAGAACCTGTTGACAATAGGTTCTGGCACTCAATGTGAACAGTGCAGATCATGGTCCTAAGATGTTGGTCAGTATGAATTCCTGGAGGAGGATTATTTTGTAAACTTTATTTAAAAGTATATTTTAAGCACATGACTCCAATATGCCTGAGATACAAAGGTCTATATCCTTTGAAAGACTCTGCAAGTACAGAAACTAATGTAAACAGACTAGTAAAAAGTAAAGTAAATCAGATAGAACTGGACTCTATTGTGGTCTGAAAACACTTTTGTCAAGTGCAGAACTACTCAACCACTCCCATAGCATGTGTTCTAATTCAAGAAAAGAACAGCCGCAATGCACCATAAAGCACTGTGTATGAATTAGGGATTCACAGATATTTGCGGTTCCATCACACTTGCATTGAAACTGCAAATGGCAGTGCATTCAATAATTCATATTGTGTATGGCCAACACATAATGCACATCAACAAGTAATTTGAAATCAAGTATTTTGTTGTTAAGTTCATACACACAGTGAAGAATAAGAAGGAAAGGGTGGTAATGTTTGGTAGCTGCATATTGTCAGGGGCAAATGATGAGCAAGGTGGATTGTATCAGGCAGTTAAAAACCAATGAGCTCTGTTCTAGCAGTGAGAAGAAAAAATGAGAACAGGACAGCAAATATTTCTGGAAGTCTCTGTAAAAACATTTCCCTGGCAGCTGGCTTTCTTCATCCTTGTATGGCCAGGTCTCATGCAATCTGGATCCAGGATTTTGGCCCTCTGCCTGGTCCCCTGGGGCCTCTGGAAAAATCTTAGCACAGTCCTCTGGGAACAAATCTGACTTTTTATTTACAGCTGGTACTGTAGTCACTGCCATTGTTAACAGCTGTAAGCATACACTTTTACTTTAATGGGATCACATGCTGAACACTATAATAATATAGAATAGTAAATACACTTTTTACACACAATTTACATACATTGCAAAATGCCTAGGACTTTCCCAAACCTTATGAAATAGATATTACACACTACATAGTGTGTGAATATACAGCATGGCATATACACTCCTTATACATAAATCACAAGTAACCAGGAACATAAGTAGCTCCTCATGACCTTATATTGGAGATGGGTCCTATAGTATTAGTTACTCCCCATTATCTGTCTCCCGCAGGTATTGACTGATTCTGAGTTCATTTCTAATGCCTGAGAGTCACAATTATTAGGATACAATGCTTCAGGGACTTCAAGTCCCACTACAAGTTCCAGTAAACCATATAACAATACTGTATAAATACATTAACAGATAAAGACATCCCAAGGATAGCAATGCATTACAGAATATGCACAGCACACTAACTAAAACGGATGTCTTCATTATGTTTGCCTGGATCACATTATGGTTGCTTGCAAGTTCTTGTTGCTGGAGTACTAGATAACAAGGAGTCTACTGTATTGTGTCATTTTATAGAATGCTACATGCTCAAAATTCAAATACATAGGACTTCTACATTGTTTGTGTGATAGAAGTATCAGGGTACACAGTACTAGTGTAAACATTGCCCAATAAATACAACTAAACTTACAATACAACATCACCTTGCGTTTGGATGAAGTATCACGGGGGATACACTATATACATGTATAGAAAGCGATTTACACATTACTATGCCCTGTAATGTCCTTATCCTTTGTTGTAACTGATACTTAGGCTAGGATTCCACTGCGTTATTGGCTTCATTGACACGCATTCCTTCGAAGGGATGCCGGCGGAGCTAATTCCGATACCGACCACACAGGCACAGCTGGCTGGAGGTTAACATACTGCACTACATTAACTTTCCGACCCACAGACCATCTCCACGCTGTGAAGACAACTGGTGCGGTGGGTATCTGGATGGGCTCTTCCAGCATTATTGCAGGGGGTGCCAACTGAGCCGATAACGCAGTGGAAACCTAGCCTTACTTGACATATAGTTCCCTTTTATATGGTATTGTTTTTACTAAATACAATGAAGAATGCAGAGCACATAGACTTAATTATCTGCTAGATATATTACATATATCAGAGGAGCCCAGTAGCCAGCACTAGCATACATACATACATCTACATATATATACACATATACCCCATGTTTAAAGTTTTATTCCACATTTTCTCCTTTGCATAAATGTCATTAGGGAGGTGCTAGGTGACCCCATTACCTAGGATGTCTTTACTTAACTCAGCTGCGTTTTTTCTGGGTGCATTGGGGCAAATTGTGCCCACTGCAGGGTTTGGACGCCACGGCCTAGTAACGTTGATGCATTCATGACACCATAAAAAACGTGTACCCCTACCTTTACTTATGGGAAACCGCAGGGGACTTTCTGCTGGGTGGTTAAGTAGAGACATTCATAACTTCTTCGATCCAGACAGATGGTTCACTGATGGATAGCTATATACAGTATGTGGCAGGTAAGTATACTCAGTATGTAAGTTGGATTCAGGAAATCTGACACATCCTGATTATCTCTTTTTTCATACAGAAGTAATATTACTGTGTGGCCTGAACACTCCTTATGGGTCAAGGCTTTTCTGGAGTATTCATAGAAATGCCACACTGAAGAGGACATCACCTGTAATACTTGATATGAATAAGAGTCATGATGAATAATGACCTCATCATGACTTGGAGAATCACTCAGACATAGGATGACACATGTTCTGGAAACATGGCTTACAGCCTAACCACTGGGAACAGGACGCGAGTCACCAATCAGAAAACAGTTTGAGTACCATGCAGTGCCCAGAAAATATTACACACCTTACACTGCAGTGCCATTCCCTAACAACTTAATCGTATCTAAGGCCTGCTTCAGGTCCATCATTGGGCAACACATAGTAAACATATCCAAAGTGTGCACATACATATGTGGAATGGGCCTGTTTACATAAAAATAGATCTGACATAAAATGGACAGGTGGGATTTAATACCTGCTACATCAGAGGGTGCTCTACGCTTGTTATAAGGGCATGTACAACCTCTCCAACAATACTTTACCAACAGAACTTATACAATATGTGTACCCTTCCATGCCTGATACATTGCAAGGCATCTATACAGGTTACATTTTGATCATTATAAATCAGGGGGTATAGTGTCATAATCCGTTACCTTCCCTTATAGAAGTGGTTTTTAGCCTTTTTAGAACCATGACCCCAAAGTGATGCTGCGAATTGTTTGGAACGCGGAATCCCTCGCGCAATCCCTCCTAAGTTTGGAGGGAGGGGGCATTACTCTTCCTCCTAACTTACCACCTCTCTTGCGGGCATCATTGCTGCTGCTTGTTAGGAGCAGCTCTGAAGCATAAGCTAGGCATTCATGGCTCGATTTTTTAATAGATTCAAGCACAATTGAGTGCCATACACGTTTATGGCGCTCGGTTGTGCTTGAATCTATTAAAAAATTGAGCCGTCCAGCCTTTCTTCAAGCGGGATCAATATGTTGGTAAACCCCTGCTCAATTTCCATTACTGAGGGTCCCCATCCAAAGTATCGGACAGGAGCGATGATGCACAAGTGCTGTAGCTCGATATCGAAGATGCTCCAGCCCAGCGACGCCATCCCACTGCGTTTAAACGGCCCCTCGATCGTATGGGCATTGAACTGTTAATGCCAAGCATAACCGTGAAATCAGCGACCCCTGTAATATGGTTGTTCGACCCCGCTGGGGGGTCCCGACCCACAGGTTGAGAATGACTGCCCTATAGGGATATATTGATGATTCTCCAATACCTTCATCAAATCCTTACATTGACCACTGACATCTAAACTCATTATTTTGTTACACAATGTGTAGGTCATTTTTCGGAAACAAAGAACCAAGTCAGTGCTTCAAGGGAATCTGTTGAAGGCAGAAAAACTATTAAAACATAAAGATTTGAATGACTTTTACATGGAACTAAATTCAATGCAGAGTGGGTCAACATCTCTAAAAAGTAGGATGTTTGGAGATTTCCAAGAACCCCTTTATACTGATCATAAGAGAAAATGATCAGACAATGCATTGCCAAGTATAAGGCTATATACTCTAGACAATGTGAGAAAATAGCATGACAGTAGTGTACCACTACTCCCAGCATGTTCCCTCATTGTGCACAACTTCTAGATGCCACAATACCTTCATCACTTCCTACAAGAGAAAAAACTCAGAAGAGAAGAGTGCTCAATTGCACCTTTCAATAAAAAACATAACAACAAAAATAAGACATTAACACAGAATGTCTTTGCTGTGATAAACACACAAAAAGAGAAATATTTTAAATGAGCCAATTTCCTCCCCAGAGCTTTCAGCTTTTCACTATAAACACACCACAAACAATAGCGACACAATGTACAATCCATTACTGACACAATGACGCATACTTCTAAATCAGAAGTCTTTGTCTTCACAGAACCCGGGCTGCCAAGGTGGAAGCTTCTGACATTGTAGCAGTAATATCACATTTTCTCTTCTGCATGACAATGGGAAGAAAACTACGAATGTATGAATGTTTCATTTAAAGAGACACGGAGGTGAAAATGTTTCTTTCCTTAGTATTTCTGTAACAAGGCAATGAATACTCAGGAGAGAGTATTATCCTCTGATAGCCGAGCCAGATTTCTGTCTGATGCCGATCACTTTCCTATCTGCCACCATGACATCATAGCTCCAGTAATGACACGCGCAGAACTTTCCCAGCATTACAGCAGCCAGCCCTTGGTGAACACTGTTTCGGTACCCACTGTATCTACAATAATTTGAACGTATTATAATAATAATGTATAACATTTGAAACCAAAAAAATTTCTTTTATGTTTTTTAATCTGCCAATTTCTGCATTATGAATAAAAACGACAACTGGACCATACATGTCAAGCCTCCCATTTTGGCCGGAAAAGTCACGTTTTTATGTGGCGTTCGCGGTCAAATCCCGATTTCAAGAAATCCCGGATTTTTACCGGGTTCTTGAAATCGAGGTGATCTAGCAGGGAGGGGGCGTTACTCTCCCTGCTAATTTCCCACCTCGCACATTATCATCACAAGCGGGTGGGACATTAACGCCCTCTCCCTGCTAGATCAGCCAAAAGCCTGGCGAACGCCGGAAGTGACGTCACTTCCGGTACGTGGGACGCGGAAGAACCACGATCCATGTACCGGAAGTGACGTCAGTGACATCACTTCCTGTACACCTCCCGGTTTTCAGATGCCCTTACTTGACACGTATGAACTGGACCCCGGAAACTAGCAAGTCAATGCATTCATGTGATCACTTTAGATTTCCTATCATAGGTGACATCCTGTTGGAGGCGTAAATGTCCTG
The DNA here is from genome assembly GCA_036250615.1 of Ptychadena robeensis. Taxonomy (NCBI): domain Eukaryota; kingdom Metazoa; phylum Chordata; class Amphibia; order Anura; family Ptychadenidae; genus Ptychadena; species Ptychadena robeensis. The sequence goes on from CM070040.1 coordinate 42,779,814, forward strand.
TTTCTATACACCTTACAATCTTACAATCAACTTTTCTTCCACCAAAACCATGTAGTATGAGGACCTCTCTAACCCTTACAATCACTATGTATTCTATCAGGGAGGCCACTACATCGTTGTTGGTAGATCTAATGGAAATTGTATGGAGTGATCTAAAGGTGAATGGGGGGATTCAGTGATGAAGGGCATTAAAAGTATCTGATCCTACATGAGGAACACAGTTTTTATTGGTTATGCACACCACATGCATAAGCTTTTTCACATATTTTAATTAACTGATTTTGATTTGATCCCCGGGTGCAATATTAATGATGAATGTACATTGAATATAAATGTATGGTGCCACCACACACCTTAATAAATCAATCAATAAATTCCTTCTATTTGAAATTTTTCCAGAAAATGTTTCTGCGTTATTGTCATTCCGTAATAACGTGACCTGATTTCATTTCGCGGTAATGAAATCAGGATTAGTGAAATCTGTGAAAGTTTCCCACTTTGCCAGATAACCACCCTGACATAATAAGAACAAAATGTAAAAATGTGATAGTGTGAAATCCAAGCAGCAGTCGTTTATGCTGTCCTTTACTTCAGCAGCCGTTTTATAGTGTCAGAGGGAGTTTGTGTCACATCCAAGGAGGACAGAGAGGACGCGCTAATCAGTACATCCGATACACCTAATTACTCCGCTCGCAGCAGACAGGAAACCTAACAATATGCAGATGCGGCTCATTTTTACATTAATTACAATTTGTCCTTTCACAAATTCTTTGCAAGATAAAGCAAAAGCTGTCTGTTGACTGCAAACTGGCGAAGTGTCTGCCAAAGGCGAGGCTTGGATAAAAGTCACACTAGCTGCCTAGTTATGGTAACCATACATGCATTGATTTTTCTGTTTGATCTAAAAAAAGAGGATGGTTATTTAAGCCCATTGTGTGAAAATGGCTATTTGCATTTGGAATCTGCTGCTCAAGATGAGATCCAAAAAGCTGTCCCTATCAGTGAAGCAAGCCATCATTAGGCTGAAAAACAAAACAAACCCATCAGAGAGATAGCAAAAACATTAGGTGTGGCCAAAACAACTGTTTGGAACATTCTTAAAAAAAGGAATGCACCGGTGAGCTCAGTAACAACAAAAGACGTGGAAGACCATGGGAAAACAACTGGGATGGATGACCGAAGAATTCTTTCCTTGGTGAAAAAAACACCCTTCACAACAGTTGGCCAGATCTAGAACACTCTCCTGGAGATTGAGTGAATAGAGTGAATACAGAGGGTTCCCCACAAGATGTAAACCATCGGTGAGCCTCAAAAACAGGAAGGCCAGATTACAGTTTGCCAAATGACATCTAAAAAAAAAACCTTCACAGGTCTAGAACATCCTATGGACAGACGAGACCAAGATCAACTTGTACCAGAGGGATGGCAAGAGAAGAGTATGGAGAAGGAAAGGAACTGCTCGCTCATGATCCTAAGCATAGTGGTGCTGCTCATGATCAGTGAAGCATGGTGGTGATAGGATCATGGTGTGAGCATGTATGGCTGCCAATGGAACTGGTTCTCTTGTATTTATTGATAATGTGATTGCTGACAAAAGCAGCAGGATGTATTCTGAAGTGTTTCCAACAATATTATCTGCTCATATTCAGCCAAATGCTTCAGAACTCAAGTGCAACATTGGACGGCGCTTCACATTGCAGAAGGACAATGACCCAAAGTATACGGCAAAAGCTTATTAACCTTCTGAGTATCATGAAACTCACTACCAGTTAACTAGAGCGACACTCCAGATACGGCCATAGGAATCTACCACCTATGGCGGTCGGGGGCCGATGTATGGATGCCGATCGGGAGCATGTATGCAGATGCTTCCGGTTCCCCCGATCGCGTCACCGGTAACGCGAAGGGGGCGCCATAGACCTCCATGTAACTGGAGGGGCATTTGCCTTTGCCTCTCCAGTAATGCCGGATTTATGTTTGCATCCTCTGGCTGGGCAGGCAATCACGGCGGAGCATGTCCTGCTCCGCCGCGATTGCCCATGGCACGGTTATAAAAAAAGCGTGCCACGTGCACAACGCCCAGAAGGTTAAAGGCCCCCATACATGTCTAGATTTTTCGTTCAATCAACTAAATTTTTTTTGTTAATTGATTGAAAATCTATGGCAGCCCACATGGTAAGATCGACCTAAAACAATTAAAATTGGAAATATTTTCAAAAATTATCAGACATGCCGGAAAATTTTAATCGGTTGTATTGATATTAAATTTTGCTTTCAGTCGATCCAAAAATCTGGTACTACAGTTGGCATAGATTACAATCAATCACAATGTCGCTGATCCCAAAAAAATTATCTTTTTAAGTTGATTGAAAGAAAAATCTAGACGTGTATGGGGGGCTTTAGGGAAAGAAGTGGAATGCTTTGCAATGGCCAAGTCAATCACCTGAACTGAATCCGATTGAGCATGCGTGTCACTTGCTGAAGACAAAACTTAAGGGAAAATGCCACAAGAACAAGCAGGAACTGAAGACAGTTGCAGTAGAGATCAGGCAGAGCATCACCAGGGATGAAACCCAGCATCTGGTGATGTCTATGCGTTCCAGACTGTAATTGACTGCAAAGCAATTGCAACCAAATATTAAAAAGGAAAAGTTTAATGTATGTTTATTATTCATTCCAAATTCATTGTGGTGGTGTATAGAGCCCAAAAATTTTGAATGGTGTCGATGGCCCAATATTTATGGACCTGACTGTTAACCAATTGACCAAAAGTGATTGAAATCAGACTTAAATGTAAATACCTATGTACAATTTTAACTGATCTCCATTGATTTGTATCCGATGGTTCTATAGAGTATGAGCACAGGGCTTTGGAAAGGGAGAAATCGTTTTTGCATTGATTATCATTTGTAATAGTAATAATAATCTATGTTAGAATCACAGTCTATTTTTAAATTGCACAAGTTGATAAAATCCAACATCTATCAAGCAAATGTTCATGTGTTTATGGCAGTGGTTCCCAAACTTTGGGGTGTGAAAGTATTCCAGGGGGGCCACAGTTAGGGGGCTGATGGAGGGACAAGCAGGAAGCCAACCAAGGAGGAACTAGCTGCAGAAAGTAAGTAGAATGCATATAATATGTGTGTCTCTTCACGAGTCTAGTGCATGTGTCTCTTTGTAAGTGATGAATGTTTCTGTATGTGTGTATATACAATACCTCTCTCTGCATAAAGGTGTGAAAAACAAATTTAGTTTCCCGTAACCTGGAACTGTGTAGTTTGGATGGGACGAAAAACATCATATCTAGAAAAGGGGGGCCCTGCAGGGAAAGTTTGAGAACCACTGTTTTATGAGTAGCTTTACGTTGTTAAATTTACAGAGCAGGAGAATATGAAGATATTGGAATATAAGTAGAACAGCCAATCCAAAATGATGATACAGGTGGCCTACTGTGGGCAGTAACATTCTCGTGTATGAAAAAAACTTTTTTTTTAAAATAAAAAACACAAACACGCGAACTGCACTCTTCAGAGGCCACATATCTACACACTTTTCAAGCAACCAAATAGTCTCCAGCAACAAAGACAAACAGCAGCAGAACAGCAACAAAAGGCAGAAGATCAGTTTGTATCAAAGCCAAAATGGAGCAATTTGTGTGCAGATCTTCCTCCCAGACAAAATCCCAGAGAAACCAATTAAATATTCTTCCCTGGAGCAGAAAATGTGCCCATCATTAGTGCAATATGAAAGCCATCTTGTTGTTTAGAAAAGACAAAGCTGATGTGAAGCGCTAAAATATAAAATGAAGGTGAATTTCAGAATAGGACAATTTCCTCCATGTGAAGGTGAGATGATAAACTGGAATTAGACATTCATTCACACAATGAGAGCTGACTTCATCCTGATTTCTAAATGTGTTTACAAGCTGCGCCATTACTGCAGGTGATATTACAGGAAAGTTGACTATAAGACCATTAGTTAATGAGGTAAGACTTAATAACACATACTGGAGCTCAGATATATAAACAGGGGTGAATGATTTATTTGGGGTTCAGCAGTCCAAATGTAAGAAATTACCTAGATGAGATCAACTTCATTTTCATTTGGATTTCAAAAGCAACGAGCGCTCAAGGGTTCGTCAATCGATCGGTGAATTCATGAACACCACTTTGCGCAATCTATCCTGGTCTCCATCCAAAGTAATGGTGATTGAACAGGGATTACCAACATGTTGGTTCCCCCGGCGATCGATTAGGAATCTAATGAAAAATCTACCCATGTATGGCCATTTACAACCTGAGAATGGCTACAACTCTTTGCCACTGAATTAAAAAGAAAGAAAAAAAATGTTGTATTTCTCTAGAGAAGTTTACATTAGAAATCACTGCAGGAACTGATGTGAACCCATTAAAAAACACTACCATTTATCTACAATTGAATTATGTAAAGTATTCTTCTGTGTTTAGTAAAACATGACGTGTCTCCCAACCATCCAATTTATTGTGAAGAGCTGCACCACCTTCCAGCAAAGCTTCCCCTTTCTGGTGGGCCGAGCCTAAACAGCTGTAGGACCCCCCTGAGATATGGTGACTCAGCTGCCTCAATGCTCTCATTTCCTAAAAAAAACTTAACAGGAAGCCGTAAATCTGCAGAGACAGGATCGGGAAATTCTTTCCCATCTGGAGTGTATACAATAATAAAATATCCGGAAGAAAAGTTGCTGCTGAACAGTTCAGTGGCAAACGTGTCACTTGTCTTCAGGGACAGTACCAAACACGTCCAGCCTTCCATATAGAACATTTTCTGTGGGTTTTCTCTACCATGCTGTATTTTTTTTTACAAACAAACAGCGAAAATATACTGCAGAATAGATTACATACCCCCTACAGGCAGAGCTCTGCTAAAAACTGGACTAGAAGTGTCCTAACCATTAATTACCCATCATGCAGAACACTACTAAAGATTAGGGGGTCCTTCAACCTATAAACAAACTCTTGCAATGGGCCTCCCCTATTTACAGCCCTTGATGTGGGTGCAGGAGGCATAACTAGGTATGGAGTCTCAGAAAGAATATAATAAAAAGAAAACGGACAATAGAATGTATGTATGCACACCATCACCTCTTCATACAGAACAGCAGGAGAAGACATTACTTGCCTCCAAGTATTACAAATACCCATAACAATCTGCCATGACCAGCTCAAACCTGTGAATGGAGATCTCAAAATTTCATGTCACATCTTTGTGTTGGTTCATTGTGTTCCCATCCCTGGGATGCGGTCATTTACAGAACTGTAACAATCAGTCACCAGGCAGTTTCGCAGCAACATCTACAATTTTACTGGCGATCTGTGGTTCTGACTGCTGCAGGCGATGAACAGAGAAAAAATATCCAGAAATCACTTATCGACTAAACGATCCTCTGAGGGAAAATATTAATCTGCTTGTTTCTTTTCATGATTTTATAGGCTTTTATGCTGTGATATCAGCGGGCAGATGAATGGCAGACAATGGCTATAACTTATCATTGCCTCAAAGATCTGGAGGAAGAGCAGAAAGTAGAACTGCATTACCACCGGATTTACTAAGCAAAAGAGGATCCTACTCTTCAGCTCTGACAGCCAATGGCTGTTAACAGATTTTGCATGCAGATGTTTCTTCTCAGCAATATTTGACTGAAAAACCCCCCTAAATGTAGAACATTAAGGAACATAACCCACTGTCTACCCTTTAGAATACAAACTACAATTAATAACAAAAAATAGAAATAGTGCACATTATTATGCCACATTACATTGTACTGAGAGGATGTACCTTTACTTCATACCCCTCTTATGGACAGAAATATGGAAATATTCCCTGCACACAATGTAAACACCTCAGCGAGGAGTCCAACAATCTGGTTATCTTTAATCGTCCACCAAATTCCCTGATCATAGTGATAAACCCCAACAATCACATAATAAAGATACCTACCACATAAATGATTGATACAAGTGATCCTACAATGAATTGCCTTTTGTTCCCTCAAAGGAGACTTCCTTTGTGGAGTTGTTGGTTCAGTACTGTGGAACTGTGGGAAACAAGTAGCTTCCCAGAGGAACAACATCTGGAAACACTTGACAGAATGCTGACAGCCAGCAGACTGACCAAGAATGCAAAGCACATCAAGGGCTTTCACATCTGCCCCCCAATCCTTAGCTCTCTCTGACCCATATCATGGACAATAGAGTCACAAACAATTTTTCCTGAAGTGGTAGGCCTAGGATCTAGAAGAAAAAGTCACACTAGAATACAGATGTTGGCCCGCCTGTATCCCTTGCATATACGGGCTTACCAGAGTGGAGATATGGCAATAATTCCATGTACGGGCTATATATTTGAACATGTAATTAACCTCAAAGAATAGGGTGGATGGGTCTCAAAGACTGAGGTGTCCAATGCTTATTTTGTCACAGGATAGATGAGCAGGCCTGCAATGTCTGCAAAAGTAGTATGTGTGGTGCACTAATGAGGAACAAAGGACCACAAGGAGATATGAAGTTTCTATACTATAGGATGAAGAGTCAGGAGAAGGTTTCCAGTTGGATGAAAAACATAACTTTTCTCCTTTAAGCTGGCCATGCGATTGAACACAGGTAGACTTGATTGTTTAGAAAGTCCCTCATATTACATGGATTTGGTAAAACGAAATTAGATCTAAAAGAAATCTGACAGAGAAACCTAAAGGTGTATGGGGACCCATACTCTACGTATATTCTTTATATTAAGAGGACCTGTATATTATGATCTTTGTGCTTTGGAACTAATGATTACCTTGTGTAACCTTGAAAAGATTTGTGTACTGAAAAAAACATCAATGCTTATGAACACTTTGTGTTTTTTTGTCTTCGTGTTTTTATTAAAATGTAAAATCTATTCACATAGAGTATAATACTGCAAGATATTTTGTGCTGGAAGGATATGTATCAATGTAGTACTGGCCCACACTTTCATAAAACCTTTTTTTGTTACAGTAAGAAGTGAAGGCAATTAGTAAACATACAGCTGTTGTGGAACTACAGGTTCCAGCATGACCAATTGGTTCTGTCACTGTTTGCAGGTCTCATATGCAAGGAGTGAGAGCATTTATTATACACATCTGTATATATCACATTTCTATTCAGCTCGTTTTCAGCTAAGTCAGTAATTGTGAAAGAAATATATATTTGCTATTTTCATTGTGATTGCTTTTCTGCGACTCCCACAGCGTCAATATCTACAGAAAAGCAATTCGGATTCCTTGCTGTGCCCAGGACGTCACCCACCACAAACTTTCCTCCCTAAGGCGCAGAGCAATAAACTGAATTACCGAAGTAGAAAAGTTCCTGACATGGAGAGTAAGGGATGGAGAGTTCAGCGAGAGGACAGAGAAACAATGCCACCAACACTCCAAGAGACTACTGGAGAGTAGGGCCACAACTGTTACCATGTCCACATACTCACTATAACATTAGAGTAATTTAAAGGTCATCATCATCCAATATGAAGGATGCACATGTCGAATGAGAGATACAGCCCAATCACAATTGTTCACTCATTAAATATTTATTAAAGATTATACAATTGTTCAGTCTTAATAAATATGGCTTCTTCAGGGACAAACCTCTACAACCTGTAAAATAACCAGACAACCAACACAACATGATTCCTTATGGAATAACTGAGGATGCCACAAGGCTACCACTAGAATTTGGTTGCTATATTGTTGGAGAGAATCAGTCAGCCAATATTACTGCCCTGAATATGCAGATGGGAAGATTACAGTAAAAACCTGACAAACAATGCACAACTTTCCCTGGGTGTTATTATAAGAACAAAGATTTAAACAGAGCAGGAGGTGCTCCAACTTTTCCTTCCTGGTCTTGTGTGAAATGTGCAGCCCGGGGACATGAATGTCAGTGTAGCCCTGGCAGCTGGAAGTCACAGACATGTTCCAACTCATGAAAAGAAGAATGCAAACATGCCAAGCCTTTATTACACAAGGAGGAGGATAGCCTGTGACTCAGCCCAGAGAACGGCCATGACACCCCTTCTTTGCCAGGCCTCATAGGAGAAAAAAAAAAAGAAGAGGAGGATAAACATTTGACGCAATCACTGAGGTATGAGGTGCATAGCTCCTCTACAATGTCTGCAGTCCTGTAACAATGACCTAAAAGCCTCAAAATGGACCTGAAGGAACTGCAACCTGTGCTACTCATGATTTTAACTGGCCAAGGTTGATTCAGTGTGCAGTTTTGCCTTTTCACTGTTGAAGGACCTAACCCTTGCACTGGATACAGACTACCCATTGCTAATCTTCAACCCAGGAAATCATGTTGGTTGCCAGATTTGTAGGAAACACAATGTACTTGCCCTAATCTCTGCGAATCAGAACCATGTAGTGACAACCACACCTATAGAAAACCAAAACACCTACATAAAATAACACCAGAGCCAAGCAGAGTAATCACTAGGCTCCATGTCTGCTAATGGATCCGCTCAAGCTGTGGAGACAGCCCTGTTATAGCCCTATTGCCATCAATGGGTGGCTCATGCACTCTATTAAAATCCCTGTGTTCAACGCAGGGGTTTTAATGGATAGTGGACGCTATGGCTAATATACTCAGATGGCCAGGTGCCATAATATTCTTCTTTAAAAATAGATACAATCTATGCAGGGGGAATCCATTTACTGGCAGAACCTAGAACATCACTGGTTATTTATAAATTGTGTTGTCTTTTTCTGACGATGGTGCCTGCCTGAGTGTCATGGACATTCTCTGGCTTCAGTGGTCCCTGACCCAGAGTAGCTTGAAGTATTAACTTGACAGGGGAGTGCAACTAAGTTATAATGCCGGTGATAGCAGCATCCATATTTCCCCCATGACAGGTATAGTTATAGAGAAAGCTGTATTATTTGAATTATTTCTTTTTGTTTCATTAAAACTTTGTGTACATATTTACCTGTTTCTGATGTACTATTCTCACCCAGGCCGTTAAAGTCCCCACGCCCTTGAGATATTTCTCTCAGGGGGAAACTCAGTCTCTGGTAGAAGACTCCTGTCTTGGTCCCCTTCTCCAGTTTGACTAACCCTTATCTATCATGACAGGTATAGTCATTTCCCAATAAGAACATCAAAAGATAAAATCAATATTAATTACATGATAGAACATTTCTTCTGGAAATGGATAATGTATACTAACTCCTCCACACATTGGTTTCTGCAAAAGTGTAATTAGCCAACAATGTTCATCAAGGTGATTAATAATATAACATCCAGACAAAAGAGAGATGATTGAGAATTCCAAACAGACATACAATAATGATTTTCACAAATGCTGCAACCTGGATAAATCCTACCGGGACCGTTTAGCTAAAGATGAACAACATTTTTTTGTGAATGACGCCCATGTGCAAAAAGGTTGTGGTGTCAGTTTGGTTCTTATTTTCTACCACTAATAGAAGAAGAAGCATTAACCAACCAAGGCTCAGGAATTATATACAAACTACTCATTCCTGTGAATAGAAATGTATGCTATTTATTAGTACTTAATATGAGATGACATTTGAACATACAGAGAACTAGGGTACACTGAACCAATGGTTCCCAAACTTTCCCTGCAGGGCCCACCTTTTCTAGATAGGAACATTATCGAACCCACCCATTCATACACAGTTTCAGAATGAGGGTTATTTCACACTAGCGGTGTTTGTATGGCAGTATAGCGAACTAGTACTAGAGTGAAATGGTTCTTAAACTTTATTTGAAATACAACTCGTACAACTTTAGCTAGCCATACATTGTCAGATTCCATGGCCGATCGATCACGGCGATGTCAGCGGGAATCGGAGGTCCGATCGATCGGCCAATTAAGTCTGTCCGATCGCTACATACCACCTTGGCCCACGGATTCCTGGACGATTCCGTGTCCGATCGCTAACTTCACAAATGGCAACTCCCCCTGATGTGTGCTGAATTGGATCAGAAAGACCTACATGTTGGTTCTCTGTCCGATCCGATTCTGTGCCCCCGATCAATCGGACGTGATAGATCGGACAAGGTGGGCTTCACGCGATCCCGGGACGATCGTTTCGCATGCACGCGCCCGGAATCGATCGTCCCGGAATCCAATGGGAAACGGACCAGTGTATGGGGGCCTTTTACTTGATTTTCACACCAATCATACAGAAACTTTCATCATTTACATAGAGACAAACACACATACGCATTACTTGCACTCTACTTACTGTCTGCAAATAGTTCTTCTAAGGTTGGCTTCCTGCTTGCCCCTCCCCCAGCCCCCTTGATGTGCTTCCCCTTGAATACCTCCACACCCCCCCAATTTGGAAACCACTGCACTATACCAACCATTGACACATTTTAACTTGATTCATCACTTCATATATTGAGAGCAAAATGAAATTATGGTGCCAGCGAGTGCCCATAGGCCAGTACGTAGAAAATAGTCATGTTACCCAGAGGAATTATCTACATTTTTGTGACATTGCAACTCTAACACTATCTGCGCTTCATGAATCAGGCTTGTCCCACCCCAGTCCTCAAGGTGGCCCTCAAAGACTTTAGTTGGATAACTGTAAAACATAAAATGTTTCTGAAAGATGTGTTTTCTGTATCAAACAGCTCAAACAGTGAGCAATCACTACAACATTACAACACACTACTACTTGTGAATGAAATATCATAGTCTTCTCAATTCTTAAAAGTTCTGCCATTGATGTCATAGAGGGAGATTCTCTTTTTATTTTACAAGCCACCTACAGAGTTAGTGGTTTGTAGAAAGCTAAGGCGTCTTGTAAAACATCAGAAACGATTGAGGCAAGTGGCACCCATTCACTGTAAACAACTTGTAATCCTTCCACTCTCAGAAATTTATGGTTGTGTTAATGAATGAATAAGCTATAATTCTGAAGGCTGGAGAAACAGAACTACATTAAGCACCAATTGCTGGACTGCATATCCGCGGTGGCTTGTGAGCAAATACTAAAGCTCTACCGAACAGGTTTCCAACATGTTTGTATAACCTTGTTTGATATATGTTGCTTTGCATGGGGATCGCGGGTCCCCATGCAAAGAATCGTCTGAGCTTGATGACGCAGCAGTGCTGCACCTCGAGCTCCTTCCATATTGGGCTCAGGGCGATGACGTAATTTCGCTGAGCTCGATGGCTCATCTATCTCATGGGCATCAACCTGAGTATAGCAGCCTTAAGACTTACTGAAATGGCACTTCATGCACTTTTTGTTTTTTGTTTCTGTAACAATGTGTCAATTTTTGTAAATTGGTTGTTTCCTTTTTAATCATGTTGTTTTAAATAATTACAAATTAAAATTTTGATCTTATCTTGTGTATAATGATTTGATGTGATATTACTTACTTCAAAGCTCCATTACAATTCCAGGGTAGGAGGGTATCCTTACAAAATTCCACCTTCTGGTCTATATAGATGGCCATTGAAGGTATGAATTGAAATACTCTTTGAATCTATAGTTATATGGGATGTGGAGCGGTTTGGAAATAAATTAAAACAGAACTCTTGTAAATGTGCACCAAAGTAACAAAGGGAATATATGAAATGGAATAAGGATTTAACGTTGCTAATGTTCATGCCACATGAATAACAGCTAAGCAATAGACAATGTCAGGACTTAAATTAATGAAAGATCACACAGTGTGTTATGATCTGATGATACCAGCATCTCACATAACACTGTATTGATAATTGATTAGCACTATGATCAATTTCAAGATATTAGCTATAAATTTCAATACAAAATTACATTGCCTGATTAATTTGTTATGAACATTCTGTGCTCAAATCTATCAATAATGATTGTGTTTCTATGTCATGGAATAAAACATATACGAAAATTACACATTTTTGCATAGCATAATATACTCTGACCTAAAATCCCTCTATACTCCCTTACCAAGGGTAAGACTAAGGATAGCCACAGTCCTCAAAGCCCCAATATTTACACCATGCATGCAACATTTACAGAAGCTCTGTAATTGTGGTCATGTCAATTATTAGGGTTTTTTAAAATCTGGCTATTTATCATAGGCAGAGGATGGCACTGTGAAGTGTGATGGAATAGTATTGAGAAGGGCAATAAAATTACTTTCAGAGCAAATATATATGTCAGTAATAAAGAGAACCTGTCACAATCAAAGAACACACAGATATAAAGTTTCTAACCATGCCACATTCTGCCAAGAAAAAATGTTGTGCCACCACCAGCAGGCAGAGCTATGACCCTTCACTGCAGGACATGTATAACTGCCCAAGCACACATTACTGAACCACAAGAACTTGAGAAGCAAATGACAGGGTTAACACAGAGATAAAGCTGGGGAAAGGGATAGATAAAAGATAAGGTAGAAGAGTAGGATGAAGCAGGAATAATAATAAAGAATACTGCCAGGGTGAAGAGATGGCAATGCAGCAAGCATAGTCAGTACCCACAAACTGACAATCACCTGACCAACCAGTCACGCAGTGGATGGAACCTGGATTATTCATACACATGACAAAACAGCTGCAATTCTGGGGAAATTTACCAATTTGTCTGATTGCTGCATGTCTAATCGAGGGCCATTTTTTTCAAGAAATCAGAAGAGAAGTAAAATCAGCTCTTGTGTACAAGGTCAAAAGCTTTTGATGGAATAGAACATAAATGTCAACAGAGACTTCCAGAGAAGTGAACAATCTAACCTTCCAAAGACCACTTACTATGGGGGTGGATTTAGTGTTTTACACCAATACAATATATAATCCAGGGACAATGACTGCCTTTCTGAACAGTATGTGTTTTTATCTACCATGACCTTGTAGGAGTATTATTTGCTTACACATTTAAGGGGTCACAATAGTATTTTAGAGGAAACAGGAAACTATTTTATGGCTGAACAAAAAAATCCATCTCTTGCTTCAGATGAGAGGAAATGCTGAATGGGAAAGGTTCTGCAGGACAGACAAAAGTACAGGGAGGTAGTCATGAGTAACATGAGCATATGATCATAACATGTATAAAAAACTTTAATACATACAAGTTCCTGGGAATTCTCACCTCACTCTCACATAATACGGGTGATGCTCCTTTTCCAGGATGGTTAGTTAGTTGGAGTTACCTTACTCACAATATATGTAGAGGAATTAAATCATGGAAAGGGAAGTAACAGCGAGTTAGCAATATTTTCTTCTACAGTTCACTGTGCATTTCCAGTGGTTGTTTTGTGTAAATCCTTTACTTTCCACCTGTTTCAATAAGGACGCACCACAATCCTCACAATGACAATTATTCCTTGTATACAGGTTACAACACAGGTCATACCCCTGTGGGTTGGGAAGAACCTCCCCATTATGGATTATATTCATATAACTCTGCCATGGCAAATGATTAACTTTCAACATTCTTAGATAAGTCAGGTCCAGGAATTTCCTTTTACATGTTGCTGTGTGTGATATGACCAGCTGGCTAGGCCAGGCCTCCCACTGGCAGAACAGACTGAATGAATAAGCTCTGGTGAGCACAAAGGCCTATTCTGCAGGATCCTATTATTTATCCTATTATTATTATTATCATTTATGTATATAGCGCACACATATTACGCAGCGCTATACAATACATTAGGAATGTAAATACAACACAATATAATACACACAGGTACAGGTTATGACACAGGAGAAGTAGAGAACCCTGCCCGATTGGGCTTACAATCTAGGTGTGGGAGCAGAGTATACAATAGGTGGGGGGATGGGACTGGCATGGTGGTGATGTTAGGAGTGAGAAGATGGGTAGGAGAGACTGAAGAGGTGGGTTTTTAGGGCTTTTTCAAACGTGTCAAAGGTTGGAGCAAGTCTAAAGCCCCCCATACACGTTCCGATTATTCTCCCGACCGATTTTTCGTCCGATCC
>CM070040.1:42796510-42818680 GCA_036250615.1 Ptychadena robeensis
CAGGGAGGACTTTACTACAAAGGACAACCTGACAGCGTGCGTTCCATGTGTAATAACGGGTCACCACAATAACTAGAAAAAGACTACCCATAATCCCTGCGACCTCTAAATGCCCCATATATCCACTCTGCATAACTCATGCGATGGAGGAAATGGATACCTAAGGCCCTCCCCACCCCTTTATATACCTTTATGTTAAAAGGGCATTGAAGCAAAAAATGCTTAAAAGGTCTCCTAGCGATCACCATATCCTTCCCTGGGGCAAATACGATCCCTAAGAGAGCAACTAGCCCATACCCCTTAACATAGAGCTTGCTGTGGAAGGTGAGCCAGGCGATAAACTTCAAGGGGATCCTCTCTAAACCAATAAGGCATAAGCCAACCCTCATCACATCTAGGCAATCCTTCAAGGCAAGGGACACAGCAAAGGCAGAGAAAAGCACCCTCCCTCTCCAGGACAAAGGATTTTCAGGCAATGGGTAACATAAGCCGGAAGTTGGTCAGCCTGAGCCCTCTGACTTATCACATGGCCACCCCCTTCCCAGTTACGCAGAAATGGCTTAAACCATGATTGGAATATTCCTCCTCATCCAGGAGGAGTAATGCAGGAGAATGTCCCAATTAAACCTTTTACTGACACTTACATATTTGTCCTGGGGAGGGGCAAATGTAATCTCTGTTGTTCATCTCTGGCTAACATGTTCAGAATGGAAATTACATAATGCACAGTAAAGTGTTAAGTGCATCGGGTCATTGAAATTACATACATTTTTAATGAAACCCCAATGAGCTTGCCTAATGCGCATGTACCACATTGTAAGATAATGCCCTGTTCAGATCTGTGTGGTACTGTGCATTAAACAGCATGCCGTACCACGCAAGCACACAGGCCGGTGGGGGGCCACCACATATCCGTATACAAAACCTTATTAGTGTAAAGAAGAACTTTTGATACCTATTTTCTTTGCGTCAGATACCAATAAAAACATTTGAGACTAATATATATCACATTGGACTTTACTGTATGCACGTTTTAATGTAGAAATCAGGAAATTTATAGTAAACTATTTGTATGTGGTCATTACTAGGGCATTAGCAACAAATGATTTTGTGAAGTCGAGTCATCATGTGATGTCATCACCTCCCCATCCCACCCCACCAATACTGACAGAGACCTCCCCATCCCACCTCACCAATATTGACAAGATAGGAAAACATTGACGGTATTGGCAGGTAGAGAAAACAACAAAATCATCTCCCGTTGCCTCCCTCTAATCAGAGGCAGAGACTGCATGCAGATAGAAGATGTTGTCTTGTTGTTCTCTCTTGCTCTGTGTGTGACGGGCGGAATACACAGAGAAAGGCGACACTGTATTCTCTTGTATCTAAATGTTAATAGCCTATAATAAATACACCATTGAATGAATAGATGATAAAAAAGCATAGCCAGTTTACACACATTCTGCTGATGTTCAGTGGACTGTCTAATGTAATGTGCTGCTTTCACCGGAGGTGTCATTCAGGTCCAGGAAATAAAAGCAGGAACCCATAACTACAATAACAGAAGTGAATCATACTAAGTTACCTAGTATTTTTCTGAGTATGGAGTTTTTCCATATCAGCCTCCTAAGCGAGACAATAGTGTATGTTTCAGGAAGCGGAAATATATTTACTCTTTATGTATATAAAAATCACTACTCGATCAAACTGCAGCATCCAGGAATAACCTTAATATCCGTTTTATTGCGTGATAGACTTCTGGACATACAAATTATTTTGGCTGGAAATGATCATGAAGCAAAGAGAAGGTCAGGTAAATACCCTTTAACCCATGACAAAGTTTTATACAGACCAGCAAGATAATACATTTACAGAACACAGAAGCCTAAAGGCCATGCCTCATGGGTGACTCTTCCACTAGATACACTGACATTAGTAGAGTCACACTAGGGAAGACTTTTACAGATATTTATAAAATTACTTATACCGATAGTTTTAAGTCAATTGAACAGAAATATCGAACCATGTATGGCTACCTTAATTCACCGGTAACAAAGCTGCAAAGGGAGTAATATCTAGCTGGTACTATAGAGAATGATGTCATAGAAACTGACAAGAATATTCTTAGCAATCCTGACACTGCGACAAATTACAAAGAGAAAAAGATAAATTCAGGTTGCCATTGCAGACTGTCGCTTACCCTACTGCCATTGCTCAAGTCTTTGTCTACATTTTTGACCTCACCACTCTTTCTAGGTTCAACTTCATTTCCTGCCTTTTTTTTCTCTTTAATTGAAGAGCGGGGAAGGGGGAGGGGTTGCTACTTGGGGGAGAATGCAGGACACTTGGCATCCTCTTCACAAAGCTTTGCTTTATACATTACTGGGATTGTCAGCTTCGTAGAAATGGGGGGCCCCTGAGAGCACCAAATGGGCACATAGGATTCTATATATAATGCTACAGGAGACTGCCAGAGAGTGCAGACATAAGAGCATTAGAGACTCAAATTAAAGCTGCTAGAGATCACTCCCACGACTGCTCCTTAGCAGATCAATTCCTATTACTGGTAAAGCGCTTCATTATATCCTATCCCTAATTTCTGCTAGTGGGTACTTCAAAAGGGGCATGCATCAAGTGTAAAAGGGATGCAAACTACATGCACACATGAACTACACACACCACTCTAAACACAGGAATGAGTGGCATACATGTGTGCCCCATCCTTGCGTAGTCCAGGGGTGTGAAAAACTGACCCATGGGCCAGTAATTGCCTGCAGTGTAAAATTTTTTGTCAACAATCATTAAGATTTGCTTTTAAAATTGTCCCGCTGTATATTTGAGTTTGACACCCTTGCTATATACAAAACACTGGAGTATTCTGTGTTATAAATCATTAAATCCGCACAGCACCAGTCTGTACCAGTATGTACCTTGCTGTAAATTATAAACTCTACTTTTATACATTATGCTGTATATTATGCACTGAATACTGCTCTATCTTATGCTCTGTATATTGCATTACATAATTTGTATACTCCGTTCCCCAAGCTATTTGACTGATCAGGCAGGGTCCTCAACTCCTCCTATGTCATAACCTGTACCTGTTTGTCATCTTGTATTCCATCTCAACTTTAGAATACACGGTTCGATTGTACCGTTCAATCAACCTAAAATGATCAAAGTTTATATGGATCGAATTTAAATCTTATACTTTGTACATGGTTGGATCGGTGAAAAATTTTCAATACCGATCAAAAAGTGATCGGACATGTTGAAAAATTTTACCAAATCGGAGCATTTTTTTGTTGGTCGGGTCGATTGTATTCGATTAACACATTTATATATGGCTTTTTCCTGTGTTTTGTGATCGTAGTACGATCGAACCTTCCATGTAGTACTACTTTGGATTCGATTACGATCGGTGTCCGATGAAAAGATCGGTCGTGCTTGAATCGAAATGTGTATGCCTAGCTTAATTTATTGTACAGTGCTGCGTAATATGTTGGCACTATATAAATAAAAATTTATAATAATAACTTTAAGCAGCTCTATTTTGTATATTGTGCTATGCATTATATACTTTAATATATACTGCTTCCTCCTTTACTGTGTTAATCCCTCAGGCCTGGCTCACACCATTGGACAACACATATTAAGCATATCCACAAAGTTCATAGCTTGTTGAAATAAGAAACACATGTAAAGCTGAAGGTGTTTGTTTACTCCATGTTGCTCCTCTGTATACACTTTCCACTATACTATATACTCCACATTGCTTCACATTATGCAACTATCATTCATCCATGATTATGCTTTATTCACTGTAATATATTATTTAATTGCCCAAACAATTACAGTGAAAGTGCTTCAAATTTAATTCAAAGTGCATACATAAATACATAAAGTATGTGTATAATGTATCTGTCAGTTGTTTTCCTCTGTGTAGGGTAGTGGTAGGGAAGGGTGACCCCCTCTGCACTTCATTCATTTCATTATAGCCTTAGGCAGTAACAGGGTAATCCATAATCATTGTCTGAGCTGGGCTGTAGATGATCTCTAGTGTTCCAGTGTACGGTAAATGAAAGTCTCACCCCTACAAACCATCTGATTACAGTTAATAATTGGTTAGTGCAGATGGTTGAAATTTGCGCCTATAGTCTTCACACTGTAAATGTTTGGTGTCTGTTTTATCCTCCAGGTATGCTATCAATCTCCCATCAGCGATCGCTCTATGTAAAGCAGCTACTTAAATCTGCATTAAAACCTACAACGCTGCGACCCAGATCCCATGCACTCGCTTTGTTATAAGCGGATAACGAATATAAGACATTGACGGATCATGTTTCCCCCGGCAACATTTCCAGAGCGCAACGCTTTCATTGACACCACATTTACTCACAATACCCTGATAAACAGACACCCTCCAGCAATTAATGGGCAATTGACACGAGTCTACAGCCTGGGGATGAGCAGTGTAGGGGGTGGAAGGCAGTGGGGGATTACACTGACCCACTTTATATATGTTCTGTAACTTTCCAATAATTACATTTAAATGAAAGCAGAATGACATTTTCTAGAACCCCCAGCAAAGAAGCACAAGAAATGAAGAGGAAGAAGACAAATCCAATCACAGTCTAGTGGCATAATTCGCCAAAGATCCTCCCACCAATATAGCCAAACCATCTAGAAATGTTTTCTGGATCATAATTTTTTCTATCTGCTTACATTTTGTAATTTAGAAAAATAACTATCTCCATTTACAAATATAACTATGGCCTCCTACTACATATATAGAATATAAGGGATGCAGGAGTTACTTATGCACTTATAGTTCTTTCCCTGGGGCTCAGTTACTGGTACGGTTATGTTTATGTTGAATTTGCATTTTTTAGTTTGTTGTGTCCTTTCTTATGTCTTCCTACCGTGGGTTACTGTAATTTTTGAACATGCAGCACTGAATCCTCTGTTGGGAGGAGGTGGTGTGAGGATTGGACTTGGAAGTGCCGCCAGCCGTACCCATATTGTGGACTTGTTAACTAGCTTCATGTTCAGGCTACTAAGACCTTATGTAAAAATACAATGTCCGGAATTTATTTGGGAGCTGACCTGCCTCTATATGACTTTGTCTTGTTCAAAAGTTTTCAATAAAAAAGATTTTACCAAAAAAAAAAAAAAAAGAAAGTACCGTATGTCTCTAACATATGCAGCAACTTGCAGTTTAACTTTTTTATAGATTTTTAAATACATAAGGTATCAGTCAGAAACTATTTCACATATTAAATGCTGATTGAATTCTCACCCACTGAAGAACACAAGAAAACTTTGGGATATACAATGTACAGTACTGTACAGATGTTTAAAGGTACCCATACACGTTGCGATTTTTCGGGGACCGATGCGATATTCGATTTCAACGCCCGATTTTTCAACCGATCGGCTGGTTGGATTGGGAATCTTTTAAGAGTGGCCGACCGTCCAAAAATTACAGGCATTCTCATTCTGGACCCGACCGACTTTTCGGCCGATTTTTCTAAAAACAGCATCGGTCGGACTACATTTGCATGTTAGGAATCCCGAACGATCGACCTACCCGACCGACCGGATCGGTCGGAAGGGCTAAAATCGCACGAAAAATCACAATGTGTATGGGTACCTTTAGGCAGGTGTGAATAAAACACTTTTCCTTAAGATAGGCACCACGCTGTGAATGGTTAGGGATCAATTGAACGGAAATCAATGTGCACCACATGGGCACATCGATTCCTGTTCAATGGCGACCCGTTATCCCCAGCTTGCAGTGTGTGATTTACAACATGCCACAAGCTGGGAAGAAGCAGCCTGTCTCACACAGCTTCCAAGTGAGGAGTGCTGGCTCTGCCCCTTCACACTGACAGACGACGGCTGTGGAGGAGGCAAGAGCCGCAGCTGTTTTAATACTTTCCATGAAGACTCATGTCTCCATGCAAAGTATTGGAGATTGAACGGGGTCTTTTCAACATGTTGGAACCCCGTTCAATCAAGTTCCTTTGAGCCGGCTCTACTGATCCCGCCAGAAGGAAGGCACACACGGGTAGGTTTGTAAACAGAATAGAGTACAATCAATCACCTTGAGCGCACAAGTTAATTGATTGTACTCAAATCTTGTTACAGATCGACCCGTGTGTGCCAAGCTTTAGTGTTCTGATCTTCTGCTGAAGATAGGGCAGTGGAAGGCTCCAAGAAGAGGCAGGGCGAAAGGGCACTTCAAACATGATTCATGATTTCCCTGGAATCCCATAGTCATGTGTTGAATGAGTTGAAGCTTACAATCTAAGTATTTGTCGCCTCAGCTGAATGACAGTAGTGATGGCCCGAACTGTTCAACTCTTCGTGGCAACATCGCATCGCACCTAGTTCCGAACATATGGCGAGTTCGGTTCGCCCCTATCTTTAACATTGCGAAACTTTGACCCCTGTGATCACATCACAGACAAATCCAGCCAATGAGCAACCCCCCACCATCACAGAACACCTCACAACACACCCATAACATATCAAGTACAGGGACCATTACACATTCTGCTGAAGAGGAGAAGTTAGGAAAGAAGCTAGCTCTGCTGCTCTATAACCCTTAGCAGGGCATTTTCTGTGTAATACTAAACAGCTTCACTAGAACCCATCCATCCATCCATGGGAATATCCATCTCCCCCAGTGTCCCCACACTGACCATCACCACCAGTGTCCTCCACACGACCATACACCACCAGTGTCCACCATACTGAACCATCTCCCCAGTGTCCCCACACTACCATCTCCCCAGTGTCCTCCACACTCACCATCACCACAGTGTCCTCCACACTGTCCATCACCACCAGTACTCCCACACTGTCCATCCCACAGTGTCCTCCAACTGTCCATCACCACCAGTATCCTCCACACTGTCCATCCCACCATGTCCTCCACACTGACCATCTCCCATATTCCTCCACACTGACCATCTCCCCCAGTGTACTCACACTGTCATCTCCCCAGTTCCCCACACTGTCCATCTCCACCCAGTGTCCCCACAACGTCCATCTCCCCATGTCCTCCCCACTGTTCACCCCCCAGTGCTCCACACTGTCCATCTCCCCATTCCTCCACACTGTCCTCTCCCCCAGTGTCCTCACACTGTCCATCTCCCCCAGGTCCTCCACACTGTCCATCTCCACCAGTGTCCCCACACTGTCCATCTCCACCAGTTCCTCCCACATGTCCTCTCCCCCAGTGTCCTCCACACTGTCCATCTCACCATGTCCTCCACACTGCCCATTCCACCATTCCTCACACGTCCATCTCCCCCCAGTGTCCTCCACACAGGTCCATCCAACCCATCTCCCATGTCCACTCCCACACTGTCCATCCACAAACCAATGTCCTCCATAAAATTAAAATTCACCTTTTAACAAAATGTAGCAAAAACGTGGAAAGCAATCTCACAGGTTGTTCAGGTGGAATATCACACACATTTATCAACCATGTTTTATGCCTCCAGCTCCCCCTTATTTCAAATCCCAAATACTATCATTGTAAAAATCCTTCGTGCAGATTATTGCGTGAAATTTTTTTTCTTGGGAGTTTGACCATGGATCCCCCACTGTCATGTCATTGTCCAGGTGTAGTGCCTTGAAATAACTTTTCCAACACTATTGTGGCCAGAAAGGGTCCCTTTGTTTTTTTAATGTTCGCACTGCCCATTGAAGTCTATGGGATCGCGACATTTGCAAGGTTCGCGTTTGCAACATCAAATTACGGTTCGCACACATCACTAAATGACGCGGTTTTCCAAATGTTTTACCAGTCAGTCCTGAACTTTTGCGATCCATTCCCTCATTAAACACCTCTAGTCCGCAACACACATTTACTTACATTATCAGCGAGAGTTACGGCTCCATACACCACCGAGCTGGCCGATTTTGCTGCCGACCGATGGCGGGTGTATGCCGATTGGGGGAACCCACATGGGGACAATCGCTGTCACCCACCAACTCGTCGGCCAGAAACGACATGTCCGATAATCTCTGGACGATGCGTTATCTCAGTGAAGACGGCGTCTTGCGTCAGTCTGGAGAGCACGATAATCATCACAACTGCACTCAGAGCTCAACCTGAGCTGTGGAGGTCGGCCCCACTCGGTACGTGTGGAGGGTCACAGTGGGCGCTGTAAATGTTATGCGCTGAATGCATTTTATAACCAAGAAGAAGTTCATTATGTCTGTTTGTATTGTGACTTTGAGTAATTTTTTTTTTATAAAAAAAAAGAAATGTATTCCCTGTAAATTTATAAGGATTCGGTGTCGGTCCATTTTTTTGCCGACTCCGACTCCAGGGACCCAAAAATGTCTCCGACTCCGAGTCTTCGACTCCGACTCCACAGCCCTGGTAGGTTGTTCCAAACACCATGGAGAACTAAGCACTAGGGATGGTCGAAAAATTCGCAGTGCGAATTTTTAAGTAGAAATTTCGACTTTTTCGCCGAATCGAATTTTGATGGGGTCATTTTGACTTTTCGCAGAGAAAGTCGAAAATCAGCCTGATATTTCGACTGAAATCGAAATTTCAACTTAAAAAAGAACTGTGCTTTTGATTTGCCGTGCCGCTATTTCGCGTGCGAGTATCGCCATTTTGTTTAAAATTTTCACATGCGGTAGTGATTGGAAAATTCTAATTAGCGTAAATTCGCATGGTGCTAGCTAACTTTGTCAGCTTATTGCAAAGCCCCTGAAAATGGTATCCTCACACAAATTGCTGGAGTTGTAGAGAAGGGTTGGGGGAACATTTGAAAACAATAAGTTTTGCTCTAACATGTCAAGTTTGTGTATAAATTGGGTTTAAATCTCAGCTCTGATTGTAAAGCTCTGCTACTATGTACACTGATTCTTCTATTATAGCTCAAGCTCATACAGCAAATCCAAATTTTCCACCTTATGTGAATTTTTACCTTATGAGAATTTTAGGCTTTATGCAAATTTTTGAGTGTTTTATGCAAAATTTTGGCGTTATGCGAATTTTCGACTTTAGAAATTTCGACTTGAAAAAAGTTGAAATTTCGCAGTCGAATCGAAATTCGGTTGGGAAACTCGAAATTTAAGTAGAATCGAATTTTATTAATTTCTACCATCTCTACTAAGCACAGATCTTCTGTGGATGTTGGCTTCCTCACATCCTTCTGTCTCTTCATGTAACCCTAGACACACTCCATGATGGTGAGATCAGGGCTCTGTGGGGGCAATGCCATCACTTCTTGTTCTTCTTTACACTGAACACAGTTCTTATTGACTTTTGCTGTATGTTTGGGGTTGTTGTCCTGCAGAAAAAAATTGGGGCCAATCACATGCCTCCCTGATGTTATTGCATGATGGATAAGTATCTCCCTGTATTTCTCAGCATTGAGAGCACCATTATCCTCCATTTGCAAGAATGAAGCCCCAAACGTTCAAAAAAACTCCACTATGCTTCACTGTTGTTCCTGGAACCCAACCTAACTGTTGCCTGCAGACACTCATTATTGTTCTGCTTTCCAGACCTTCAAAGAACAAACTGCCTTCTGCTACAGCCAAATATTTTGATTTTTTCTCATCAGTCCAGAGCACCTGTTGCCATTTTTCTGCACTCCATTTCCTATGTTTAAATGCATACCTCAGTCGCTTGGCCTTGTTTCCATGTCAGAGATGTAGCTTTTTGGCTGCAACTCTTTCATGAAGACCACTTCTGGCCAGACTCCTCCAGACAGTAGGTGGGTGTTTCTGGGTCCCACTGGTTTCTACAGTTCTGAGCTGACGGCACTGCTGGACATCTTCTGATTTTGAAGGGTAATAAGCTTGTTGTGTCTTTTCTCTGCAGTTTTCTTGGCTGACCTCTGTGTCTTCGATCCTCCACTTTGCCCATTTGGTGCTTCTTCAAAAGAGCTTGAACAGCTTGAAACCCCAGACTGCTTTGAAACCTTGGTGTGGGAGAGACCTTGCTGATGCAGTATAACTACCTTGTGTCTTGTTGCTGGGCTCAATCTTGCCATGACATAAAACTGTCTTCCGTAACCTCACCTTGGTAGAAGATTTTGGCTGCTTTTCACCCAATTTTAAGCCTCCTACACAGCTGTTTCAGTTAATGACTATGTGACAATAAAGATCATTAGTCATAATGGTGGCGTTTTATTTTTTAAATCGCTTGGTCAATCGTCTGGCCTGCTGGCGATTGATCGCCTAAGTGGGAACATAGCCTAAGAATTGATGGTGGTTTAAAGACCAGTAGTAAAACCAAAAATTTATTTGATTTTCATTTTTCTTTTGTTCGCTCACTTCGAATTTTTAAAATTGATAACAATATATTTCTGAAACCATTCTTTTTTTACATCTTTATTTTTTCACACCTGCCTAAAACTTTACAGACAGTACTGTACACGAGGGTCAGCCCCATTAACTGAGTTCCCCTAATGCACAGCAGGTTAGGTTCCAGAGACTTTCCTTGAACATTTTGGCTACTCACTGCTTTAGTAGCTTGTGTGTGATTGGCAGGAGAAACTTTGTCTCTCTTCAGTCTCTAATTGGTCAACTTGCTGCAAGGAGCAGCTGTCTACGGTTAAAACTTATTAGAGACTATCTCAGCCCTTAATAATGTAGTGCACTCCAACTATAGAATAAGTCAACCAGTGCTATTTCCAGTCTCAAACCCTTTAGGAGCCTAAGCCTGCAAAAGAGGTTTCCTCTTCACTCATTTTCACAAATCTTCTTGTGGATTGGGAACACTTAAAATGGTTGAGTTTGGATTGGGAACAAACATCAGTCATCACTGTCAATTGCCACATGTATGTCCTTTTGATCTTGATATAGAGACCAGGGAAACTAAGATCTTGTTATAAAAAATATTACATATACCCCCCTTCTTAATGCTTTTGTGATACTTAATGCCATAACTTCTTCAAGACAAGTGTCTAAAATGGTGGCCACAACAAACCTTTCTGGTTGCGTAGAGAGGTAAGGTGATGTTGAGGCCCACGACTTTCGCCTTCTGTTCTGCATCAGAGCATGGCTTTTCCCTTCCCTCTGTCTGGCTCTAGTTCCCCCAAAGGAAGGGTTATTCTCCTGGGCCTGTTAGAATTTGTTTGTCAATATGCAAACCCTTATTGCACTGGTTTTGGACATGAAGGTTAAAGACCATGATGGATGAGAAGAAAAAATTGTATTCAGGGTAAAGGCCCCTTTTTTCTCCCACCCTTCCGTTTTTATGACTTTTTTTAACAATGATGTTAAAGGGGGTGGATATCCTGGGTTGGCCTATACACACAAATAGGAATTTAAGTTACTTGGTCAGGCAGTGACTTGAGTATAAACCTGGAGCCTAAGCCCTAGGATCCACTATGTGATAAAACCCCAGAGTTGAACGCAGGGATTTTAACAGAGTGCACAAGCCGCCCCTTGATGACAATGGGGCTATGACAGGGCTGTCAGCCGGAAAAATTGAACAGTGTATGCCAAACTTACACCTATTTGTCACTCAAAGTCTAACCAAGAGTGATATATCCTTAAGGTGGGTTTACACATGCAGATTTTTTCGTTCAATCAACGAAGAACAAACTATTTTTTGGTTGTTTGAACAACAACCTAGAATTGGCATCGAACATGTTGGTAAATTTTTATCTGTTGTTGTAATTGTGGATGTATTTTCATTCAATATTGGGATAGACAAACAAAAAAATCTGATGTTACATCAGTGACTGATGTTACATCAATAAATAAACGAATGATGTTCCACACCGACATTGAACAAAAAATCGAATTGGCAGCTGATTGAAGAAAAAATCTACATGTGTAAACCCACCTTTATTTTGTTTGCCCAACTTACAAGGGGAGTGCTGAAGAGGTCCTCACCCAACGCCTTTCTACAGCTGGGAGTTTCCTCTGTTGAAACAGAGGCTGGGGGACTTTAAAGGCCACACACTGCCATACACAACGCATAAAAATGGGTCCAAAAGTATTAAGATAAAACAATCAGTTTAATAGTCCATAGTATCAGATATATCCAAAATTGATGCATCCAGGTATTAGTGATGGTTGGCGTATACACGACGCTGCACGTTCAGAGCATCTGCTGATGAAGAGCTTCAGTCATTAGCCCAGACAGGCCACACACCAAAAGATTGTTTGGAACACCCCGACGTACGTTTCGTTTGGATGGAACTTCTTCAGGGGGTGGATGGTAACTGAGGCAAGAATGGATTACTGTGCCTATTGGGTGATTTAAAGGGGGGTATATATGAGTATACTTGGTAATAGATGAGACTGGTGGATCACATGGATTTTAAAGTTATGTACTTACAGGTTAGCGTCACGTGTCACTATAAGCTGGATTGTTTTATAGATGGTATCAGACAAGGGGCGTAAGCCTGGGTGGTGGAACGGGGAGCTCCCACTCCAGGGAGCACGGCCACGATCACCAAGAAGGGGCAGTAGCTATAGGAGTAATAAATCGTCAAGTGTGAGATTTACTTCTTAATCATGGGGGGGTGAGTGAAGAGGTGAGATTCTATTTAAGTGTCTACCCAATGGGTGAAGGGGTAGTGAGGTGACAGTCAGGGCATGCAAGTGCCATACTCAGTGGTAATAATGTGATTGGTCCTAGCCAGGATAGGGACGGAGGTGATGGTCAAATACACTAGCAAAACAAAGATACACAGGAGGAGGGGGGGGGAGGAGGAGGGAGTTGATAGGTGAGTGAGGGTAGAAGTGAGGGAGGTGTATGTGTGCAGGTTAGGGTTAAGGGGATTGTTGACATTGCTGTGAATAGATGTGTGGAGGATAAATAGTATAGCAAAACAAGGTAGTGCTCAAGTAAGGAGTATATGAGCAAGGTTCCATAGTAAAGTGCCGGGAATAAATAGATAGACCACACTTACGGCTGGAGACCATCTGTCGTATATCAGCAGAGTAATAGCTAAATATGAGAATGTTCCTGTCAGGTGCATGGGTTTAAAATAGCAAGATCGCAGGTCCAAAGTCAAAGGATTACTTACGTTTGAGGTGCATAGGTAGAATAGTACGGTAGAATGTCTCCTTCCGCGGCCCGTGGTGTGTGTCCAAGTGGATGTATGGTGTCTAAAGGTGGGTTTACAAGTCAAGATTTTTGTTTCGTTCAACTTCAGATTCGATTTTTTTTTAGATTTTTTTATCGGATTTCGTTCGTCCATTTATCGAAGGTAATTAGATTATTTTTTTATTTTTGTACAACCGACGCAAATATCGAATGAAAATAATCGTTGGAAACACAAATGAAAAATCTTTCAGATTTTTTTTTTTTAGGAAGTGATAGGAAAAAAATATCGAGTGAAATAAGGACGTTCGTTTTTTACACGAAAAATAAACGACAGATGAAAGTTTACCAACATGTCCGATCACCTTGTGGACGATTTTTTGTCAGATATCTGAAAAAAAAAATCCATCGGAGCAAATGGCCGTTTCAGATTTTTGTACAATGAACCAAAAAATCGTTCATCGTCCATCTGTCGGCCGAAAAAATCTTGACGTGTAAACCCACCTTTAGTGTAGGCTGGTGCTCGTTAAGTAGGGGCTCCTCGTCGTTACGTGGGCGCGCGCCAGCCGATGACTTAATTAACCCAGCAAACTCCATGGTGAGCCCAATGGTGTGCCTGGTGACGTCATCAGTGGTCTCCCGCCGACGTGACGTGCGGACGTCAGTTGGCTTCCCCCATCACCAGGGAGACAGATCGTCATAGAGGGGGGATGCCGAGACTGGCCAAACCCAGAGGCGCGGTGGACATGGCCTGCCACGCCCCTGCCATGCCGACCAAATGTCACGTTCATTCCCTGTTCTCAGACCAGGCTCACTAGTGATGGGGTGTTACCATGTGGTTGTCATCCATGGTGGAGGGAGGGGGCGGCGACAAGGCTGCACAACAGTGTGCAGCCCTTGGCGTCCGCATCTCCACCCTGGTAGCTGTTAGATCAAACAGGGATTTACCAACAGTGTTAGGGTTAAGGTTCAGACACATATGGGCCAGAAAAAAAGGGAAATGGCCAATACTTGCACATCTCTGCCTTTAAAAGGAAGAGACTAAGATCTGCTTTTACACTTTCTAGAAATATGCAGCATATTGTGATGATGATCTTATTCCAAAAAGGACCCAATATCTCCCCAGAAAGTGCAAGCGAAGAAATGATCTCTAAACGTCAGCACAAAGTCATTCGATTGCAGAGTGTTGCTTCCGATTACAAGCATTCACCAAGATTTCTGAAAGATAACCGTCAAACAGTGAAAAAGCTGCCAATATGTAGTTTACCCAGGAAGATGAGAAAGGGGGATGATTGATGTGTTGAATCCCAAACAAACAGCCATGTCAGAAATATCCGCCAATCTCCTACATCCAATCAAAATGCTGACATTTGTGTTTCCATTAAAGTCTGACAGATAAGATCTCCTTGATTTACAGCGACCAACACTGGATATGTCCTCCTTTTCAAAGTGATGAGCATGGCAGAAAATAATTAGTGCAACAAAAAAATTAACTCATCTGAACCAGACACACCTCAATAGCTAAGTGCATTGGGAATTTTAGGCCATAGAATGTAAGTTGTTAAAATAATTTTTTCTTTTTCATGGTGACTGGAGGCCTAAAGAAACAAAGGGGGACTGATGGGGAGTGGCTATTTACCTGGATTGTTATTCCAGTCATTGATGTGTGAAAAAAGAGTAAAAAGGTGCGCATGAGGAAATACCCAATAAAGGTAACTATGCAGTCCCTGTGAGAATAAAACGCCAGCTTTCAGCCTGTGCCAATTGCTGAGAAAAAGACATAAAGATAGCCATAGGTGTGACAATTCTCCCTCATTAGATGAGGGATTGACTGCAGCGTGATGATGTCATCATGCTGCAAAAGGCCCCTCAACTGATCGGTGGGCACCGTTTGTGAGCCAGCCATTACTGTGAATTCAAAGTAATGGGATCATCTGGAAATTTACTGACATGTCTGATCACCATGCGATCACACATGCAAGAGATTCCTGGTCGATCAGTCCAGGTGGCGCACCCGATTTGCAGCCAAGCGATTGCCAGGAATGTGCACGATGGTCGATCGGCCAAAAATTCAGCCCGTGTATGGATACCTTAAGGGACTGGGCCTCCTTGTAACCCCTTTTTTAAGGATGGGTTATTGCCTCAATGCAGCTATTAAGCCCCCATTGAAAACCAATTGGTATGACACAACTAATACTTGCCCAAAAAACAATGGGCACATACATGGGAACACATTGAGATAGCCCATTCATTTTCAATGGACGTGTCAGACATGTAATGCAGTGCACACACAGGTTATGATTCCTGTGTGTACAGGTGTGTCATGCACCATTACTTTAAGTGGGCAGTGTTGTGTGGTGTCTGAAGTGGAGCCCAGGACTTCGTGTGGTAGTATGATGAAATGGGTGCCACTTTTAGTATGATAGGAGCTGTGCAAGTAGGATGCTTTGTTCCTGGTAAAGTGTACTCTGACCAGACTCCTGCATTACCTGTGAGCATATGTCATCATGGAAGGAAGTCCATTTGAGTGCCAAAAAACTGGAAAAAAATACCTTTGAAATCAACAACCCAAAAATGTTATATCCCTCTACCAACTACAGTTGGCATCATGAAGGATAGAAAGAGTTTTTATTTTGAAACTGCTATATTTATATAGATTTTACACTGAGAGAAAATAGTGGTTACTGCAATCAAGGTCATATACAGGTGACAAGAGGCAAATCTTTCAGATTGTACACATTTATGAATGTTTGGCAGATCCTAAAAATACAGATTTTTCGTTGCTTTTCACTTTTAACGTGTCACAATATCTGCAGTGCAATCTAACAACGCAGCTTCACAGGCACAACTTTGATAAACGGGAAAAAGACAAGTGAAAATTAGAGGCCAACATGAGGAACGAAAAGCAATTATATGGCCAATCTTTATAAATAGATCCCACGGAGGCGCTAGAACACAAAGAGATCAACCACCATCTAACATAATCCACTCGGGAACATAGAGATTAACAACACAGATATATATTTATTTCTCCGGTGTCAGGTGTGAAAAATGCTGCAATAAATCTTCCAGCTGTGTCTTGCCTCTTACCTGACCACACTCAGATACCCCAACACCCTTAGCTGTCAAAGCACTGTTTTCTTTATAATTGCTTTCATTGGTATTGAAAAACTTTATAGGTTCAATAGTGGGAAAGAATTCCCCATGCAGGACAGAGACTGCACACTGTACACTAAGTCTGTACACTATACAACACCCTGGAATATGTCAGAGCTATGAAATGTGTATTAAAAGTCTTTCAGCAAGTAGTTACAAGGTTTCAATGTACTCTGTAAAGTAATGGGCAATATGGAAGTATTAGTACTGTGTGTATATATATATTACATAAAGGTAAATCATTTTCCATTATTTTTCCGGTAAAAAGCCGTCACATATTGAAGAACTGAAATCTGTGCTGTACATGCTCGTCTATATGACGCTGTATAGCAGCTAGGGGTTTGCTGATTGAGAACTTTGCCCAGAGGGGAGGTAAAATTAAATGTCAGCCATATTTCATCCTATTCTCTCCTTGCTATGTAAGGTAAATAATAGAACCAGCATCGATCTCAAGTTCACAGCCAAGAAAATAACAGCAATCACTCTCTATAGAGAGATGCAATAGCTCTGATACAGCACCTATGAGGGCCACTTTAGCTTGAATATGCTCATGCAGGAAAAAATTTAAGCTGAACTTCAGCCTAAAGGTACCCATACACAGCAAGATTCCAGTGTGATCGATCGCAGAGTGGTGATGTCAAGAATCGGCGAGTGATCGTTTCCCCATTGTTTGTTGGATTTATGTGCAATACTCTGTGATCAATACCTGGTCGATAGTTTAGATGGGGAACCTGGTCCCCATCCAACGTAGGTATTTACCAACATGTTGGTTCCCTGTTCGACCGACATTTCTTCGATTGATTGAACAAGGTGGAACGCATTTAATTTTCAAACTTTGGGAATCGGACAAAAAATTGATCCGTGAATGGGGATCTTTACCCTCCATCTTGCATGGTTGTACAGGCTCCTCTCCTATTCTAAAATTGCTCTCTGGTTATACTGCAAGCTTCTCACAAGAAAGTCAGACAGAGCTTGTCTCATAACTTTGGCAAACAGAATAATGCAATCCTTTCCTTTTCAGCATTACTGTAAAGGGTAGCCATACACATCCACTGTTGCATGATCAATCTTTGATTAAATCTACTTGTACAATTTATATATCAACTGTCAATCTAACATTGATTAATGGAACAAGCACACACTGTGATTGATGTAAAACCGATTGATTTCTTTCCTAAGCCTGTGCACATGCACCATAGTACCATTGGATACAAGTCCATCCCCCAGATACTTGTTTAATTGAATGAAAAAAACACTGCTATTTGGATTTTAGATTCGATTATAACTTTTGGACGTTCAGGTTACCCACCTGTTAACTATCCGTTCGGAGTGGAAAATATTAGCAGAACAATTAAGGGAAGGGAACAGGGTTGCACCATGAACCCAAGAAAGGGGAATTCCCAGGCAATTTGAAATAGTAAAATATAAGTGCAGTTTTATTGTGGATTAACATACACAATTCTTTTAACAATATATCAAAAAAGCACCCAGTTCCCCGAATGGGCAGGCCCATGGCCCATTCAGGTCAAAAAAGTCCAAGGTATGGTTTTGTATAACAAATCACAAGATGAAGCCAACATTAATTATTTAGTTAATGTATTGGTTTATATTTTTACATGTCGTGATTTTGTTTCTATATACAGCCTTGCACATTCTCCTGAAGAAGTGGCATAGACACCGCAAAACGCACCGAGACAAACGCAAGAATATATTGTTAAAATAATTGTGTTTGTTAATCCACAATAAAATTGTACTTTTATTTTACTATTTAATATTGTCTGGAAATTCCCTTTTTCTAGGGTTCAAGGTGCAACCAACCTTGTTCCCTTATTTCTTTGGCTCAATGCGTTGGGATATAGGCAATATTAACACATCATACCCAGAGATTTCACAATATGATTAGCAGAACAATAAACGTTTGTGTTTAAAGAGTAAATCTGTGAGGTTGCACATTACTAGACATTCTACAAATAGAACATCTTTACTTTATGAGTTCAATATTTTATTATTATTTGTAAAACTGTCACCAGTAAAATGTCCCTCTAACCTGCTGCTGATCACCCGCTAGATACAATATGTTATTGCAGACTTTCCCCAGTGTGATTTATTACAGAAAAGTGCATAAAGAGTAAATATTTCTGCTCTGACAGGTTTCCAAAAGCAGCAAACCTGCTGAATGTCCATTGTTAGCTTTGTAATGCTAAGGATGAATCTGAAGACTGAGAGCGATCTCTGCTGAATCTCAATTAGTTATTTAAGATTGTGGTCCACCTTTACAAGCTGGTCATAGGCTGTTCTGACATACTGACATACAGGGGCCTCTGCAGTTATAATCAGTGGTCTTCCCATTACCCATTTCCAAATAAGTATAATTATAAACTTTCCTACTTTGTATTGTACAGGTTCAGGATCAGACCACGACTCGTATTGCTTTTAACTCTTTATTAGCACAACTGCAGCCAAACAAAACTGGTAATATCAACTCTTTGCAACAGGCTTAATAGCATGTCAACAGTCTCTTGTAACAGGGCGGGAGCTTCAACCTGTCCCTAGCATACGGGTACAGGTCCCGGCGACAGGCAAAACAGGGATGAGTCCCTACCGATTCCGGGAAATCCACAGCAATACCGTCTGGTCAGAGCTGGATCCTTCAGGTACAGAAACCACACAGTTGGGCCTGATGTACAGCATCCGCCCACCCCACTTGAGAGGAGCTGCTCCGCGAAGGCAGCCTTTCGATGTCCCCTGCAGTATCAGGCGCGGGCTGTTCCAAAGGCAGGGTGGGTACCGCCGCCAGCCATAGTGACAGGTCTGAGGAATGATTCCACTCCTGTAGGGGCTCCTATTTTAGGCATGTCCACCATCCCAGGGTCACTGGAGGGTACCAGCTTTAGCAATTTGCGGTGAATTCGCCGCACCCGTTGAGTCTTGTCCTGAATGCGGACATCGTACACCGGTTGTCCCGGTACAGGCTGCCCGACTACAACAGCCGGGGTCACCTCCCAAGGTGTCTGTTCAAACCGAACGACATCCGTGTGAATTCGCACAGCCCCATGGGGGTAACGAATGTGGTTTTGGGCCGATCCTTCTTTGCAACTGGATCTGCCAGTACCCACTTGCCAAATTCAGAGTGGTGAAGAACTTGGCTCTTCCGAGGGCGGCCAGGCTCTCCTCAATCCGAGGGATTGGGTACGCTTCCCGAGTAGCCACGGCATTCAGTCGCCGGTAATCCACATAAAAATGCAAAAATGTCTTACCTACCAGTCCATCATGGAGCCTCAAGTGGGGACTGCTGTATGGCATTAACCTTGGCCACAAACCTTTTACCGTGGAATTTCTGCAGATCTATCAGGCCAACCCGCGGAGAGTCAACCTCTTGGATGAGCACCAGTTCCGCATCCAGCTGTCCGGGCGGCAAGCACAAGGGGTTAGCTGTGAGATTGTGGACTCTGACTGGTCCCCTGTTTGACCATGGCCAACGTGCGAGCAATATAGGGACCCGCGTCGTCTGCAGCGGGTTCCACCAGCACAGTGAGGCCCTGCAGGCTGTGATGGGAACCCACTGTCATGGGAACCACGATCTCCTCACCTGGACCCAGGCAAATGGCATCTCCATAGGGAACTCGAAGCACTCCGACCTTCTCCTGCACATCAGCTCCTGCATTCCCCAGACTTCTCATGGCTCGAATGAGCTGCCGAAGCTCCCATGGTAGATGGAGTTCTGGGGCCGCTTGGTTCAGGATGGCAAAGTCCAGTTTCTTAATCACATTCATGCCCAGTATCACCAGCTCGCTATCCGGGTTCTGTGGACGCGATGCCCTTAGTTCCCAATTTCTG
Organism: Ptychadena robeensis; assembly: GCA_036250615.1. Lineage (NCBI taxonomy): Eukaryota > Metazoa > Chordata > Amphibia > Anura > Ptychadenidae > Ptychadena > Ptychadena robeensis. The sequence continues at coordinate 42,816,549 of CM070040.1, forward strand.
GCCCCAGAGGTTGACGCTCATCCAGGTGATCCCAACAACCTCGATGGGAAGATCATTAGTGGCCGTGAGAGAGATCCATGGGGTCCTAGAGCTCATCTGTCTTCGGGTAGTGACCTGGGAGCCTGTGTCAAACAAGCAGTCTACCTTCCGGTGACAATGGGGCAGTCCCTGACGAGGTCTTGAGTCTGATGAGGAGGGTTCTTGCTTGGTGATGTGCCCCACTGCCTGACTCTTGGCAGCAGGGCATGCTAGTTTAACGGCCTCCCGGCGGGGCTGCCTATTGCGGAAGTCCCATTCGGGTGTGGGAGAATGGCGCGGCCTAGGTGGCAGAGGATCCCGTCCATACCTGGGAGACTGATCCCGACTCGCTCGGTCAGCCGAGGTCGCGGCTTGATCGCGTAGGAGGGACAACTCGGTCTTGAGTTGAGTCATCCTCTCTGTCAGCTTCTGTATAGCCCTCTCCCAAGGGGCGGGCACGGCCGCTGCGCTGATTTCGGCGGGGCGGCAGGTTGGTCCAGTCTTCCAAGTCCTGACCGGAGCCGGAGAATTTGGGGAGCGTCTGTGGCATTAGCCCTCCCATTAGGACCGGTAGAGCTATAGACGCCATGACGGGAGGTTGAGTCGCACCCGAAGCACTAACCCTTTAATAAGTTCTTACTGTCAACCCTCATTCTTGTGCCAACTCAATGATTAACCCTAAAGGTATCTATACACAGGTCGATTTTGCGTTTCATTCCCGATCAATCGCCATCCATGAATCAAGCGCAGCCCACCTTAAGAGATCTATCCGGCTCCAACAAAATAACAATCGAACAGAGAACCACACTGTCTATCATGATGATCTGTACGGCTGTCCGTATTGGTCCATCTTGTTGTACAATTGACCTACCTGCTGTCTCCTGTTTTTTTATGGTAACAGGAGGCAACTCTTTTGCTATCTGTACAGAAAGAGGGACCAATGCAGACTGTACCTACCGAATGCACATAACTTGCCTTTTCAACCTTGTTCCCAATAAACATCTAATCTATATGCTCATCTTTAACTATTATCCAAGCACAACAGATTGCTCTTACCTTAGCACCTACCGTAACCCTTGACATAAACAATACTTTACCTCTAATCCCACTACCAACCCTCATTTTTCCTGACCACGGTTGAATTCTGAAGTGACATTGTATTTTATCCCAGAAAAGGAGGAAACTGCATTAACAAGGTATACCTGAGCTCGTAGTATCTGTGTTAATTATTTGATCCTTTACTGCACAGCAATGCAGAATATGTTCGCATTAAGAATGTTACAATTCTATGTTCTCTATGAAATTGGGTGCAGGATAGGATTCGGAGTGAGTCTTTGGTGCCAACGCCTCTCCTACCACTAAGGGGCTGATTAAGATGCCAAATAGATCATGTTTAATCAGCGGATAGCGACATTTATCCTGATTACTTCGCAGCATGGGGGACGTACATGAGAACGTGCCCTAACCGTTCACTCTCCAGGTTTGTCTGAAGACGAGCGGCCGCCATATGTACCCGCCAGAGCTTTTTCTTAAATGCCACAGTCTTGTAACAATCTGGAAAGTGTGAAATGTCAGGTGGGGAGTAGTGGGGGGCTGAAATGTCTGTGAAAACAGTATGTCTTCTGCGCTGCCAAGTCTGTCAGATAATTGTTGCCTGTATGAAACCCGGGCCGTCTGCGTCTCTGGATGGCGTCCCAGTGTGTCTGCGAGTGTCCACAGAGCCGCAAGCTGCTTATATGCTGAATTTAGTGCCCCTTGTGAGGGCTGTCCTCTTCCTTTGTGCATGGATGATAAAATTTGGAGAAGAATTTACTTGTATACTGATTTAAAGTATATTTTCAGAAGCAAATATTGACACCAATATCAGCAACAAGTCTTCTTCAGACTGGTATAATGTCTTTGAGGGACTATTGGGCAGCAAGTTGACTGTACTGTTAAATATGTCTTCTTGCACATCTTGTATAGGGAACTTAAAGCGGACCTACCAATAGATAGGGCAATCACTGTCCAAAAAGAGAAAAAAATAAATCTTACAGCAGGAAAGACGAGTTTTACCGAGGTAGCCCCTCCCATGCTGTGACGTTGTGCCCCGAGCGCTTGTCATAGCTGAAAGG
>CM070040.1:42818780-42843886 GCA_036250615.1 Ptychadena robeensis
TTCACAGATGTATACTGCTGACAGGTGTGTAATATGTCCATGTAATGTTTGTGGGGGATTATTTTTTTGAGTTTACAACCGCTTTAAGTTTTGTCAATGAGGTAGCTGCATTTCATGTTTTGTAAACAATGGGAAATTACTAAAGATGACACGACTGAACCTTGACCTTCTGCCAGATTAGCGCTGGAAGTTGAATTTCTGCAGCAGAGGTCAGCGTACTATGAATATGGCAAACGAAGAGGAAGCAATGGAAATGTAATGCTTTGTATGTGGCAGGATAAATTATATGACTATATTTAAGGAATCACCAGTCAGTTAAGTCTGCTGGGTACCCTTTGGGCTTTCTTCAGGGCCCCCTTAGGTTCTCCACTTGCAGCCCACAAAACCTTACTGTAAATGCATAGGGCATTGAAACTCACCTGTCCAGCAATCCCCCACTGGCACGTCTTCTCTCGGGATCAGTTTAGAGCGGGAAAAGGAGGAGAGGTGAGAGGCTTGGTCAGGCCAGAGCAGTCGGCAGACAGGTGAGGTCCTATGCTCCCACTACTCCACCAATGATTGTATAATATATATTGTAGCACATAACCTCAGAATAGGGGCACATAACCCCAAAGATTCAAAGGCTTTGATGATATTTATGAGGCACATAACCTTTGATGAAATATATGCAAAATGTGCACTAAAGTGTTTCCTGATGCTTGAAGTATACCTTAAAACAAGTTTTGTTATTTAAATGTAAAAAATGTAAATAATGTCTTCTTGCTATGCCTTCTGTCCTTTTTGCAAAAAAAAATAAAAAATACTTATACAAGTGAGTTTAGATTGAAAATATTATGTGCGGCCCTTAATTGATGCCGAGTGCTGCACTTGTTGCCCTCCGTATCTACTCAGTTGCCCACCACTGTTCTAGAATTTCCCACCACTGTTCTAGTTCTATCATTCCAGTATAAAAAAAAAATATATATATATATATAGCCTGACTGGCTGTAGGAATTTTTATAGCTACTTTAACTTTTTCCATCTCAGATGGGCCACTATCTGTGGAGGAACGTAACAAATTAAAGCAGATTTAATCTGGAAAAAAAAATATTGTGCAGAAAATAAATCAAAGGTCAAATGATGATATCATCTGGTAAAGGCACAGTATGATTTTCATGGGTGTGCTATACATGTACAGTGGTGTGGAAAACTATTTGCCCCCTTCCTGATTTCTTATTCTTTTGCATGTTTGTCACACTTAAATGTTTCAGCTCATCAAAACCGTTAACTGGGTAATAAGGCCACAAGCTTTTGGCGAACAAGCTGAAGGAGAATCATATCTTCGGCCCCTGGTCCCGTTAAGGACGCAAAGGTTTGCCTCAGTAGCATCCGTCTGTGATCGCTCGGGTTTTCCAGGAGTTATACTACCTACCTTATCATGACCTGGTATCCCCTGCTGTCCGCCGGCCCTGCCTTGTTGACAGAGTTCAGGGTTTTTTGGAAGTATGGTGGGATTGCCCCGTCTCGCGGATTCGGATCATATTGATCTTAATGCCCCCATACTGATTAGAACTTCAGGAGACTATTAAATCGCTGCGGGATAGTAGGGACCCTGGTCCGGATGGCTTCGTATTCCTACTATAAAGCCTTTCCCCATATTCTGGCCCCCACGGTTCCCTGTTCAATAGCTTTCTGGCAGGTACCCCAATCCCCTCGGAAATGAAGAGGTCGCATGTGACGGTCCTTCCTAAGCCAGGTAAAAGATCAATACTCTCTGCTCCTACTATGAGCACCATTGCTTTGTTAATTCGGACCTAAAATATTTACCAAGGTTGCTGTTCCTTCGCTTAGTCCTGCTTGCCTCTTGCATTCATAAAGGACAGGTGGGTTTCTTACCTTCCGACAGGCGGGGGATAACACTAGACGGGCTGTCGATATTATAGACTAGCTAAACAAATCGGGGATGGAGGTCCTGCTCTTAAGCTGGATGCAGAAAAGGCCTTCGATAGGTAGCTGGTTTTCGTTGAATGTTTCGATATGTGGGGGTGTCGGGCCTTTCTTGACTGCTATTTTGGGACTCTACTCCTCGCTACGGCGCTTATAAAGACTCCGTTTGCTTTCTCAAGCCTTTTCGAATCTTTATGGCACAAGTCAGGGTTGCCCCTTTCCCGTTGCTCTTTGCCTTATGCATTGAACCTCTGGCTTGCATATCCGTAAGATCCTGACATCCGCGGGTCCCAGTACAGATCAGGAGGTTCTAAGGGGGGATTGTCCCTATATGAGATGACATTCTTCTCATCCTATCACTTCAGCCCATGTTTTCCTTCAGATCTCAATGGAACTTGATGGGGTAGCTTTGGCTCTCTTTTCGGGCTATAAGGTCAACGATCTCTAATAGTCGGAGGCTCTACCACTCAATTTCGCCCACGTACGCTATGGGTTCAATGTCCTCTCGCTTTTTCCTTATGCTTTGGAAGTCAGAGTCTGCTTAAATATCTGGGGGGTGCATCTCACAAGTTCCTACTCGTCCCTCTATAGGGTGGAACTTTGCCCACTTTTAAGACATCCGGGCCTTACTGGAGTAGGTGGAGGTCCATGCGCATTTCCTTTTTTGGTAGCATAGCTACTGTTAAAAAGGTCAATTCTCCCGAAGTTTGTTGTTATCTTTTTGAGACTGTGCCAGGTTTCTGATGCCCTCCCATCATATGAAAAAAGTTGCAACGTGCAGAGTGACCTCCTAATTTGCCTGGAATTATGGCCGTATAGGGTGGCTTCGCTCTGTCATCTTCGCACTCGGGGAGCATGGGGGTGTTGTCTTCCTCTCACCTCCGGAATATTTTTGGCCAGCGCTCAGCTGCGTGCGGTTGCGTCATGGACTTCCTTGAAGTATTCAATCGTGGTGACTGAGCTTGAGAACTCTGGGATGGCCCTGTGAACCCTATTCTCTCTGTGGATGATGCACGGTGATGCCTCTTTGGAGCAACTCTCTACGGCTTATTTTTCCTCGGTGCTGTTTCACAGGGAATATTATGGCGGCGTGTAGGGATAAATTTGGTCTCCGTGTCGGCCTCCTCGTTGCTACCTTCTTCTGTTACCCCCAGATTCGGAGTAGCATGACGTTCCCATTGTCGTCCCCTGGTTCTCGGTTGTGGTCTCTTCATTTTTGGTCATTTGGATTAACGTTTGGCACCAGGAGCCTACACCCTGTTCTTGCCCTCAGGGATAAGCATTAACTCTTCTGCCCAGGTCTTTCTTGATATCTTCAGATTCGCCATTTACAGTATGCACTTTCCTTTGCTAGGTCTCTGGTCTTTCGGCTTTGACACGTTTTGAAACGGTTGTGTTTGGGCGGTTTCTCTCAGAAGGGGCCTTCGGTCTGAGATTTACAAGATTCTGTTCCTTTATCCGGATTCAGAATTTACGACACCGTACATGCTGAGGTGGGGACGAGTCTCGGGAATGGAAAGTCCCTATAAAACATGGCAGATTATTTGGTCACGTGCTGCGATGGTCATATATGTGTACAGCTCTATAAGGAAAATCAGTATAGTATAAAGTCTTGTTCCATGGTACTTGACCCGGATAGACTCCATTCTATTTTTCCCTCAGAACTCGGATCGGTAGGGTGATGGCGTTTGGTGCGGTGTGGAGCGGGGTTCCTTGTTCCATGTTTTTTGGCAATGCAAGCTGATAGACACTTATTGGGAGTCTGTGGGGACGAGGCATGGTGGAGAAGGGTTTTGAGTCGAGCTTCACCTCTCTCCCCCTCACTTACCTGTTGGGCCTTCAGCCTCTAATTCTCCAAGTTGTCTCCAATTCGCGAATTTCTCGTCCCATATTCTTACTGGCGGCAAGGTGTTCAAGGTGGTCTGATTCCCTCAAATGGAAACAGTCCTGGTAGTGCCCCAAGTCTCTGTCGGATTGATCGCCAGAGTCCGGGTAGATTCGCCTGATGGAGCAGATGTCGTGCTCTCGCATCTGATGATATATGGTGGACAAGTTCCACAGGGCTATGGGGAGGGATGGGATTGATGACCTGCAATGTATATGATTGAAGGGGATGGGTGGTGGTGGTGGGTGGGGGTGGAATGATTGGGGGTTCCTTGGGGGGGGTGTTGGGCTTGGTTGGAGGCAGCCATCTGTTTGTCTTTATTCTTTTTTCTGGTTGTGGTAATTTATTAGTTCTCTCATTGGTTGGGTTTTGTGTTTGTGGGGTTTAGGGTTGGGGGTGGTGGGGGTGGGTTGGGGGAGGGGGGGTGGGTGGTTGTTAATTAAGCTGATTTGTTTGATGGCTTGTCCACTGTACGCGCAGGTAGTTAGTTGATTATTCGTAGTGCCGGCCACTGCTTGCATTGCCTGTTGTGTTGTATTGCTTATTATGGTGCTTGTTGTGAATTATTTTTTTTTTTTTTTTTTTTTTTGTTTTGGTTGGCTTTTATTTTTATATTCTGTATGTACAACAATTTCTTAACTAAAACAGTTTGAAAAAAAAAAAAAAAACCGGTTTAAACTATTAGTACAAAGATAACATAATTGAAAAAAACACAAAATGCAGTTTCTAGTTTTTAAGTTTTAGTTTTAATGAATGATTTACGTTATTAACGTCCCTCCTAGTGGTTGTGACGAGTCAGCTCGTCCCGTGATGACATGCGGAAAGTGGCCCTGGACGAGCTGACTCGTCCAACACTGATCAGCGCTCACTTACCGACAGGCGTCCGCGGCGGGCTCTGATCCCGGCGCGGCTTCTCCTGACTGAAGGGATCCCTTGCCCCCCGCGCGGCGCGTGACGTGATGACGTCAAATCCCGCGGGGGGCAGCGGCGGGAAGCTTCAAGATGAGACGGCATTGCCTATTACAAGCCTCAGGAGCCGCCAGCCACACAAGACAGTAAGTGAGCGCGCGGGGCTTCCGGGTTTACGTGTACATCGCCTGAAAAAGGCGATTTGTACACGTAAAGCTCGGAGGCCCCGCAGCGCTCACTTACCAGCGGCGGCGGGCTCCGAGGGTGTATATGCAATCCGGCGATGTCACTGATCATGGCAGGCATTTGAATTGCCGCCGCCCGATGTCGTGGCGTGGCGGCAAATTCAAATGCCTGCCACATGATCAGTGAGCAGCTGTCATGCATATACAAGCCTCGGAGCCGCCCGCTGGTAAGTGAGCGTGCGGGGCTCCAAGCTTTACGTGTGATCGCCTGTTTTCAAGGCGAATCTACACGTAAGCCCAGAGCCCCGCAGCGCTCACTTACCAGGGCGGCGGCTCGGCTCTCCGAGGTTGTATATGCATGACAGGCTGTCACTGATCATGGCAGGCATTTGAATTGCCGCCGCCCACCGATGTCGGTGAGCGGCAGGAAATTCAAATGCCTGCCATGTAGATGACAGGTCCCGGGATTGCATAGAGAAGCCTCGCATGCCGGTAAGTGAGCGCTGTGGGGCTCCCGATTTACGTGTAGATCGCCTTGAAAACAGGCGATCTACACGTAAAGCCCGGAGCCCTGCAGCGCTCACTTACCGGCGGGGGCTCGAGGCTTCTTATGCAATCCCGGGACCTGCATCTACAAGCTGAGGCATTTGAATTGCCGCGCCACCGATGTCGGTGAGCGCGGTGGGAAATTCAAATGCCTGCCATGTAGATGACAGGTCCCGCGGATTGCATACAGAAGCCTCGCAGCCGCCCGCACGGTGAGCGCTGTGGGGTCCGACTTAGTGTAGATCGCCTTGGAAAACAGGCGATCACACGTAAAGCCCGGAGCCCTGCAGCGCTCACTTACGGCGGCGGCTCCGAGGCTTCTGTATGCAATCCGGGACCTGTCATCTACATGGCAGGCATTGAATTTCGCCGCCCACCGTGGCCGGTGGGCGGCGGCAAATTCAAATGCCTGCCATGTAGAGGGAAATTTAAAAGTTCAAAAAGGGAATTGTACTGGGCACAGCGATTACTGTAACCAGTACAATTTACAGTAATAAACACAAACACAATTTACATTTAAATTAAAATTTTATTATATACATCAAACAAAATGTAATTATACTTGAAATAACTTTGTTTTATGTAAATTTTTTTTTTACTAAAAAAAATAATTTAAATTAAAGTCTATGGTGCGCTTTTGGTACAGAAATCTGTACCGATTGCAGGTGCGCTAGGAGGGGTTAAGGGGACAAAATTCAAAATCTCATGGCCCTGTGTAAAAAAGTTATTGCCCCCTTGTGAAAAAATAACTTAACTGTGGTTTATCACACCTGAGTTAAATTTCTGTAGTCACCCCCAGGTCTGATTACTGCCACACCGTTTCAATCAAGAAATCACTTAAAAAGGAGCTTCTCACAAGAGAAAGTAGACCAAAAGCACCTCAAAAGCTAGACATATGCCAAGATCCAAAGAAATTCAGGAAAAAAATGAGAACAAAAGTAATTGAGATCTCAGTCTGGTAAAGGTTTTATAAGCCATTTCTAAGCTTTGGGACTCCAGTGAACCACAGTGGGAGCCATTATCCACAAATGGCAAAAAAGGAAAAGTGTTGAACCTTCCCAGGGTGGCCGGCCCCGACCAAAATTACCACAGAGCGCGAGAAAACTCATCCGAGAGGCCACAAAAGACCCAGGACAACATCTAAAGAACTGAAGGCCTCAATTGCCTAACTTAAGGTCAGTGTCATGACTCCATATAAGAAGAAAGAGACTGGGCAAAAAACGGCCTGCATGGCAGATATTCCCAAGGCGCAACCACTGTTAAGCAAAAAGAACATTTTCTTCGTCTCAATTTGCTAAAAAAACATCTCAATGATTGCCAAGACTTTTGGGAAATACCTTGTGGACCGACGAGACAAAGTTAAACTTTTGGAAGGTGCGTGTCCCCGTTACTCTGGGTAAGAGTAACACAGCATTTCAGCAAAAGAACATCATACCAACAGAAAAAAAACATGAAGGAGAATGTCCGGCCATCTGTTCGTCAACTCAAGCTGAAGTGATCTTGGGTGCTGAAGCAGGACAATGACCCAAAACACACCAGCAAATCCAAATCTGAATGGCTGAAGAAAAACAAAATGAAGACTTTGGTGTGGCTTAGTCAAAGTCCTGACCTGAATCCTATTGAGATGTTGTGGCATGACCTTAAAAAGGCGGTTCATGCTAGAAAACCCTCAAATAAAGCTGAATTACAACAAAAGATGAGTGGGCCAAAATTCCTCCAGAGCGCTGTAAAAGACTTGTTGCAAGTTATTGCAAATGCTTGATTGCAGTTATTGCTGCTAAGGGTGGCCCAACCAGTTATTAGGTTCAGGGGGCAATTACTTTTTCACACAGGGCCATGTAGGTTTGGAGTTTTTTTTCACCCTAAATAATAAAAACCATCATTTAAAAACTGCATTTTGTGTTTACTTGTGTTATCTTTGACTAATCGTTAAATGTGTTTGATGAACTGTATGTATATGTAAATGCCAAGTAACCCATATACCCCCCAGCTCATCTACTACTAAGGCATGGAGATAGTAAGAAGACTATGATGCTATCATGGAAGACACTGCGTAATGCATTAATGTGCAATGCAAAACTTTATGCGTTATTCCCTGCAGTACACAAGTAAGGGAAGTATAACGCAGTGCATTGTAGTAATATGAAGCGCGGCTACAATGACAGAGCCCACTCTTTAGGTCATAAAGACTGCACTCTGTGTAATGAGGCACTGACAGGAGGAAGAGTTGACCAATTGCTGTCTATGCCATGGAGGTGATGATAAAGGTCAGCTGAGCTCTAAGCTGTTCTATGAAGATTTCAGTTGAATTACCGGCCTGTGCCTTTCTGTCCTCCAGATAATATTTGCCAAAAATGAAAAAATACTACTGCTGTCACCAAGAAACCCTCCAGGATTTTACTGCGTGGGCCCCAAAACATCTGAAATGTGGAAGTTTTTCTTTTAAGGAAGTGACAGCCTGATGTCACACTGACATATCTGCTTTTCAAATGTGACAACTCGCTAACAATTATCATGACTGAGATTCAGAATGGAGAAAACGGCCGCATCTGCGACACCAACCGCAAAAATCTGCCACCAGAACCACAGACGTGTAATGACATCCAAATCATGAAGGTAGCAGAAGATGGTGTTAACTTGAAGCACATGATAGAGGAGAGACAATGCCATTTAAGACAGCCATACACGGGCCAACTTTTCGTTCCATTCCCTAACGATCGACTGCAGCATGCGTTCAAGTTAATGAATCGTTCAGGAATTGATGGCTGCCCACCTTGAGCGCATGACGAGAAGCGAGCAAGAAAATTGATTGAACATTCGATATTTTGGTAATTTCTGTTCAATCGATGTGACTATGGATGGGTACCCTCGATTCCCATCCAAACGAATTGATTTCCCAAAGTGTTGTTCACTGCAAACATTGTACGATCGATCGTGGATTTTGCAATCACATTTTAGAAACTATCATACAGCGATCAGAGGGGAATGACAACGTGCATAGCTAGCTTATTTGTAACACTTTATTAGGTATATCTGTTCATCTCCTTGTTAATCTAAATATCTAATGAACCTAATCAATTTACAGCATGAAAGAGTTCATACAATAGCTATTGTATAATTTGTTTCCCATCCTGTTAGATTGTAAGCTCTACAGGGTAGGGTCCTCTTTCCTGTGTCATTGTCTTTACTTGTAGGTTAGCTTGTGTTGCCTTTCAACCCGCTATGTAATATGTTGCCGCTATATTAAAGTTAATATTAATGGGTTTAACTAGTGAAGACATTGTCAACACAATCTTCTTTGATACACATAACTGCAGGACATATTTGTGACTTGTCCTTTAATTAAAATACATTTTCTTTTTTCGTTAAGGTATAATAAAATAGACTAAAATAGAATATAAATAGCCCTTAAATGAACGTGGGTAAATATAGTTTGCCCCTTTATGTTGTATAGACTGTACAAAGTCTGCAGATCCTGTACTCAAAGAAATACTTAATACCCATGATATGAATGAGTCTTTTTTGGTGACAGTGTTTTTTGGTGCCATTCGTACCTTTCAGGTTTGTGATTAATAAATTAACCCTGGACTAATCAGGCCATAGCACATTTTCCCACAATGTATATTTTCACTAAATGTAGCTTGGCCTGAAGCCTCTGTAATGAAATGCTGGTGTCATGCAACCCTACTACATAGTCAAAACTAAACTTCACATCAGCAGAAGAATACCCTCCCTACTGTAAAGCATGGTGGCAGGAGAACAATGCTTTGGATCCTTTTATAGAGCTTAAGTTTAGGTCTATTCATTTATGAAAACTTCCAAATACCAGTGACTTTTCTCCCAAAACCTGGCAAGAGCCTGGCAAAAATTTAGCAATTTATTTTTTTATGACAATGAGCTCAAGCATACAATCAACTCAACAAAATAATGGCTTCTCCAGATGTGACTCAAAGTTTTGGAATGGTTCAACAAGAGCCCAGACCTAAACCCAATAGAAAATCTGTAGGGTGACCTGTGACTTATTGCATCCTTTTTAGTAGGAAGAAACAATGATGGAGGTCGGTGGGGTGAAACAAAGGTTAAAAATATAATTTTTTGCCAGCACGGTGGGAGCACTGGTACTCTAGGAAAGAAGGATGTGTGGGGACATTGATATTCAGGGGATTGGGGTGCATCAGGTCTTTATGGTCAGAAGACAAGATACTCGGCACACTGACAGAACGTAGCTGTAAATTCCGTCACTCCTGTACAAAGATCACTGCTGTCATCAGTTGCCAGGACAACCTTCCTCTTTATACGCTGTCACATGCGTAATAACACATGGCAGGTGAGTCAACATCCCCCAAGACATATAAACTGCTCAGCTCGGGTGACATTTTATTTATTGCTGGACATATAAAGGACTAAATTTTTTGTTACATGATTAGGACAGATTTCAACAAAGACAAATGATGGAGGACAAACATCACCAATCCACTACCCTTGCACTTGTAAGTGTTGGTAAGTAGTTATTAAAAACTGAGAAAAAAACAACATGACTTGTGCAAGATTTATTCCTGTAAATGTTGACCTATGGGCAATGTAAATATATGATGCATGAGGGCTCTTTCTCTGAGCCCTCTCATAACATAGGGGTATTACCTGTTGATCCTGCCGATAAGTATTTTTTCCACTATCCTTCAACAAAGAAAACCTGAAAATACATAGGCTGAAACACAGGGCTCTTTCACAGTATGTGCGTTAGGCTATTTTCCACTTAAGCGATTTATTGCGCTTTTCAATCGCCTGCGGAACCGCTGGCGGGCGATCGCCAGGCGATTTTCAATTTTCAAAAAATTAACCTCCATAGAGAATGAATGACAAATTGCGCCCATTCATGTCTATGGGCTTGATCGTGGCCCCAATCGCAGCCATGCGTGATGTTATGTTACATAAATGCCATGTGTTTTAAGACCTTTGTGAAATGGACTGCAGCATGTAATTTTCTTGTGCTTCCCATCCCCTTTATCTTAAAAAAAGAAAACATGTTGTGTTGGCCATTTACCGTACATGCTTGAGGATAAGCCAAGGTAGCTTGTTTTACAAAAGTTTCTGGAAAAAACTGAATGACTCAAGTATACGCATGGCGGGGTGGGGGGAACAGCAGCTAAGGTTCAGAAGGCCACATTTTAACTTGACTTTGAACCTAATTTATGCTAGAGCAACAATTTTTGGGGGAATGTTCCTACAACCATTCTGCACATCTCCAGCAAATTTGATGATACCATTTTCAGGTGCATCGCAATTCACTTACATTGCAAGTCCATCTGCGATTTTTAACTCTTAACAAGTATAAGCTAAAAAAATTTAAGCACAGGTGTTTAAAAAATGGCTTATTTACAGGGGTGCACAATACTTTTTAGTGAGCTCCTCAGATGAGTACCAGGAGATGGTGTTTGGTACTCACCCCATATGTAGGGTGGTCTTCCTCACTGTCTCCCTCAATGCCCTCTGCTCCTGCATAGTAGATTCTGCTGCAGATGGACCTCCCTGTTCCTTATTGATCCTCTGATTAGCTGTCTCCATCCACAGATCACCAGCTGGCTTTGGGTCACATGTAACTCTCACACTACAACACGTTTGAACCCCCATAAGAATAAAAAATGCAGACACCAACATCTAAGTAATGTCAGTCTGCAATATAATACAATTTAGTTCTTGGGTTTAGGTATCCTTTGAGCAGGGACATTTCTAGACTAAAGCTATTTGGGAAGTTGCTTGGGGCGCCATCCAGTGGATTAATATAGAGATTACAATAATCTGGTTTAAAATTGCTTCACCTGTTTATGTATTCAGAAGTCCAAAGTCACTTTATTTTATATGGACATGCTGAAGAGAACCTGTTATGGAGGACTGTCCAATAAACAGATGTTAAGGGCCTTAAGCTAGCCACAAATGGTTCGATTTCAAAAAATTCAATCGATTAAAAGAAAATTGTTTTTTCTGCCCACATAGTACAATCGATTATTGATTGATTTTTGTCAAATCGTCAATTGAATCATGATCGGACACATTCGGAATCATCGAACTACATTCCTTGCAGGTTTTTTTGGGTCGAGTCAATGATAATCGATGTGTGTGGCTACTTGCCTTTAACACATCCCTTCCGATTGAAACTAAAATCGTAAGAGGAATTCAATTGACGATTTTGGATTACTTCGATGAACTTTTCAGTCAAAATTGAACAATAATTGTACTCCCCATGTTGTGTACATCGATTAAATGAAAATCGACTTTTGATCTTTTCATCGAACTACAAAATCTAATCTAACGTCGATTGAACGCTAAAATTTAATGTGTGGCTAGCTTAAGGCTATGTCTCCAGTACCTTCAGTCAAGCTTCAAGTTTGAACACATGAATACATGTGTTTTTACACATTTTTTTTTACGTAGTGTATTGTCTTATTGAAAAATTTACTTTAAGAACACACCAATACATTCTCAATGGACATGTTAGAATGCGGTAACGCAAAGAAGTTCATTAAATCAGATGAAACTGTGAATGTTCATCAATGGTCTCTTACAAGCAAGACACCCCCCTAATGTAGCAGATGACAGAGGCAAATGTTTACAATCTCTTTTGATAAAGCTTTTTTTGGATATTAATAGCTCATTAGCGACCTGTAATTTGTTTCCATCTTTATAATCATCATCTGCATTTATACTCAGGTGTCAGTGGGAAAAATGTCAGTGGTGGGCGGAGGTCACAGTAAACACACAATGATACACACCAAGTGATATAATAGAGATTTAATTATACTTTCTTCTATGCGTCCGTCACTTTCATCCTCACACAAAGCAGAAAAAAGGTAATTAAACTTAATTAGCCCAAAACAAACAGTGTGAGTAATTAACTCCTGTAGAATAATGGGCTTCGAACTGGCAGGAAGAGAGGGAGGGCACATAGGCCTCCTTCAACCCCCACCTTCCACTTCCATGAGGCCCCGGGCATTACAGAGCTGATACCAAATCCAGGAGTACAGGGACGTGACCGGCTTACATCTGCAGAATTATATTTAGACCGCATCATGTCATGAAATCAAATAAGATGTGAGTATGAAATTTCATTAATCGCACAAGTATCTGATATTTTTTAGAAGGTTTTGACTGATTCACAACCAATGGGATTTTGGAGCATGTGCACACACCTTTATTTTCATAAATGGAAAGGAATCCAATTTAAGAAATCCGTTTTGAAACACTTAAGGACAACATATACGTGTAGATTTTTCATGACAATTTTGCATGCACGTTCGTGACGTCCTTTCGAGAATCGAAATAAAAAACCCTTGTTCCATCAATCCCGCTCAAAGAAATATTGATCGAACAGGTAACCAACATGACCACCATTACTTTGGATGGGGACCCTGTATCGACCAGGAATCCATCGCTCGGCAATCCATTGCGTTATCACGCCACGAGCGATCGTTAGCCGATTGAAGGGTATCAACCCATGTATAGGGACCTTTATGCTGCATGCCATGAAACATTATTAGGTCAACAGGTAATATTATAAATTAACAAGTCAATTAAATGATAATTCATTCAAACAAAATTTGGTGTGTGTATAGCTTGTTTTCACTGCTCTCAGATAGGGGTAAAATCCATACACAGCCCTCCACTATTCTGTTATGCTAAGCAGTCTGCTCTATTATTACTATTAGACACCCTGTTGTTACCTTATACATCAGAGCAACTGATCAACAAAAAATACCGGTGAACTGGACGCTCTACTGGTTGGAGCTTTGTACTCTGACCTGGAGAATGGTAGTTAAAGGAGGCAGGGAAGCTGTCAGAGGCTGCCACCTCCAGCTTCAGCCTGGCTGACATACACACAGTTGTAGCAGAGGGAAGAACCACCATCAGGAAGATGTTTACTCTGACACGTTCCCCCCCTCCCATGGATAAACTCAGTGCTTGGGTGGCAGGCAGCGAATGCACAACTAAACAATCTCTAAAAAGGTATTTGCCAAACTGAAGTGAGGACTAATTGGCCCGGGTTCTATAAGGAAAAGTAGATACAACAAAAAAGAGCCTCAAAATGGAAGACACCCTCAAGTCTGGGACTTTAAATGAATAACCGGGCAAATGTAAAACAGTTAAATAGAAGTACACATGATAAACAGTAAAACAATCTTTATTTAGACATGAATTCATTAACAAAATATTGTTTCATCACTATCAGTTGGTACAAACACCAACAGGTTTGCCACAAAGGTGTATAACATAACTAGGAAACTGCCAAGATTACGAAGCAGGCAGATATCCAGCCCTTCTGCTCAGTCTACATGTTTCGCCCCATTTAGACAGAGCTTCCTCAGGACAAAGGCTAATAACAGATAGGCAGATTCTGGAGCTGTGGACATTTGGGAACCACATTAGTAATCAAAATACAGAAAGGGCATTGAAGAAAAAGTACATTTCAAACCAGTCTTCAGTTCTTAATGTATCTGACCTAACTCTTTTGGCTATAGCATCAAAGTATGAGACAAACCCATAAATCTTTCTCATGGTTTACGACTATAATGTCCAATAAACTCAAGATGGTGACCATATACTTTTAACTACATAGTCAAAATAAAGCCAGTGTCAAGCTAGCTGTTGATCAATTTTTTAAGCATCAACTGTCAAAAATGTTGGTTGATGGTATCACCACACTGTGTAGTTGATGCAAAACCATTTCCTTACATTTGATTCTTTTCCAGGTATGAAGATTAATGGGTGTGTGCATAATGCGTGTTTTCCATAGTCTGATCAGATACAAGGTGTTAAACCATGGTGGTTTTGCATCCTTTTGTCTGATGACATTTTAGGGGCATTGAACAGGATGATGAACATTTCACTGACAGAAAACATTATAAAATCTCTGCAATCTCTACAATAAGAATTGCTTAGCTACTCAACCAGCACTGAACATCGTTCTTTCACTTTGGTACTACACTGGTTGAATAGGGTCAGGTCTTTTGAGCCTCATCCCTCAGGAACATTGACCACATACGGAAATAATATCCCCTTTTATCACAGCATTCAGGTGCACGGCAGAGACACCATTCGTTGAGCACCTTCAAGGTTAGAGAGAAAACAATTGTCTGTTCACAGAAGTTTGATTGAAGTGAAGAGCCAATTATTAATTTGCTGCTCAGATAAAAATGATTTTAATATTCAAGGACAAAGCACTTTACCGCAGCCATAACTGCAGATGAGAAGCGGTGCGAAGTGTCATTAAAACCGCAGAGATCATTCCGGCAGAGCGCTGAATCCCATTTGAAAAGATAATCAGATGTCACACGTATAAGTACAAAGCATAGACAAGCATAGAGGGGTAACATGGGACAATTAGGGTTCAAACTTCTGGTTGTGACAAAACCGGGCTAGGGTGACAGTCTCAGGACCCTACTCTGGGCATTGCTTCCGGTATTCATTGTTACCTAATAAGTGGAAAGGTGGCCATACATGGTTAGATTTTTCCATTTGATGGACTTAAAAAAATGGATGTTTAAAAATCTATTGCTTTTTACTTTGATTGACCAAAAGTGATGGAAATTAAAAATAAGTTGGATTGAGCGGTGATTGGTCATGTTGGTAAATTTCAGTCGATTGTACAAGTATCTGATGGGTTTTCTGGGCATTAGCTTTTCAACAGATTTTAATCCATCAAACTGATGCATGTATGGTGTACTTCAGTGAATCACTGAGGAAAAAGCTTTATGAACGATCAATGCAAAATGGAATTTTACACCAAATTGACAAATTAAAACTTTGAGTAGAAAGTAAGGGGGCATTCACAAGGGTGTTTCAAAATGCAGAGCATATGCTTATGGGGCATACACAAGGGGTTGGAATGTGTGCAGGCTCTTTCTGATTGTCAGGTGACCAGAAAGAACACATGCAAATTTTGCTTTGGGCTTCAACGCCAATACGCGTGGGCCTGAACATGGGAAAAGACCTGGGGACGGGCACTTGACCTCCTTTTGTGCCCGGTTTAAGGAAGCATCATAGTCTGCGCACGCACCTCGTCATGCAAACTAATGCAGTTTACTGCGTTTTATTGACACCGCACCATCGCATAGTAGTGGAGTTTTTGCCTTGTTTTATCATTCTCAAAATTTTATTATTTACGGTATATTTGTAAACTAATCCAGATCGTAATAATATGATGATGATCTTTTTAAGTACTATTGCAGGTAGCACCAAACCAATATACTGAAGAGAATTACGTTTTTACCACACCTACTTGCCAACCTATTGATTCTTCATACTGTCTGGCTGGCTCCCGCCATGTCTCGCAGTTAGTCTGAAAAAGGACACATGGCTTTCATGTAAAGTCCATTTTCTGTTCACCCAGAAACACACAGGTCTGATGGATATATTACAGCTTGGAATACATGGCTTGATTTGTTAATAGATTCAAGCACAATCAAGTGACATGCACATGCATCCTCAACTGCAATCGATCCCACACGAAAAAGGTCTGTCGAACCGGGATAGGACATGTCCGTAAACCTGGGTTGATCTGAGAGGCAGCTAAGTGTGAGACACGGCTGCAAAGAAGGGGGGGGGTTCCCCCTGCCGCACAGCGCACAGGGTCCCCATTGAACGGGAATCGGTGTGCATCGATTCCCATTCCATTGACCCGCAATCGAGGGGAGCATGGTGACGCCACCATGCTGTGATGGTCGATAGCACAGGTATCTACAAGTGTATGCCTAGCTTAAGGCTCCTTGGAACCCCTTCCTCTGGGACAGAGGATCTCCTAAGCGGTAAACCTCAATTTGTATAGCTTTTGCAGTTCTCCAGAAACCAGGCAAGATAAGACAGTCTCATTTTACAGCTTAGTAATTGCTTCTGCTTATTGCATTGGATATGGATAACTTTAAATTGAAATCAGAAAGAGCTTTTTTGAGAAAATATAGGTCACAACATTTTTTGAGAGTGATTGCTTCTTGGCCTGTGGTTCAGCACCTTGGGAAGCCATCTAATATGATGAGACTTCTAAAGAATGCTCAATTTTTTACAGAAAATACATCATTGCTTCTAATGCTTATTCCTTGTCTATCATCTCATAAAATGTGATTATAAGCCCTAAAAAGGCCCTGATCACTACACATGGCAGAATGATTAACACCACAATAATTGTGTGATATAATTCTCCAAGTATCTATGGATTAGAACAACCCATCTATAGGGAGGAACAGTGCTCCTGTGATGTGGACATGCATGATAATGCCACATTGGTTTTGTGTTATCACATGACGTGATTATATTGCCAGATCTAACCATATTGGTTATGATTAATCACATGACATCAGTACAATGCTGACTAATGACCAGTGGTTGCTACATTGGCTTCGATGAATCATGTAACATTGTAATAGCTCTAAATTTAACTACATTGCATTACTGCATGACATAGTCTTGCTGCCAGCCAGGGTGGATAAAAAACAATGATTTTTTAGAAAAAAACTAAAATTTTAATAAATTTTTTTTTTAAATAATAAAAATAATAAAAAAATGCTTTTTGAGGAAATATATTACCATCCAAATGTATTAATTATGTAGAATAAGGTCTTGTTTTCATTTAAGTCGGGACCCCTCCACTAAGCGTATACGCTTAGCGGGGGTCCCGACGTAGCAGACATACTTACAGTTTTGCGCTGTCCCCGATGTGACATGCTGGCTGGATCCTCCGTCTCTTCTCCCCCCCCCCTGCCCCCTCCGAGTGATGCGATGACGTCACAACGGGGAGGCAGCGGGAAATTTACAAGTACATTGCATGAAATCAGCAGAAAGCAGAAAACTGCTTTCAATGTGCTTCTATGTACTAAATCTTGCCAGAATAAAAAGTCTCTGGTGCCCCCAGATGTGCCAATTTGCAGTAACCCTCTCTTCTCTGGTGTGATTTTACCACATCCATCACACCAGGTTAGAGAGGGTTAACTGCAAATGGGCACATCTGTGGCACCAGAGACTTTATTTGGACAAGATTTATTACATAGCACCATAGCTTTGTGCCCTGATTTTTGTGTTTTCTCATTTATTTTATTAAAATTTTTATTTTTTATTTTACATAAATGTTTATTATCTTCAGGATGTCTAATAGACCCTTGTACTGAAATTACAGGCCTACAACATAAATAAATATTTACCATTGAAGTCTATGGTGCACTTTTGGTACAGAAATCTGGACCTCAGCAGTGCGCTAGGGAGGTTAATTTTTTTGGTAAATAAACTTCATTAACCCAGTGGTAGGCAAACAAATTCGACCAAAGAGCCAAATCACAACGGTGTAGCACTTGAAATACATGTTGAGAGCTGGAGGGGGGTTGTGCTGTCAAAATAAAAAAATTACGTCTTCTTTCCCTAAAAACCTTTTCTAAAATTTACTTAATAAGCTTAATAAGTCTTAGTTAAGCTTAAAACTTTACATCATAACAATATTATTCTTTTTTTAAATGTATTACAATATACTGTGAGGACAATGACTGACAACCCCTGTGAAATGGTTTTTTTGATCCCTCCTTGGAAAGTTTGGGCCAAGTCAGGTTTTGCATGTGTGTATTTAGTCACAAAGCCCCCCTTAAAGTTACCATAGACCCCTCCCTTGATGGTGACCAGAGCCCCCGGTTTTGTAGCCACAAAGCCCCCTCCATATAGTAGACAGAGCACCCCTTTGGTAGGTGCCAGACCCCCCCCCCTTAAAGGTAGCCCAAAAAGCCCCCCTGTAGGTAGCCATAGAGCTCTACCTTGATGGTAGACAGAGAGCCCCGCTATTTGTAGCCACAAAGCCCCCTCCCATATAGGTAGCCAGACCCTCCCTTAAAAGGTAAGCCATAGCCTTCTCTCTGAGGTAGACAGAGAGTCTCGTATTTGTAGCCACAAAAGCCACCCTAAATATAGGTAGAAAGAGCGCCCCCTTGTAGGGAGCCAGACCCCCGCCCCCAAGGTAGCTCAAAAGCCCCCTGTAGGTAGCCATAGAGTCCCTCCCTTAATGGTAGACAAAGAGCCGCTGCTGATTTGGATTTTCAAGCTTAACAAATTCCCATTGACAGTGGTGCCTACACAGAGGCAGATATCACATGGACTAGATATGACACTTTTTTGGTAATAACACCAAGTAGTTCCTGACTAACTGTTGGTTTAATTCCTGTTGGTTTGTTGTTTAAAATTGATAGCCCTCTTTTATCCACAATGCTTTGCAGGTACTATGATTGGACTGTCTAAATGTTAATAACTTCCACTGCACTATTTTGTAAACCATACACTTCTACTATCCAAATCTGTCCAACCAAAAAGTCTATCAGTTGCTAAATGCTTTCATTATATAGTACTATAAACAGTATTCAGCTCTTTATAAAGTCCAGAAGAACCTTTTCTAGAAGTGCTTAAAATGGAGAAAACTTCCCTTTATGGCTTGTTAGCAACAGATTGTATAAGGGTTCATAAAAATGCCATGGTAGGTGGCATCACCTTCACCAGCTGATCACTTGGCATTTGATGGAGAGATATCAGGATAATGAGCTCAATTCCAGAGAATGAGCTAGTGAAATCTTTTGGTTCATATACAGAGTTCACTAGATATACTCCTAATTAAAACAGCACTAGTTCCTGAAAACCCCTCTGTGCCCAATGGAATACAGACTCCGAAAATGCACCGCTAAATGCATACACAATTTTAGATGCATATTGTACGTTTTCTGTAATTTTTGTGTGTCACAATACACTTGTAGTGAATGTTGAAGGAATAGCTCTGCTAATGCTTCATAAATAAACCTACTAGCATTTCTTATTCTTATATCATGGTATCTCCTGCAGAAAATGCCCTGTACACGTGACCACTACCTATGTCTTACAATTTTCTCTTGCAACAATAAAAATGAAGCTTAAAGTTTCTGGATACTAATATATTGTATGTGATGCTTTGATTTTGGCACATTTTGTAAACATCAATTTGTTGGGAGGTTGAATGGTGTGCTTTCAACACACCTCATTCAGGTAGTGATGGAGCAGGAGACAGTTGCTTTCCCTCCATAATAAACTTATAAAAGACACTCAGAGAGGGTTGTCCATCTGTCACATGTAATGCTCCACATCATTCCTGTCTGTATTTCAATCATTCTCATTTCTCTGAATCCTCTTCTATATTCCACACAGTGTCTGGCGGTCTAATGTTTTGTCTCTCTCCTGGATTTACTGTACTGCCTGGATAATCTCCAGGACGTGACTGTGAATTCTCAGCCTTGCTTGCTGGTCCTCAATTCACACAGAAATAATGATAATGTACTTTGCCAGGGACTCAACAGTGTTCAAAATGCTAACAATATCAGAAATATGATAACAGGCACCGTCAGAAAGTGTCAGGGGGAAGGAATCATTCACCCACCTAAAATGTTCAAAGGGGTTTAGAAGTTATGCAGATACCAAAGAATAAAACCTTTGGAGGATTTCAGGTTTTGGAGCACCCTCTAAATGTCCCTTCCTGAAATATACTGTGCTACTGAAATATTATCTTCCTTGTATGTAACTCTCCTCTCCTGAAACCTGTGGTGTTCTTGGAGAATTGTGCTCCTTCTACTACCTACCTCTTACCTGCTGAAATACTCTGCTGGGGTCTTGGACTCTGTTCCATCTATCTAGCTCTTGTTTTCTGAAATACACTTCTCTTGGAGGACTCTGCTCCATCTTTTTACTTTTCATTTCCTGAAAAAAACCTCTATCTACTTCTTGTTTTCTGATATACTCTGTACTCTTGAAGGACTCTGCTCCACCTATCTACCCATCGTTTTCTAAAATATTCTGTTCTTGGAGAGATTTGCTCTTTAAGCAAAATTCTCTGTTCTGGGGTCTGTGCTTGTCCAGTCTTCTTCTAGTGCTTGTGGGTGCCATTTGTAGCTAAACGGTCACTGTTCTATTGCTGATAAGCCTATCATTTTACTTTTGTCCCTAATATGAATTGTCCATGGTCTCTCTGTTGTCATTGTTTCAGGTTTTCTGTGCACTAGTTGTTGTGAAAGATGAGGGATTTAAAAAAAGAAATGTTTACAGTGTAGAGTAGAAAATTAGAAAAAAAGAAACCTTATTCACTCAATAAGAAATAAGAAACTGTTATGAAATGTTTACAAGTGTCCAGAAAATCGATGGTGCTCTGGGCAATTACAAGGGACTAGCTGTTCTATCTCAACATCTTCTCTAGTCAATCTTGGTAGCACAATGCACATCAGAAAATGTACCTGTCTTCAAGGTATTCTTTCGAATATAATGCATCACCAGCCAGACTTGTTTCCTTTATTCCCAAAAAGTTTAAGTGATGTCAGTAAATGTAAGTGTGTTGCTTTAGATATTGTTAAGAGTTTCGCATGTCAATTTCGCATATCAAATCTAAAGAATGATAGAGAAGGGAAAAGAATGGGGTACCGTATATACTTGAATGTAAACAGATCCGAATATAAGCTAAGGTACTTAATTTTACAAGAAAATTTTTGGAGAAACTAAATGACTCAATTATTAGCCTAGGGGGAAAATGTAGCATACAGGACACAGAAACATACAGCAAATGTGTTTTGATTTTGAGATGTTATTACTTCAACTAGCTGATTGAAAGTTAATTATAAAGCTCTTGAACATGATATAATCACTATAATTGCTGGAGATATAGAGAACGTAAAGTATTGCTCTAGCTTATGCCAGTGGTTACCAAAGTGTGAGAAGCTAGCTGCAGACAGTAAGTAGAGTGTATGTAATATGTGTGTCTCTGTGTGTGTTTGTCTCTATGTAAATATTTTTTCTTTTCCCAAATGTTCCTACAACCCTTCTCTACATCTCTTTGAAATTCACTCACAAAGTCTGACCACAACTTTTTCATTTCTTGACCTTAGAATAAGCCGGATATACATTTTTTTAGCACATTTTAGGTGCTAAAAAATTGGCTTATATTTGAGTATATACAGTAGTTATAAATTTAAATTAAAAGACCACAAATAATATGATAGACAGAGTATTTAAGGACTCTAAAGACAGAATCTCAACTGAAAAGATTGCTTTGTAAGTATACAAAAATAAACATTTGATTTACATTTGAGAATGATTGTGATTTTGCTGCATTTATTGCTAAAAACTTTCCTGAAGTTCCAAGTATTTATTATATTTTGATGGATCGAACCATACACAGCAGTCTGGTAATTAGCTAGAGATTATTCCCCAATTACCACAATCTACAGCAGAAATGTACACTTATTATCCAACAGAAAACAATGTAAAGGATAACTCATCTGACATATCTTATTACAGAGAGGAAAACAGAATGTTCAATACTCTGCAATGTCAGTTTTTTTTTTGACTTCCCAAATATAATAACTGAAATACGGACAGATGCACATAAAACCTTTCCTAAACAGGGAAAGCTTTCCACCAACTTTCATAATTTGTTATTTCTGGAGTTAATTACACTTCCACTGCTTAAATTTAAAGAGGAGGAAGGTCAATAATTAAACTAAAAAAAGACCATTAAATGTAAAAGATATTACACTATTCACAATACTGCTTTATTTCTTAAGGTCTTCAAAGAACCCCGAAGAACTCCAGGGCGAAGAACTCATTTAGGAAACAACAGGAAGTCAAGTCTGTAATAAATCACCTGGCAATCAACGTGAGGAGCTCCACCATCACACTGCTAACACAGAACTGTACACAGCAAATCAGGTTTCTGTCTGATTGAGCAGTAAAATAGATTGTTTAATTGAATGATTTTAAAATATTTTTTTTTCTTCTAAATTCGATAGGGGTAAAGCATGTACCAACAGGGTGTGCAAGGCTGGAACATACTGTATATTGCTATTTCCTTCTAACCCAGAGACTAAGGCTATGCTTCCGTGAGTTCGCCAAGTACCCTCTAACACATCTATGATGCGTTAGGACGTCCGTGGACATGCCTTACAGACGGAGGGACCTTTCTGCCCATTCTTCTGCTCCTTTACGGACCTGAAAGTGATGATTGGTAAGGACCTGAAGTGATGTTGTGTAACCTTTTTTTTTTTCTTTAAAGGGAAATGGTCTATTACCAGCGGACACCCAGATAGACAAATATGGTAGTTGGTAACAGCAACTTCCTGTCATATAACACCTATGGTTATAGTGTAGAAGATCTTTCTTTTTATTATAAAAAAATTGTTAGTGTATCATTCTCCATCACTGAAAACTGGGTGTGGCTGCACCCATCTTGTATCCAATTGACAGGGTGATAACAACTTCCTAAAGAAAGCCATACATGGTTCAATTTGAAAAAAATCGATCATCAATTCGATCGAAGTATTCGATAATTGAATCTTATATCGATTGTAATTGAATTGAATGACACACCACATTGAGTGTTTGATCTTTTCCATTACTGCAACAGCCACCTCAGGATAACCTAACCTATGCATAGTAATCATAGAGGTGTCACTACAGTCAAAAAAAGCATACATACAAACATCCTTTTCTGCCGACCAGTAGATATTGCCAAACAGTGCCGAACAGTATGCTTATTGATTGGATCTAATCACAATTGGTTGGGACAAGGAATAGTATTTAACTTACACTCGATGTGGTAGCAATCAATTAAAATTTTCCAACTTGTCCGATCAAATTTCGATAGAGCAAATTGACAATTTAAATCGAATTGAAACTATCGTTCAATGTGGACACGATTCAATTTTCATGGCTAGCTTAAGTCACAGATGTGACCTGAGTATCCCAAACTTAGGTCTGGTTCTCTGGATCAAAGTGGCCCCGTGGGAGCGAGGAGGGGTTGAGAAGGTTTACAATGAAATCTCCAGAACACCATATAAACCATATGCAAGGAATAAGATTCCAAAAGATAAAATATAGTATTACCTGTCTGCACTCGCTTGGAATATTCAATTCACACTAAAGGCATCAAAGGATAAAGTCTATTATTTGATCAAAAAGCCGATTTATCAGGAAATATTTCATCAAGTATATTTTGATATCTTTTGATCTTGCTTAGGGGAATCTGTCACAAAGTGGGACGCCTGTGTGATTGGGCTTTGATAGAAGCAGACCTTTTCCACTTATGATACAATTTACTACTAAAGCCCCCTATACATGTTTACATTTTCACCAGATTTTTTGGCCGTTTGACCGCTGTGCACGCATGGGGTGCTGACGGAGCCAAGAACACAGTGGAGACATACCCTTACTGCTTGCACACAAAGGGTGCCTGGCCGATTTTTACCAGATTTTTCAGCTGATTGAACGCTGCTGATGACGACTGCGAAGGTGATCAGACGAAAAGTCGGGTAAAAATCGGGGGTTAAGAAATAGTATGTTAAATATTAGCCGGGAATGGCTGCCCTCATTAAAACCTGCAATAAATACCAAGAAATCCATTAAGCATTTGTGCCAAGGTGCACACCTGAAGGAGGGTCACACCTTGTTGAGGCTGCACTTGCTATTTAGAGAACCATTAATCCCTGAAACTTAAGCTAAAAGAATTAAAGATTGATGATCTCTGGATGGCAACTGTGGTTAAACAGAAAAGAAAGAGGAGACAGAAATGCACGCAGTGCGCCTAATGTTGCTTAAATTTATCACTAAATTTTAGCCATCCACACTTTAATGGAGCAGGATGATTGGATCCTGCTCAAAGGAACTCGACCGAACAGGTTTCCAACATGTTGGAAAACCTTGGTCGAATCCCATACTGTGAATGGGGACCGCGGGTCCCAATCCATAATAGTGGACGGGAAGCCAGCCGCAAAAGTGCTGCGGCTCGATATCGGGGGAAGCTTCAGCCCACCAGAATGACATCATAGAGCCGTGTATGAATATAGAGCCGTGTATGCCCAGTTTAAGATTATGTTTTTGTCATTGTTTTGATTAGGTTTATGCAAATGACGGGATATAAGAGAGTCCTGGCCTCCTAAGCTTATTGTCATTTTTTTAGTGTGTGTACCACCAATAGTAATTTCGGATTTAAATTTTATTTCAGATATGAGCAAATTGTGGGCGGTCATTCGGCATTACCTCCATTCATTGCGGGGAACAAGTAAAGGGGAGCCAGAGCATCTTGCCACCAAGGTGACAACAGGCTAAAAATTTACAGAAAAAGGCAATACACATGGGAGAGAAAAGATTTTTTAATGTGTAATTGGGCACAATAATTGGACCCAAATATAAGCAGAGGTACCCAATTATAGAAAAAAAATCTAGAAAAACTGAATGACTCGAGTATAAGCCTAGGGAGGGAAATGCAGCAACTTAGGCACAGAAACACACAGCAAATGTACTTGTTTTGAGGTGTAATTATTTCATTCAGCAGATTTGTAAGTTAATTACAAAGCCCCTGAACATGATATCATCACTAGAAGTGCTGGAGATGTAGAGAAGGGATGTGGGAACATTGTAAAGAAAAAAGTATTGTTCTAGCAAGTTTTTGCACAAAATAAGTTCAAATTTGACTTGACTTTGAACCTAATTTATGCAAAAACTACATATGCTAGAGCAATCATTTTTTTTCAAATGTTTCCACATCCCTTCTCTCCTTCTCTCTGATGATAGCCTGTTTGGGGGCTTTGCAATTCACTCATAAAGTCCACCTACAAAATGCAGCGATTTAAATT
>CM070040.1:42843911-42854794 GCA_036250615.1 Ptychadena robeensis
CAGTTAGAAAAATGAGAGTTAGACTGTAAAAATTGAGGTAGACGTGTCTAACCACAATATGGTGGGGGAGCCAGAACTCTTAATGGTTGGTAGGTGTTTCAACAAACGATACTATTAATCCGAAAACTCAAATGCAACACCCCTGAAAAAACAAATCATTGTTGGGCATTCATCGAGTGTTTTATTTAAAAGTTATTTTTCGATTTTCCTTTGATGTGCTATCCTCTCCACTTACCTGAGGTAGAACCTCAGCCATTTGAAATGAGCTGTTCTAGATAGGGTGTGTTCGGGTATACAGTTGCTTTGTCTTGTCATTGGACAAACTTACAAAATCAGTGAGGGGTCAAATACTTATTTCCTCCACTGTACCTTACTAATAATCAGAATGACTAGCTACTTACAGAGCCTTATAACCCATCAATGTGTGTAAGTGACATGGAGCAATCATCACCATCATGGCAGCACACAGGATAAATCAAATAGTACTGGACATTGTGATTGGGAAACTTGTTATAGAAACAAAATATTTTCAGAATAATAAAAAATGCAGCATACAAAATAAATACAAAAGATATTAATTTCAACAGATCAATCCCGCCATGGGGAATAACTGATGAAAAGACAAAACGCCCAAAGGAAAAGCTCAGGCTACTACAAATAAGCCGAAGTTAATGTAGCAGGAGGTTAGTGGTAAAATACCTTTCAATGACATTTATAAATAGAAGATATTAAATGCCATTTACAGTTGGAGATTTATCGCCAGGCTGCTTCCTGCCTTCCACTATTTCTGGCCATATTAATGGAATATATAATAGGCCGGAAGATGGCATATACTGTTCTGGGCTCACATTACACCAGATCACTCTCATAATGGAGTTCAGTCAATATCCAAAAATATTGTTTACAATATTATTGTAGCTAAAAAAGACCACATGATTTGGCAAAGGCAGAAAATGGGACAAAAAAACCTGAAAAAACTTGAGAGAAAAGTAATAAAGGTTATAGCATGGAGTAATGTTTACAGGAAGCACATCACATAGTTCAGCAAACTGCTGACTCTCCAGAACACAAAGAATTCACAAAGAACCCTCCATGTACCATTGTAGTGACCCGAGAAGGGGTCACATAACTGTATTATATGTGCTGTACAATATATGCTGTATAATGCTGTATAGTGCTAATATAAATGTGTGTATTCCCTAAAGAGTTACACCTGTTGTTTATGAAAAGCTGGTGTGTGATGGAATGTGTACTTCCATCCTTCCCTCCAAAATGTAACAAACATAGTCCTGCCCAGTAACAGGCCTTAGGCCAGCCCCATTCCAAGGACATAAATAGAAGTCCTTTGGAATCTTCTGTGCTTTTTCCTGTGACTCCTGAGATGACTTCAGGCCTCCAGCATTACACCCTGGAGAAGGTCCCCAACACCCAGCCATTGGTCCAGCGGTTAATCCCCATGCCTGAACCCCATCCCTGCCTCTGGGTGATGGTGCAAGTGTGTATATATACCCTCAATAAAACTGTAAATAGCCCCTACCTGCTGTCATGGACCTTGGAAGTATTGGGCGGAACATGGTGAGCGAGCAGAGGACATCCACCCTAAAGAACCTGGTCGCATGAGTTGTTTCACATACTGCACTCGCATGACACTACACCATCATATCATAAAATACGCAACCTCTTATTAGGTTATCTTCTTGTGGACTAGCATTTACATTATTACCAACCTTATACTTCAGATAGGCTCCCCTAAGGCTGTTCTTTGCAATACGTTGAGATTGGCAATTGAGTGTGCAAAGGCAGATACGAGTCACAGGGCCACATAGAATAATCATAAAGCTTATAAAAAGTACCAAAACATGCAGCTTTATGTGTCTGTCAGGATTCAAACCCAGGGATGCTCCAACGCCTGGTTGTACCTCTACCTGTTAAGCCACCTCACAATATGACTTTATGCCTTGCTGGATCCCTTGGAACTTGATACCACGTCACCTAGTTCTCATGAACCCTGAACCCTTGGCCACTCCCCTGGACCTGGATTATTATGCCTTTCCAATAACTCGCTCTGTCTCCTCATCGTGCTCTGATTTCTGACTACTTGTGTACTGAACCTTGGCTTCTGATTATCGACTACTCTACTCTGATCGCTCCATTCCTGAAATGACACCATTGGCTACTGACCACGGCTTGGATTTGACTACTCTTTTGCTCGTTCCCTGTTTGTGCTCTGTTCTTGGACTGTGCTCACCTGTGTTCTGATTGCTGTTTCAGCTACTGGACTCTAAGCCTGAACTGAGATCATTACAGTGTCACAATATCACCACCAACTACCCATCTGTACAGTTTGAATCTGATGTGTGAATTAAATATGGTGCCACAGATAAAATCTTACCCGCCATTAATACTGACATTTTGATTTCAGACAAGACCCTTTATAAAACTATTTTGCTCGGAGCAGTAATTAATAAATCCTGTATTTTCCAGCAAAAATAGAGTATTTGAACAATAAGTGGTGGAGCAGCCTGACTGCACCTGCGTAGGAGTCGCCTCTCATTTACATCCCTTTGACTTTCTACTTCGAGTCTTCTGGAAATTTATTCCCGTTCTGGAGAGTTTTAATTGATTTACAATTGTGAGCTGCATCAGCCATGAACTGTGCTCACCGGATACCGCTGAGACGGTTATTTTTCATTCCTTATTAATGTCACATTTCATCTGTCACACTAAATGTGAAAACACTAAATAATAATCTAGGAGATGTGAAACTTCCATCGCACTGTAAAATATTTCCTTGTTAAAGTTATTTAGTGCAAGGAGGCACTAACTACTGAGAAGACTAAAAAAATCCAGGGCTTGTGCTATTGGATATTCCAAAAAAAAAACCTAGCTGCAGTTTATTTTCTTTACGATGTACTGCAGAATCTGCCAGGGCAGTTCAGTTCTTTTTACTGCTACAAACCAGAATGGAAGGATGCAGGGACACACAAGTAGAAGGTGGCAGTTCACTGGTCATATTTAAATATATATGACAAGAGTCTTTATTAAACAGCAAATTGACAAGCACTTGACAATTAAAACATTACTTAATAGTATTTTGATCAAAAACATAGGCAATACCTATACCTGGAGCGCATACCTTCAACAGGTTTCACCTGGAAGGGCTTAATCATAGAGGACATACATCAGGCTTAATCGCAGAGTGTATGATTAAGGCTAAGTTTACACTGGCGGTTTTTCACCGCCAGGTAAACGACCGTTTAGCGTGGCCGACCAGCGGACGCCATATTAGGCGTCCGCCGGTTGGTTTTCGGGCGGCCGTGCCATAGGACCTCTATAGGGTCCTTAATTAGACGCCCTGTAATCGCCTGCACTGTTGTGCAGACGACTACAGGGAGTCGTTTATCCCGCTGCAAGCAGCTCGGGAATCGCCAGTGCAAACTTAGCCTTAGCCTACTGTATAAGTGAAATGTGTGAGAAGCTAAGCGGCAGGAGAGGATGATTACAGATTTTGCGATTTATTATTCTTGTTAAACAATTTTGGAATTTTTGACCCTTGTGAAGGACCCATATGAAATATTGGGCTGATGGATTGACGTGTAGATGTGGTAATGGTTCCCTAGACACCATTTTTCCGGCAAAGTTTGAAATGGGGTTGTGTGCCCATGGAGATCCACATGGAAGCGGTCAGGGCAGATGGACAATTTATTTTTGCACGTTTATATAGAAAGTAGATTTAATGAAAGTTTTTGAATGAAAGAACTGAAACCCTTCATCACAAACCCCCTTTTCTTCGTTTAAAAGTTCAACAATACCATGTGACATCCTCAAATTACCATATGTGTCCATCCCTTTCTATCTACCAGAACCTACACAGACAAGATCTTTTAACGAGCAGACACATTTTCCTGATCCAAACATGGTGTCATGTGAAGTCTATTTAATTTTTTTAATGAATAATGGAATTCTATGACAATTACAAAAAAAACACCAATTAATTTAGGAAAGCAGCTAAACAAATATGGCGGATATAATTACTTGTCATTTTGCTCCATCCTTTTACCTCCAGCAGCGGCTGAGACGAAACACTTATCTCCTTTTCTTTATGTCCTACAGGTGAATTGTCTGTGATGTTGACAGAAGACAAGTACCATAATATAGCCTTTTAAAATGTGTATTCGTTCACATTACTATGCAAGAAGCTCAAGGGACTATGTTTTCCTATTTATAGCGAGGTACTAATAAGCCTCAAAGATTTGACATTTTAATATTCTAGAAATGACCTCTAAACGCCAATTACACACAATACAAACAGCAAAGCTGTAAAAACCAATGGCATTAAGAAATCTTTAGGATGTTTGTTTTTTTAGGAATGATAAATAAAAGACAGCAAATGAAATATGTAAGTAACACTTGCTGCATATGCTGACCTGCTGACCAATCTGGTGCAGATATCCATGGGTCATGTCAAGCCAGTTTTCAGGAACATTGCTTATTAAGTATCTTACGGACAAATTGGGCAATTTGTTAAACACGGCAGAAATACCTTTAATGAAAGGCGTGTAATAAATATTGCATTGGGCTTATGGCGTCTCTCATTCCTGCGCACTGATTATGAATGTCACAAAGATCGAGCGTGAAATTAACTAGGCCTTATTAGTGGCCACTTAGAAATGAGACTTCACGGCCCAGCAACTCGCAGCCCTCGATCAGGAAATGCTGCATTATGACGTCTCATCAAATTAGCTGTAATGACTGCTGAACAGGCAGGCTTTATAATTAGGAGGCTCTGTAATTAGGAAGGCCAGAGGTCTTAGAGCAGGGTGTGGGTGGAAAGGGGTCATAGTCATCACAGGCCTCATATTTTAAGCTAAAACCAGCATGCATGGATTTTTTGTTTTTAATGGTTTAAATCAAATGCAGTGCCGATGACTGTGACAGAGATGCAGTGTGGATACACCAATCACAAGCTTATTAAAATGTGCTGAAGCAGAATCTAACATCTATACCAGGGGTCGGGGACCTAGGCTCGCGAGCCAGATGTGGCTCTTTTGATGGCTGCATCTGGCTGGCTGCAAGTTTTGTCTGGGAAAGTCACGTTTTTTATGTGGCTTTTCCAGCCAATTTCAACAAATCCCAGATGTTTCATGGATTCTTTTAATTGGAGGAATTTAGCAGGGAGAGGATGTTACACTCCCAGCTAATGTCCCACCCCGCAAATTATTATCACAAGCAGGGTGGGACATTAGCAGGGAGAGTAACGCCTTCTCCCTGATAAATCAGCCTAGAACTAAATATTCAATACATCAGAGCCACATTTTAAATACCGGAAGTGACATCAGTAACGTCACTTTCAGCTCTCACGGAATAAATAAAATATGGCGTTTATAGCTCTCAAAGCAAAAAAGGTTCCCAACCCTGACCTATACCAAAACCCATATCTAAGTATGCTATGATTCATATACATAACCCATCATGTAAAGAGCCATAAGTATCTTGCATGATTTAGGAAGAGGGAATATGATCAGGGTGGTGGGAGTTGAACTTCATTGGATGTCTGTGATATATCCACCTGACAGCCAATCAGATTCTAGTCATCTGTTGGCTATTCTGACCTGATTTCTGTCTGAAACAATGCAAAGAAACTTTATTCACCCCTCTAGGTAGAGGAATTATGTCTTTGTCACTGAAATTTTCAGAATTAAAGCTTTTGCCAGAATCAAACCTCTGGAGAGTCTAAAAAGAGCAAATGTTGTGGAGGGCTTGTGATCTCCATTATTTATAAAATTCTTCTAAATCAGCATCAAACATTTCTATGGATTTCAGGTTCTTCTAAGAGTTGGCTTTTATCTTCTGGTATAAAGTGGTGATCTTCTCTCCTCCTCCCATGATTTCAGCTAACAAATTCGTTTCTTAGTCTCCACAGCAATGAAGTGAAATGTTTGGTTTGTCGGGTGGACTCTGTGCTAAAAATGGTAACGTTTCCCTGACTTCCTTCAACTGAATAGATGTTTTCAGTTCAGCCCAGATAAAGGTCATTTTCCCACAAAAGATGAAATACCGCCTGGTTCAACAGTGAAGGGAGAGCAGAATTCCCTGAGCCACAGCAACGTATCTAGGGTGAGGGATGGGAGAAAATTGTGCAAATAGAAAAAAGGAACCTTACAGAGCTTGTGTAATCACAATAATATTGGTAACATGGGGGCCATTTATTATAAATGATATATTTTAGTGGTTCAAACCAGGTCATTGGTAAATATAAATTGAGAGAATTTTATCATCACCAAACTTGCTGGAGATGTAGAGAAGGGTCTAGGGCCGGGGTACTCAATAAGTGGACCCTGGTCCGGATCCGGACCCAAATAGGGTCACATGTGGACCGGCAGCTGCAGCTCATTCCTCTTCTCCTTCCTAGTGACAGCCGATGCTTTGAAGGGAAGGAGAGAAGCTCGAGTCTGTGTTGTAGCAGATACGCCCTCCCAGCCAATCAAAACGCAGGCAGGACACACCCTCTCCCACTCTGAGCTGTTGAAACTAGGCTAAATTAACCTGTGTGAGACTAACTTTAAACATGCATAGCACAAAAAACATTCATAGTACAATCATGAAACTTTCAGGGTCAGTAATGCACCCCTACTACTACTTACACCCCGAGTTTCACCCCTCTATCTATAACACTTATAAGTTAAATTTCAGCTAAAGTACAGCCGTGAAATATTGCTTCCCCATGAGCATAAAGCACTACTCTGCTGCATACATGCTTTCACTAATCCTATTTTGAAATCATAAATCTTTGAACCCCTGCATGGTAGAACCTTGAAATTTTGGGGGTTAACAGTTAACCCCTGAGACTAAGTCCCTGAGCCACAATTCTTCTACTAAAAAGCCCCCGATAAAGCCGGAGGGAGGGGATGGAAGAGAAGGTGGGAGGCGAGGGGGGGGGGGGTGGGGGGGGACCGTGGGGGAGGGGCGGGGGGGGTGTGTGGTGTTCGGCGGGGGTGGTGGGGAGGGCAGCAAGGGGGGGTGGGGGGTTCTGGGGGGGTCATACATTCGCCAAATCGATCTAAACTTTACAAAGCGGCTTGAGTGTGGTGGGGGGGGGGTGGGGGGGTGGGGGCGTGGGAAACAAAAAAAAACACAAAAAAAAAAACAAAAAACAAAAAAAGAAAAAAACAAATAATAACCAAAAACAACACAAAAAAAAAGTAAAAAAATAAAAAACAAAAAAAATAATAAAAAAAAAAAAAACAAAAAAAAAAAACAACAACAAAAAAAAACAAAAAACAAAAAACCAAAACAAAAAAAAAAAAAAAAAAAAAAAAAAAAAAAACAAATAAAAACAGAAAAAAAAAAAAAACAAAAAAAAAAAATCAAAAAAACAAATAGCAAAACAAACAAACAATAAAACCAAAAAAAAAATTAAGAAAAAAAAGAAAACAAAAAAAAACAAAATAAAAAAGCAAAAGACAAAACCAAAAAAAAAAAAAATAAAAAACAAAAAAAAAAAAAATAACAAAACAATGCCAATAAAAAAAAAAAAAAATAACAAGAAAAAAAAAAAAACAAGGAAAAAAAAAAAAAAAAACAAACAATAAAAAGAAAAAAAACAAATGAAAAAACCAGAAGGGGTGGGGGGGTGGGGGGGGGGTGGGGGGGGTGGGGGTGAGTGAGGGGGTGCGGGGGGGGGGGGGGGCGTGGGCCAGTCTTCATTCATCCCTTTTTGCTTTGTTTTCCAAAAACAAAAAAATAAAAAAAAACACAAAAAAACAAAACAAAAAAACAAGTGGGGGTGGGGGGGTGGGGGGGGGGGGGGGGGGGGGGGGGGGGGGGGGGGGGGGGGGGGGGGGTTTTATGTTTAACGCTAAAATTTCTGTCACTAACTTCAGGGAAACATTAATAGCTATTAGAGGTTGTGGAGCATCTGGGGGGGGGGGTGAAAGTAGGGAGTAGGCATATGAAAGCCTAGCTACATGTCACCTAAATCCCTGTGTTTTGAACACAGAGATTTTGTTGCAATGCTCAATGGCGATGAGATCTGGGGGTTCAAACATTATGGGGTACATTTGACCCAAAGCCAGATGGTGACCTGTGGATGGAGACAGCTAAACAGAGGCTCAATTGGAACAGGGAGGTTTATCTGCAGAAGAATCTACCATTCAGGAGGACGAGAGAGGACAGTGAGGAGACCACCCTTCATATGGGGTGAGTACCAGACACCATATCTGTACTCATTGAGGAGCTCACTAAAAAGTTATGTGCATAGGCATTCTCTGGATGTCCTTAGGACTGGGGAAAGGGAGTGCTAGTTGTAGGGGTCCCCTGCACAGGAAGGTTAATAAAAGCTTAGATTTATATCAATATTTCCTAAAGAAAGCTTTGTGAGCGGAGAAAATGGCCATCCCAGGGCTCCTCAGGTCCTCCTACCCCTTTCAGCCTCCACTGACCCCTCAATATATACTTGTGAGGTGCCCCTTGTCTAGTAATTAAATACATATGTTTGAGACTGTGTCCTGTATAGACGATAGGGAGAATATTTATATAAATGTACTCAACTACGTCATGCTTCTGTCCGGCGGACCGGGTCAGCGCCGTGAAAACTGCCGATCCGCCGGCAGTGCACGGTAAAATTCCAAACTCCGGACCTCAGACTGAATGGAAATTTGGTAAGTGGACCTTTCAAATTTACATTTGATTAGCCCTGGTCTAGGGTATGCGACAAAAAATGATTGCTCTATTACAAATAGTTTTTGCCTAAATAAAGTTCTCAAGTCGAATTTTTTACTTTGAACTTAAATTTATGCAAAAACATCATGTGCTTGAGTAATACTTTTTTTTCTGAAATGTTTCCACAACCCTTCACTACATCTCCAGTAGTTGGTGATAAAAGCATGTTGAGGGGCTTTGCGACCACCTCACAAAGTCAGCAAATAAAAAAATATTTGAACATCTCTAGAAAGCAAACAAATTGTGTAGAAATGATAGAGAATTATGATCACTTTCTATACAGATCAATAGGATAGAATATTAAACTGTCATGTGTGGAGCTTTCAGAGACAACTGACTGGTTAAACGCACAATTTGCTAAAGAATCTGTTAGTAAACGAAGCTTGAAGATAGTTATATTGGGAAATACAGTTTGGTAGTTCTGCAGCCTTGCTGTCCTTCATCTAGAAGGTCACCTTCAAGAGGACATACTAATTCTAAGAAAAAAACGTGACAGCCAACAATACAGTTCTTAAGGCACAGAAAAGGTGAGCTTCAATTGATGAATGAAATTAATAACGTTTAGGGCTCTTGAATGTGATGAAAGTCAGGGGTCAAAAATAATAAAAGCAGGGTACAGACATGAAGATATGGGCCAGATCGATGGCCGTTTCGAGCGCCGTAGATTATACACTTTCCTAAATGCAAAGTATAGTGTTTATTCATACATTGATCAAAATTATTTATGTTCACTTCTGAATGCGGCAGAATTGTAGCTATTATAATAATCCTTTATTCCAGAATTCAGCAACTTATTAAATCCAAAGCAATCCATTATCCTATGCACCCGCTACTGTATTCCTCCCTTTCCCTTTAAATGAGGTTTATATTTTCTTCTCTTTTCACCGACATTTGTTATGTAGCGGCAGATGGTTAATTGGGTTATAGCTTTCTAAAAAAAATAACAATAGTGATGTGTGGAAACAAGTGTTTAATTCATGAATGAGGAGTGAACAGCCTCACAAATATAGAATATAAAATATGCGAGTATTGCTGGCTCATTGCTCAACGTGACAGATGCAAGCAGAATTAGATCACGCCTTTATATTAGTAGTCTCTATAGAATATACCAGGACCATCCACACCAAGAATATCCCAACCCTAATTTTCTTCTCTAATTACTGTAATGTCACATAGCATGTCATTTTTAGGAGCCATCCAACAGAGGGGAGAGGTAAAGGGTTGGGAACTGTAATGGGATAAAGGGAGAACATAAAGGTGGTCTTGGTTTAGAAGACAAAGAAAAATGATAGATGAACTAGTGGCAATGCAGAATGTTATCACAGATCTCTAGTTAAGCACCTAACTGGATCAGTGAGTTCTCAATGTGATCACACAATATGACCATGAATCAGCCACCCAGTGATTAGATTGGTGATGTCACAAAAAGGGCTCTATGTGGTCACACAGCATGTCGCAGTCAACCAGTTACTAGATTGGCGATGTCACAAGAAGGGCTCAGTTTGGTCAAACAACGTGGAGAAACCAACCAGTGACTGGATGGGGATGTCACAAGAAGGCCTTAGTATGGTCACAAAACATGGAGAAGACAACCAGTGACTGGATGGGGATATCACAAGAAGGCCTTTGTATGGTCACAAAACATGGAGAAGACAACCAGTGACTGGATGATCGTGATGTCACAAGAAGGGCTCAGTGTGGTCATACCACATGGAGAAGCCAACCAGTGACTTGATGATGATGTCACAAGAAGGGCTCAGTGTGGTCACACAACATGGAGAAGCCAACCAGAACCGATAGCTATACAACATTGGATGTTCAACATTCACCCAATTTCGCATTTTCTAGTACAGGAAATAAATCCATGCAAATGTATTTGATCTCACAAAAAGCCATCTTTATTTAAAACACTTTAGATTTTTGCCAGATTCTATCATAATTTACTGTCACTTCTTGATTGATTTCATCTTTGATTTCAATCCCTTTTGGTCAATCAAATCAGGTTACATGCCATCGATTTCCATATGATCGACTTAAGAAGCAATTGCTTTAAGACAATCAAAGCGAAATATCGAATCGTGTTAAAGCGGAAGTAAACAAAACAAAAAAATCCCCCACATACATGACATGGACATATTACACACCTGTCAGCAGTTACATCT